>SJXQ01001491.1:13761-233275 GCA_006408695.1 Aepyceros melampus | reverse complement strand
GGTGCAGGGGCAATAGTCCATGGGGTCGAAAAAGAGTAGGACACAGTGACCAATGCACAGAAACGCTGCTCTCCATCACCTCACCTGACCCCTAGATGGCGCTATGGGTTCAACAGCAGTGGCAGGCTGAAGTAAATGGTGGAGACAGGTTTGGGGCAAGAGGAGGCTGAAGTAGAAGGGAGAGAAACTCTCCTTGAGGTTAAAAGTCCACACAGCTCTCCTTAATTATAATCCAGCTATATAACCCAGGCACAAGCAGAGCTATATCTCATTTTTGCCAGAAATGTGTGGCAAGAGAATTATGAATTGATTTCTAGTGACTGATATTGTCATTTCAGAGATGAGATAGATAAAACTCCATTTTCGCTTTATTTTTCAGAAACAAGGACTGCTAGGCTTGTAGCTTTATGTTTCTCTACCAATTCCACCCTCTTCCCCCTTTCCATCACCATGTGATTAAAAAAACACACACCTCAATAACACAGGATAGGCTCTGTGCTAGACAAGAGGGATAGAGAGATAAGACACATCTGCTTTTGAGACTTCATTCACTTGCGTAAGAATCTATATCTCTTCAAACTAGGTTATAAAGTCACTGAAGGCAGGGCCAGGGCTAATTAATATAAAGATCCAATAAATATATGTTAAGAGACTAATTCAGCAAATATAGTCCCTGTTACATTTATGAGTTCAGAATGCAGAGTTCTCATTATTACAGTTCACTTTCAACGTTTTTCTTGAAATTCATAGGTTAATGTTTAGGACTGGAATCCACCCTCGCCAGTATATTAATGTTATCTTATCAAAACTATACAACCTGAATGATAACTGCCAGGGTTCAGATGGTGTCCTATGTTAGCTGGATATTTTATATCTCAAAAGATGTTAGCTAGTTTTAGCTCTCATTTCAGTGGATTTTGTACCTGTGAAAAATAGGAAAGGACTCTACTGGAGCTGGTCCTCTCACGCTTGTCCCCAAATACTGGAAAAAGCCTTCACGCACCGTCACTGGGCACTAGGAAAGGATCCCATCAGGGCTGACCCATGAATGCCTGGTGGCCAAATGCTAGGGAAGACCCTTGTTGGGGCTGGTCCATGTGGCTGCCACCAGGCCAAAAAGAAAGGCCATGGCCATGGCTGACCATTTCTTGAGGGTGGCCAGGAGCTATGAAAAGCTCCCACCGAGGATGGATCTCTCCCTCTCGTGGCCCCTTATCTGCAGACCTCATCACCTGACTTCAGTGGATCTACTCTGCTGGCCTGGTGAAAGCAATGTCTAGGAGATACCAGGGCCAATTGCTGACCTACTCACAGTTGAGGTGGGGCCAAGAGCAGTACCAACATCAGCATAATCTGAAAATTTTGCTGATGTGCACCTTTCACTTGCCCAACAGGTGAAAAGTGACACAACTGAGCACATCCACAGGTGAACAGCTCCAAAGAAGGAACACCAGTAGCTTCCCTCCAGCGGGAGTGCCCCAACTCTACCTGCCTCGAATCACAGATCAAGAACACAGCTAAGAAGCAGACCTGGGGGCCCTTAATCCAACAAGACTGGAGAAGGAAATGACAACACACTCCAGTATTCTTGCCTGGAAAATTCCATGGACAGAGGAGCCTGGTTGGCTACAGTCTACGGGGTTGCAAAGAGTTGGACATAATTTAGCAACTGAACAACAAATCCAGCAACTAGGGAGCAGTTCCTGCCCCTGACAGGGCAGTGACTATCACAGAGCAAAGGAGAGACCCCGGTGACTATCTGGGGCAGGCTCTGGTCACTAAAATACCAGACAAACACTCTATCACAAGTCTGGTTTTAGCAGCTGTGGGCTCTGTGAGGATGTACATGTAGGGGCAGAGCCAGACCAGAGTTCAAGCTGCCTACATAGTTCCCACAGAGGGTGCAGGTGGACAATCACTGCACCGCTGGGGCCTAAGCTCAGGGCACTGGGACTGATGACCAATGATAACAATACCCGAGAGTCACCAAGGCCAGCTGCTGGCATCTTCACAGTCAAGGCAGAACGAGAACAGTTCCAACAGTGGTCGGTATACGCTATGAGCCTACACAATGGGCAAAAGGGGACACAATGGAACACAATCACATGTGAATAGCCCCAGTGGAGGAAAACTCAGTGGTTCATCTCCAAGTGGGAGTGCTCCGATCTCACTTACCTCACAGAACAGGCCATAATCTCAGCTAAGTAACAGATCTGCGGGCCTCAACTGCAACAACTAGGGAGCACACCCTGCCCCTGACCAGGTAGCAACCACCAGAGAGCAAAGGTGAGGCCCCACTCAACAGCCAGGGCAGGCTCTGAGCAACACAACACCAATCACTGCCTATCAAGGGGGTGGCAGCACAAGCCTCTGGACTAGCCTCACCCACCAGTGGGCAGACCCTATAGGCAAGAGGAACTCAGATCTTCCAGCCGGTGGAAAGAAGGCCACAAACTCAAAACGTTTGACAAAATGAGATGACAAAGAAATACGTTTCAGACAAAGGAACAGGATAAAAACCTATAAGAACAAGTAAATGAAGAGGAGATAAGCAATCTACCTGAAAAAGAATTCAAAGTAATGATAGAAAAGATGACCTAAGATCTCCAAAACAGAATAAAGGCATGCACTGAGAAGATACTGGAAAGAGTTAGCAAAGACCTAAAAGAACTAAAGAACAAACAAACAGAAAAGAATAACAACTAAAATGAAAAAATATACTATAAGGAATCAATAGTAGAATAAGTGAGGCAGAAGAATGGATAAATGACCTGGAGGACAGAAAGGTGGAAATCTCTGCTGCAGAACAGAATAAAGCAAAAAGAATGAAAAGAAATGAGAATAGTTTCAGAGACACCTGGGACAATATCAAACATGCCAACATTCAAATTACAGGGGTTCTAGAAAAAAGGAAAAAGGAAAGGGACTGAAAAATATTTGAAGAGATCATAGTTGAGAACTTCCTTAACATGGGAAAGGAAATAGTCACCAAGGTCCAGGAAGTGCAGAAAGTCTCATAGAGGATAAACCCAAGGAGAAATACACAAAATACATATTAGTCACAATAACAAAAATTAAATACAAAGAAAAAATATTAAAAAAAAAAAAAACAAGGGGAAAGCAACAAATAACATACAAGGGAAACCTCATAAAGTTATCAGCTGATTTTTCAGCATAAACTTCAGGCCAGAAGGAAGTAGCAGGAAACTGATGAAAGGGAAAAATCTGCAACCAAGAACACTCTACTCAGCAAGGGTCTCATTCAGATTTGGCAGAGAAATCAAAAGTTTTACAGGTAAGAAAAGTTGAGAGAATTTAGCACAATCAAACCAGCTTTCAGCAATTGCTAAAGGAACTTCTCTAGGCACAAAACACAAGAAAAGAGAACAAAAGACAAAGGGAAGGAAACAAAACAAAACAATACATACAAAAACAAACCTTCCAAAATTAAGAAAATGGCAATAGGAACATATATCGATAATTATCTTAAATGTAAATGGATTAAATGTTCTAACCAGAAGATACAGACTGACCGAATGGATACAAAAATAAGACCTGTGTATATTTATGCTGTCTACAAGAGACCATCTTCAGACCTAAGGATACATACAGATTGAAAGCGAGGGGATGCAAAGATATTCCATGCAAACAGAAATCAAAAGAAAGCTGGAGTAGCTATACTCTTTTCAGACTTTTAAGAGTAGCTATACGCTTTTTATTTTTGTTTTCTTTTTTATTTTATTTTTTAAATTATGAAAGTAGGATAACACATTTACAGGAGACTTGGAAAATACAGAACAAGGTTACATATAGTTTCATGATATATTTATAATACAATTATTTTTACAGTAGATAAATTAAGATTTTTGGATGGAGTCTCAATATCAAACTCTCAAAAATTAACAGAATGAATACACAGAGAAGCAGACGATCTAGCAGACCTGTAAAACACTGTTAACTAATTCAATACGATTAAGATTTATACGATTTTCATACAGCAGTAGGATACAAATTCTATTCAAGTTCCCACAGACTGTAAACTAGGAGACACTGGAATATATCCAGAGACAAAAACAAGGTGCAAACATTTTATTGTCTAAAAGTATTAAAATCATACAGAGTCTGTTCTATCACTGCAGAATTATGTTAGAAATCAATATCAAAAGGTTTTTGAAAATCATCTACATATTTTCAAGTGTAATGTGACATTTACCAAGAAAGATCTTTGATTTGGCCATCAAAAGCCTCAGCAAAGTTAGACTAAAAAAATAGAGGGTGATTGCAGAGAAGAAAGAATTTAAATGAGAAATTAGTATATCAAAATGAGAAATTGATATTAAAGACATTTTAAAACAAAATTTGGAAATTAAATGTCCATTTTTAAATGATGAATGTATCTAAGAAGCCATAACAAAGAAAACTTAAAAAGATTTGTAATAGAATAAACGTGAAAAGAGAATTTATGAGAATTTGTTGCATGTAGCTCAAGTTGATCAATGCAAGTAAACAGAATTTGGAGTCTTGAATAAGGTATGAAAACAAATAATGTATGCTAGCATAAAATTTTGTGAAATTTGAACAAAATTTGTACTTTAGGGTAATAATACTATATCACTTGTTAATTTCCTTTTTTTTAATAACATGGTATTTCTAATTTATATTCACTTAAAACTTTGATATAGTTTCATGTATTTTGGAATCTACTATTACTGATGGAGAAGGCAATGGCAACCCACTCCAGTACTCTTGCCTGGAAAATCTCATGGATGAAAGAGCCTGGTAGGCTGCAGTCCATGGGGTCACTAAGAGTTGGACACAACTGAGCGACTTCACTTTCGCTTTTCACTTTAATGCATTGGAGAAGGAAATGGCAACCCACTCCAGTGTTCTTGCCTGGAGAATCCCAGGTACGGTGGAGCCTGGCGGGCTGCTATCTATGGGGTCGCACAGAGTCGGACACGACTGAAGTGACTTAACAGCAGCAGTATTACTGATAAAAATCTAGAAAATTTATTATCTTAGTGATTTTTTAAAAATTTGAATGAGGCTTGAAACTTCTAATCCAATTCTGAGAATATAAAGAAATACAAAAAGACTTTAAAATAAAGACCGCTAAAAGAGACAGGAAGGACACTACATCAAGGGACCAATCCAAAAAGATTTAACAATTGTAAATATTTATGCACCCAACATAGGAGTACCTCAGTACACAAAGCAAATGCTAACAGCCATAAAAGGGAAAATCAAAAGTAACACAGTAATAGTGGGGGATTTAACACTCTACTTATACCACTGGCTAGATTATCAAGACAGAAAATAATAAGGAAACACACACTTTAAATGAAACATCAGACCAGACAGACTTAATTGATATTTATAGGATATTACCCTTGAAAGCAGCAGAATACATTTTCTTCTCAAGTTTACACCTGAGAAGAATAGTCTCTAGTATAGATCACATTCTGGGTCACAAATCAAGCCTTAGTAAATTTAAGAAAACTGAAATCATATAAAGCATCTTTCCTTCCACAATGCTATGAGATTTGAAATCAATTACCAGGAAAAACTGTAAAAAACACGAACACATGGAGGCTAAACAATATGCTACTAAATAACCAATGGATCACTGAAAAAAATCAGAGGAAATAAAAAATACCTAGACACGAATGGCAATGAGACCACGGTGAACCAAACCTATGGGACGCAGCAAAAACATTTCTAAGAGGGAAATTTATAGCAATACAACCTTAGCTCATGAAACAAGAAAAACCCCAAATAAAATCCCCCAAATAACCCCAAATCTAACTTTAGACCTACAGCAACTAGAGAAAGAACAAACAAAACCCAAAGTTAGTAGAAAAAAAGAAATCATAAAAATCATAAGAGCAAAAATAAATGAATACAAACAAAACAATAAAAAAGATCAATGAAATTAAAAGCTGATTCTTTGAGAAGAATAAACAACATTGATAAACTTTTACCCAGACTCATAAACAAAAAAAGGGAGAGGACTCATTAATAAAATTAGAAATGAAAAAAGAGAAGTTACAACTGACATCACAGAAATAAAAAAAGGATCATAAGAGACTACTACAAGCCAAGAGTATGCCAATAAATGCACAACCTGGAAGAAACTGACAAACTCTTAGAAAGGGACAGCCTATCAAGACTGAACCTGGATGAAATAGAAAATATGAACAAACCAATCACAAGTCATGAAATTGAAACTGTGATTAAAAATCTTCCAGAAAATAAAAGTCCAGGACCAAATTGCTTCACAGACAAATTTTATGAAGCATTTAGAGAAGAGCTAACATTTACCCTTCTCAAACTCTTCCAAAATACTGCAAAGAGAGGAAAATGCCTAAGCTATTCTGTGAAGCCACCAACACCTTGATACCAAAACTAGGCAAAGATGTCACAAAAAAAGAAAATTACAAGCTGATAGAAGCAAAAATCCTCAACAAAATAATAGCAAATAGAATCCAACAATACATCAAAAGAATCATACATCATGATCAAGCGGGGTTTACCCCAGGAATGCAAAGATTCTTCAATGCATGCAAATCAATCAGTGTGATACACCATACTAACAAACTGAAGAATAAAAACCATGACAATCTATATAGATGCAGAAAAAGTTTCTGACAAAATTAAACACTTATTTATGAAAAAAAACTTTCGAAAAGTAGGCCTAGACAGAACGAACCTAGTTCAACTTAATAAAGATCACCTGTGACAGATCCACAGCAAACATCATTCTCAGTGGTGAAGAACTGAAACATTTCCCCTAAGATGAGGAACAAGAAAAGGATGTCCTCTTTTATCACTATTATTCAACATAGTTTTGGAAGTCCTAGCCATGGCAATCATAGAAGAAAAAGAAATAAAAAGAATACAAATTGGAAAAGTGAAATTGTCACTGCTTGCAGATGATATGATACAAAAAACTGAAAGAGGCCACCAGGAAACTACTGGTGCTCATCAGTGAATCTGGTGAAGTTGCAGGATGAAAAATTAATGCACAGGGAAAGAAATTAATGTGCATAAATCTCTTGCATTCATATATACTAACAAGAGAGGAGCAGAAAGAGAAATTAAGGAAACAATCTCATCTACCAGTGCAACAAAAAAATAAGTACCTAGGAATAAACCTACTTAAGGAGGCAAAAGATCTGGATGCAGAAAACTATAGGATACTGAAGAAAGAAATCAATGGCAACACACATAGATGGAGATACATATCAAGTTCTTGGACTGGAAGAATCAATATTGTGAAAATTACTATACTGCCCAAAGCAATCTACAGATTCAATATAATCCCTAACAAATTACCAATGCATTTTTCACAGAATTGGAACAAAAATTTTTAGTTTGTATGGAAGCACAAAAGACCCTGAATAGCCAAAGCAATCCAGAGAAAGAAAAATGGAGCTAGAGGAATCAGATTCCCTGACTTCAGGCTATACTACAAAGCTACAGGAATCAAGACAGTATGGTGCTGGCACAAAAACATAAATATAGATCAACAGAATACGAGAGAAAGCCCAGAGATAAACCCAGTCATCTATGGTAACCTAATCTATGACAAAGGAGGCAAGAATATACAATGGAGAAAAGACAGTCTTTTCAATAAAGACTGAGAAAACTGGACAGCTACTTGCACAAGAATGAAATGAGGACACTTCCTAACAACATAAACAAAATAAACTCAAAATGGACTAAAGACCTAAATGTAAGGCCAGATACTATAAAACCCTTTAGAGGAAAACACAGGCAGAACACTCTCTGACGTAAACTGCAATAAGATCTTTTTTGACCTCCTAGAGTAATGAAAATGAAAACAAACAAATGGTACCTAAGTAAACTTAAAAGTTTTTGTACAGCAAAGGAAACCATAAACAAAATCACAATCCTTAGAATGGAGAAAATATTTGCAAATGAAGCAGTTGACAAGGGATTGATCTCCAAAATACACAAACAGCTCATGCAGCTCAATATTTAAAAGCAAACAACCCAGTGAAAAATGGGTGAAAGCTCTAAATACACAATTGTCCAAAGAAGACCTATACATGCCCAACAAATGTATGAAAAGATGCTCAACATCACTAATTATTAGAGAAATGCAAATCGAAACTAAAATGAATTAACACCTCACCTGACCAGAATGGCCATCATCAAAAAAATCGACAAACAATAAACATGCTGGAGAGGATGCAGACAAAAGGGGTCTCTCCTACACTGCTGGTGGGAACGCAAACTGACACAGCCACTATGGAGAACACCATGGAGAATCCTTAAAATACTAACAATAAAATGACCATATGACCCACTACTGGATATATACCCTGAAAAACCATAAATGAAAAAGACACATGTATCCCATATTCACCACTGTAAACAATAGCCAGGACGAGGAAGCAACTGAAGTGTTGATCAACAGAGGGAGTGGATAAAGAAGAGATGCTACACACGTACAATTACTCAGTCATAAAGAGGAATGAAATAGTGCCATTTGTAGAGATGGCATAGAGACTGTCATACACAGTGGATGACAGAGACTGTCATACACAGTCAAGTAAGTCAGAAAAAGAAAAACAAATTTTTCATAATATGGCTTATATGTGGAATCTAGAAAAATGGTACAGATGAACATATTTGCAAAGCAGAAATTGAGACACAGATATAGAGAACAAACTATAGATACCAAGGAGGGAAGAGGGGGTAGGATGAAATGGGATTGACACATAAATATATATACTACTATATGTATATATACATAGTAGTATAGGAGTACGTCAAGGCTGTATATTGTCACCCTGCTTATTTAACTTATATGCAGAGTACATCATGAGAAACGCTGGGCTGGAGGAAACACAAGCTGGAATCAAGGTTGCCGGGAGAAATATCAATAACCCCAGACATGCAGATGAAACCACCCTTTTGGCAGAAAGCAAAGAAGAACTAAAGAGCCTCTTGATGAAAGTGAAAGAGAAGAGTGAAAAGGCTGGCTTAAAATACAACACTCAGAAAACTAAGATCATGGCATCTGGTCCAACACTTCATGGCACATAGATGGGGAAACAGTGGAAACAGTGGCAGACTTTATATTTTTGGGCTCCAAAATCACTGCAGATGGTGACTGCAGCCATGAAATTAAAAGATGCTTGCTCCTTGGAAAAAAGTTATGACCAACCTAGACAGCATATTAAAAAGCAGAGATATTACTTTGGCAACAAACATCCATCTAGTCAAAGCTGTGGTTCCTCTATTAGTCATGTATGGATGTGAGAGTTGGACTATAAAGAAAGCTGAGTGCCGAAGAATTGATGCTTTTGAACTGTGGTGTTGGAGAAGACTCTTGAGAGTCCCTTGGACTGCAAGGAGATTTAACCTGCTAATTCTAAAGGAAATCAGTGCTGAATATTCACTGGAAGGACTGATGCTGAAGCTGAAACTCCAATACTTTGGCTACCTGATGCAAAGAACTGACTCATTGGAAAAGACTCTGATGCCGGGAAAAGATTGAAGGCGGGAGGAGAAGGGGCTGACAGAGCATGAGATGTTTGGATGGCATCACCAAAGTAATGGACATGAGTTTGAGCAAGCTCTGCAAATTGGTGATGGACAGGGAAGTCTGGTGTGCTGCAGTCCATGGGGTTGCAAAGAGTCAGACACGACTGAGCAACTGAACTGACTGATGTGTGTACATATATATATATACACACACACATATGTATGTATGTATATACTCTTGAGAGTTCATTGGGCAGTAAGGCGATCAAACCAGTCAATCTTCAAGGAAATCAACCCTGAATACTCATTGGAAGCACTGATGCTGAGGCTGAAGCTCCAATACTGTGGCCACCTGATACAAAGAGCAAACTCATTGGAAAAGGCCCTGATGCTGGGAAAGATTGAAGACAGAAGGAAAAGAGGACGACAGAGGATGAGATGGTTGGATGGCATCACTGACTCGATGGACATGAATGTGGGCAAACTCTGGGAAACGGTGAGGGACAGGGAGGCCTGGCATGCTTCAGTTCATGGGGTCGCAAAGAGTTGCACACGACTTGGCAACTGAAGAACAACAATGTATAAAATAGATAACTAACGAGAACCTAGTGTATAGCACAAGAAACTCTACTCAGTGGTCTGTGGTAATCTGAATGGGAAGGAAATCCAAAAGAGGAAATATGTGTTGTATAACTGATTCACTTTGCTGTACAGCAGAAATTAACACAACACTGTAAAGCAACTTTATTCTAATAAAAATTAAAATATAAAAATAAACTTTGTAATTAAAAAAACATTCAGCAATTATAAAAAAGACAGATATTTGTCTTTTGTGGTTGTATCCACCACCTTCGGAGGTGGTGACATATTAGCTGCAATACCAGTCATATATTAAAATGAAATGGTTAACATTAAAACACAATCTACTCAATGTAATTATTCTATGTATTTCATAAAAGTTAACTCTGTAAATCTGATTTGAATATATCAGAATCATGACGTCTTGTTATCTTGTTCTGTAACCTGTTTGAGAAGGCAAACAGGGTCAAAGAATAACAAAAGGGCAAAGAAATATTACTGCTAGCAATTTTGACAACTTATAAGAAAGCATTATTCTTTTAAACCATTTCTTTCATTCTTTGATGTCTGGACGTGCTGGGCCTCTGTTGCTGTGTGGGCTTTTCTCTAGTTGTCGAGAGTGGTGGCTACTCTCTGTCCTGGTGTGAGGGCTGCTCACTGCAGTGGCTCCTCTGGGTGTGGAGCATGGGCTCCAGGGTGTGTGGGCGCGGTAGCTGCAGCACCAGGGCTCAGCAGCCGCAGCTCTGGGCTCTAAAGCACAGGCTCAGTAGCTGTGGCACGTGGCCTTAGTTGCTCCATGGCATGGGAGATCTTCCCGGATCAGGGCTCGAACCCATGTACACTGCCTTGGCAGGCAGATTCTTTACCACTAAGCTACCAGAGAAGTCCCTATTCTTTCTTTTAAATAAATATTAATTTTTTTAAATTATGGAAGTATGATAACACATTTACAGGAGGGGGCCGGGTGCTATGTCAGGGTCACACAGCAGTGGGCACCTGGCACCTCCCATGGGCCCGCGGCGAGGGGTGGCGGGCCAGCCCCTGGTGTGCCCGATGGCCAGCAGGGAGTAGAAAATACAGAACATAGTTACATATAGTTCTACTATATATTACACTTTTTAAGTAGGTAATTAAGATTTTTAGTTGGAGTTGCAATATCAAACTCTCAAAAATTGATAGAATGAGGATACAGAAAAGTAGAAGGATACAGTAGGTCTGAAAGCACTATGAATGAATTCAACACAATTAAGATTCATACAATTTCACACAACAGTAGGATACAAATTCTATTCAAGTTCCCATAAACTAAGAAATTATTCTTCTTGACCAGAATTGTAGGATTCTCTGAAATTGGAAGATCAACTTAAACAACTCAAAATATACACTAAAAAGAAGGTCCTGAAAAATGGGCATAACAGGGTAGGATAATAGTTCTCAAACTTTTTTTTATAGAAACAACTTCTCAAACATAGTAGCATCATGTAACTTTAAGAGAAAATTGTTTTAAAAAGTATACAATACTGACAACATACAGCGCTTGTCTGGTAGCTCAGTGATACAGAATCTGCCTGCCTATGCAGCAGACAGGGTCTACACCTGATCCGGGAAGATCGCACACGCCGTGCAACAACGAAGACCATGCGCCGCAACTACTGAGCCTGTGCTAGAGCCTGGGAACCGTGACTACCAAAGCCCACATTCCCTAGAGCCCACGCTCCTCAACCAGAGAAGCCGCTGCAGTGAGAAGTCCTCACGCCGCAACTAGAGAACAGCACCTGCTCTCCACAAGCAGAGAAAAATCACACAGCAACAATGACTCAGCACAGCCAAAAATAAATGCAGAAATAAACATTTTAAAAGATAAAGCAAAGAAAATATTTGTTTAAAGATAATATATAATCAACAGAAATGTAGCTAAAAAGCAAACAGCTTTTTAATATGAGCAGTTATCTTTAATATGTAATAGACAATTTGAAAAACATTAAAATAGTAATGTTTCTTTGATTTGGATTGGCAAATATTATTTTCAGTTTTATTTGATTAACAAATATTGTTTAGTTTTTCCAAAATAAGTGAAACTCTTTCTGATAATATTATTTGACTTGAGTGAAATATTGAAAAAGTATAAGACACAAAATACTTAACATGATTTACCTGAAATTTTAATCTTTTAAACTTACATTAAAGTATGATGATAAGCTGCTGCTGCTGCTGCTGCTAAGTCGCTTCAGTCGTGTCCGACTCTGTGCGACCCCATAGACGGCAGCCCACTAGGCTCCTCTGTCTCTGAGATTCTCCAGGCAAGAATACTGGAGTGGGGTGCCATTGCCTTCTCCAATGCATGAAGGTGAAAAGTGAAAGTGAAGTCGCTCAGTCGTGCCGACTCTTAACGACCCCATGGCCTGCAGCCTACCAGGCTTCTCCATCCATGGGACTTTCCAGGTAAGAGTACTGGAGTGGGGTGCCATTGCCTTCTCCAGATAAGCTACCTGAGTATTTTATATTACAATTTGACATATCATGTAATTTTAAAAGTCCCCCTCAGCAGTTACACAGCTTATACTTAAGAAACTGAAAACAGTACTGAAAATTGAGACCAAAAAACAAATCAAAACCAAGAAAATCCAAACTGTGACTAATATAATTGCTTATTTGGCACAGCATCTGGCTTATAAAAATTCCTCTCTCCAAAAGTCAAAAAATGGAATACTCTGCCATGTAAATTTTATTTTTTTTGTCAAACAATGGAAAATTGGTAGATTATAATATCCATCACCAGTAAGCCTTCTTTGAGTAAGTATCAATTGACTCTGACCATAATTGATAACCTAAGCCAATAGTACATTCTGTTACAATTCCAGGTTCAAAAGGTTAATTATAGCCTGGCCACAGGCTCATCTGGAAATTTGAAACTGATTGCTATATGTCTTCCTAATGAAGATGTACTGCATATATTATAGCAGCATACTGACAAGTGACTAGAACCTCCAACATCAATGTTGCAAGCAAGCATTAACCTTCATGTCAATTTAGCTGTCATTCTCACAGTTTATATCCTGCCAGGTCCTTTTATTCTCTGAGAAAGAAAGTGTCTGATAACTGTATTTCCCTTGCAAAGGCAAGATTTCTCTTTTCATTCTAATGAATACAGAAATCAATAGTGGTAAGTCAATCAAACTATGTTATGAATTAACAATACCCAGGAAAGTTAAGAGATTAGAGTGATGATGAGAGTTATCATTTGTCACCAAAATCTTTAATTTGCATATAGATTTACTGCCCCAGCACATGGGGCATTAGAAAAATATCAGCATCTCTTCTTTGCAAGAGGTACTTACACTGTCCTGTATTTGCAGGCAAAGAAAATGGCAGGCTGAATTATGAGCACCTGCTCACAAATAAAACCAATTCAGCAACCTTCATTGCTTGCATACAATATTCACTGCCAGTCTGAAGAAGAAGAACTAGTTCTAGTTCTAAAATAGAGTTTAGGGACTAAGATATCTCTCTACAGCATAGGTTCTGAACAGATCATATGACAACTACTAAGCAAGGAAATCATTTCTTTGCTGGGTAACATAGAAGCAGAGGGCTATAATAAAATGAGCACTAGAACATATGAGGCTGACAACGTAGTTGTTGTATTTTTTACTATCTATGTGGCCTTTTAACAAAACGTTTAGCTTTTCTGGGTCTCCTTTTCTCTTCCTGTAAAATAAGAACAATAATTCCTGCTTGGTTTATCTCATAAAGCAGAGGCTTTACAACCACAGCTATATACTAGAATCATATTGAACTTAAAAAAAAAAAAACAAAAGAATAAAAGAATGGCTTTTGCAGCATCAGGGATGGACTTAGAGACTTACCATATTAAGGAAGTCAGATAGAGAAAAGCACACATGATATCACTTAAAAGTGGGATTAAAAAGAAACAGTACAAATGAACTTACAAAACAGAAACAGACTCATAGACATAGAAAACAAACTTATGCTTACCAAAGGGGAAGGTAGAGAGAGGGATAAATCAGAAATGTGGGATTAACAGACATACACTACTACATGTAAAACAGATAAATACAAAGGATTTAATGCACAGCACATGGAACTATATTCAATACTGTGTAATAAATCTATAACAAAAGAATAAAAAGGACACAGACATATAATATATATGTATAACTGAAGTACTTCACTAACCTGAAACTAACCCAACGTTGTAAATCAACTATATTTCAATTAAAAAGAAGATATCTTAGCCCTATCCCAATTAATTCTTATTTAATTAGTTTAGGGAGGGGCCTAGGCATGAGTATTTTCTAGTAGTAGTTGTGAGAAAAGCTTCTTCTAAATTTACTTTTAAAACCTTTTAGTATGGAAATATTCAAACCAACATAATGAATACTTTAATGAACCCCAGGTACCCATCACCAAGCTTTAATGATTATCAGTACTTTGCTAGTCTTGTATAATCTATTATCCCATCCCACAACATTAAAAATTCTGTTGGAATCTTCTACAACAAATCTATGTGCTACGTGCTAGGTTGCTTCTGTCGTGTCTGACTCTGCAACCCTATGGATTGTAGCCCACCAAGCTCCTCTGTCTATGGGATTCTCCAGGCAAGAATACTGGAGTGAGTTGTCATGCCCTCCTCCAGGGGATCTTCCTGACCCAGGGATCACACCACATCTCTTACATCACCTCCATTGGCAGGTGGGTTCTTTACCATTAGCGCCACCTGGGAAGTCCACAACAAATCTACAAAATTCCCCATGTGATTATATCATACAGCCAGTATTCAGAACCACATGAAAATTCTGAAAATACTTTCCATAGTATAAAAGAGTGACAATAAAAACAAATCCATGCACAAATGGATTATATTGGGCTCAAGAATTTTTTACTGAAACTGACTAACTCAATAGTTAGTGAATACCATTTTAATCATTTCCTCCTTTGAACTGACTAGTTCTTTCATAAAACAAACCCTCCAAGGCCACAGTAGAAACATCTCATTTGTCCCTTCATGCTCTATATTTTCATCTTTATTCCACCATGTAATAGTTCTCCCAATGGAAAATTTACCCTCTCCCGGCCTCTCCAGCACCTTCTTACCCAGTCACCTCCCATTTGGCCTCAAAGCCCAAATATAAACACCATGAAGTCTTCCGGCTCCTCTCTCCTGTGTCCTGCCCTCCTCAAGCCCAAGTAAGGTGTCCTCCAGCCCTGTCTTTACCTCAGTCACAGATTTATCTCCACGTACCATTTCTTACCAGTCTCATCACTAAACACGTGATTCTTAAGGGTTATGATGATTTCTTAACAGATCTAGTCCTTCGCAGGCATTCAGTATGTGAATGCTCGAGTATTCAAAACTGCTGGCGAGTCATTTTCTCTAGGAGCCCAATTAGATACGCTTAACAGTTCGCTCCCCAACTACT
The DNA here is from genome assembly GCA_006408695.1 of Aepyceros melampus. Taxonomy (NCBI): domain Eukaryota; kingdom Metazoa; phylum Chordata; class Mammalia; order Artiodactyla; family Bovidae; genus Aepyceros; species Aepyceros melampus. The sequence continues at coordinate 217,739 of SJXQ01001491.1, read as the reverse complement.
AATGCACCTCAACCGATTGCCTAAAGGGCAACAAGCAGGGTGACCACTTAATAATCAAAATACTGAAAACATAAGAATTTGTGATGAATCCTAACTACATTTTCCCAACAATACCTCCAACCTCGGAATGGCTTGCTGCAGAGAACCTAGTTTCTGAATCATGCTGCCATTTAGAGAGAATGATTCTAAAAAGTACATACAGGTTTTTTGCTGTTCTAAGATGTAAAACAGAGGGATGTTTTCAAATGAAGAAAATCATTCTTTCCTCTCTAAATGTTCTAGTTTAAAGATATTCACAACATGCTAAGAAGCAAAGCTTACTAACCTATAAAATAGAATATCTGGCCACCACTTATATAAACATATATTATTTCCCAATGATTTTTCTTTGACTTAGTAGACCACTAAAAATGACTGTAAAAAATAATTGTATTCAACAATGAAAATAAGAACAGTTGTAAAAATTGTAGCAATAATGATACCAACAATAGAAACATCTAATTCTTAACAAATACTTTCTGTGTCAGCTATCATGATAAGAATATTATCTCAATCCTCACATCAACTCTATAAGGTAGGTTTTATTGTCCACATTTTATGACAAAACTCAAGCTCAGAGAGCTCAGAAACTTGCCTAAAGAAAAAGTGCTAGGAAGTAGTGGTGTAGGAACTTAGTTTCTTAGTAAGTTTGAGAGGAAAGAAATAGAAACTCCTTTTTAAAAGAGTTAACATGATTCAGTAGCAATTGAAGAAGAAGGTAATAAACTCTTTTATAAAACATCACTTTACAAAATAAGAATGAGGTCAAGAATAATAATCACAATTAATGTTTCAAAAAATTATCCAAAACCATCATAATACCCCTCGTACAGTACTAGGGTATGAACTTCAAAAAGTTCAACCACATATTTAGAATTTTTAGTAGCTTTCAGAAATTATAATTATTCCTCTTCTCTCTCCTCTACCGGTAACTTTTTTTTGTTGGTAAACTAGCCTTTTAAGATAGACACTGGCCTTCAAAAATTTATTAAGAACTTAGCCTCCTTTTCATAGACCCAGGTCCTATCTTGGTTACATTATTATCTTCCTAAAATTACTCTTTCCCTGTAAGTTGAAACATTTTCTTTAAGTACTCAAAGTGAAATTAATTTATAATTTCTCATCTAATCTGTACCTCTTCTTTTTAAGATCTTACCATTTTACAGAAAATCTCTCCAGATATACAGAATATTACTTCTCTTTTAAAAATCACTCCTACCTGCCAACAATAACAATCCAATTTATATATTTTATTCTATCTCTGAGGATGTGCTTCCTAAATATTTATTGCCTATGCAGCAAACCAAGTCAACAAATTTATAAAACATTTTCCTCCTCAGATTTCCTTTCACTTCATTCCTCATGCCAATAATAGTATCTTCAATTCAATGACTTCATTAGTGACCTCTGTTTCAAATCCTTTTTGGAAGAAGAGAGGCAAAAACAAGCTAATAAGTGTATCAACACTTAGTCTATTTCCTCAAAGTATTAAAGGCACTAACACTGAATAGTCATATAGAGTTTAACACTTATCATGGATGACCAAATCCTTTCACGTGCATTTCATATTAGTTCATCTGATCTTTACACAATCTGCTGAAACAGAAAGGACAGTTAACATGTCCATTTTGGACTGGAGAAAACTAAGGCTTAGAAAGCTTATGACTAGTCAAAAGTAACCGGACTACCAAAACCCTTCTATATTTCTATGTATTTCTTTATAACTGGACTACCAAAACCCGTCTCAATTTCTATGTATTTCTTTATCAGCATCAACAATGATTTCCTTTGATGGACTATAAACATACTAGATGAAAAGGACTGTACATTTTATTTATAGCTAGCAATGTCTTAAGTAAACTCAGCTACAAGATGATAAAATAGAAAAGGCTCACACAAGCATATAATTAAGGTCTATGGCCAGTTCTATTCACAATCCTCTCTCTTCCATGAACCATTCTAAACATGATTAAGGTCATCACAACAAGCACATCAAGAGGATATAAAGAACACAAGATGGAGTGAATAACAAACCTCCACAGCATTATAAACTTAGTGAGAGTTGGAATTCACACAACTGATCTTAATAGGTGTTAATGAATTTTGAAAAAATAATAAAGAACATGAAATTAAATGAAATTATTATGAGGAAAGTAGAGGCAGAATACAAAAATATCACTAATATGAATAAAATAGAATTGATAATCACATAAAGACTGCACTAACTAAATGTATTTCTCTTTAGTAAATTGCAGATAGTACTATATACCAACATCAGCCAGATACTAAACTTCCATAATTCGTCTACAATCAAGACAGTGTAGTTCTGAAAGATCAGAAGAACCAGTGTTGGAACACAGGCTTAGGGAGAATGGTATAAAGTTAAGAGTCTACAAAATCTAAAATATTTTTACTCTCAGATACCTAGACTAATTAAAGGATTAGTTTCTAAGAGAGACTGATTAATTAAAGGATTACTTTCTAAGAAAGAGAAACATTGGGAGGATCCACAAAGGTACAAGTCACTTTAAACATATAAATCATTACATAAAGATGACAATGATGTCAATAGCAATGTCTGTGATAATGAGAAAAAAGTGGTCAATTTACACAGTGCCAGACACTTGGACTAGTTATTGTTTAGATATACTCACTAATCCTCATCATAACTTTGCAATATAGTCATTATTGGTCTTATTTTCACTAGAGAAAATTTAACAGAAGCTAATTCAAAAATAAGACCGGGAGCTGACAGTGGCTCAGATCATGAACTCCTTACTGCCAAATTCAGACTTAAATTGAAAAAGTAGGGAAAACCACTAGACCATTCAGGTATGACCTAAATCAAATCCCTTACAATTATACAGTGGAAGTGACAAATACATTTAAAGGACTAGATCTCATACAGTGTCTGAAGAACTATAGATAGCGGTTCTTGACATTGGACTGGAGGCAGTGATCAAGACCATTCCGAAGAAAAAGAAATGAAAAAAGGAAAAATGGTTCTCGGAGGAGGGCTTACAAATACCTGTGAAAAGAAGAGAAGCAAAAGGCAAAGGAGAAAAGGCAAGATATACCCATGTAAATGCAGAGTTACAAAGAAGAGCAAGGAGAGATAAGAAAGCCGTCCTCAGTGATCAGTGCAAAGAAACAGAGGAAGACAACAGAACAGAAAGGACTAGAGATCTCTTCAAGAAAATTAGAGATACCTACGGAACATTTCATGTAAAGATGGGCTCGATAAAGGACAGAAATGGTATGGACCTAACAGAAGCAGAAGATACTAAGAAGAGCTGGCAAGAATACACAGAAGAACTATACAAAAAAGATCTTCATAACCCAGATAATCACAATAGTGTGATCACTCACCTAGAGCCAGACATCCAGGAATGAGAAGTCAAGTGGGGCTTAGGAAGCAAAACTACGAACAAAGCTAGTGGAGATGATGGAATTCCAGTTGAGCTATTTCAAATCCTAAAAGATGATGCTGTGAAAGTGCTGCACTCAACATACCAGCAAATTTGGAAAACTCAGCAGTGGCCACAGGACTGGAAAAGGTCAGTTTTCATTCCAATCCCAAAGAAAGGCAATGCCAATGAATGCTCAAACTACTGCACAATTGCACTCATCTCACATGCTAGCAAAGTAATGCTAGCATTACTTTGAAGCCAGGCTTCAACAGTAAACCGTGAACTTCCAGATGTTCGAGATAGATTTAGAAAAGGCAGAGGAACCAGAGATCAAAGTGCCAACATCTTTGGGATCACTGAAAAAGCAAGAGAGTTCCAGAAAAACATCTATTTCTGCTTTACTGACTATGCCAAACCTTTGACTATGTGGATCACAACAAACTATGGAAAATTCTTCAAGAGATGAGAATTCTTAAAGAGATAACCACCTGATCTACCTCCTGAGAAATCTGTATGCAGATCAAGAAGCAACAGTTAGAACCAGACATGGAACAACAGACTGGTTCCAAATAGGAAAAGGAGTACATCAAGTCTGCATACTGTCACCCTGCTTATTTACTTACATGCAGAGTGCATCATGAGAAACGCTGGGCTGGATGAAGCACAAGCTAGAATCAAGGTTGTTGGGAGAAATATCAATAACCTCAGATATGCAGATGACACCACCCTTATGGCAGAAAGCAAAGAAGAACTAAAGAGCTTCTTGATGAAAGTGAAAGAGGAGAGTGAAAAAGTTGGCTTAAAGCTCAACATTCAGAAAACTAAGATCATGGCATCTGGTCCCATCACTTCTTGGCAAATAGGTGGGGAAACAGTGAAAACAGTGACAGACTATAATTTTCGGTTGCCAAATCACTGCAGATGGTGACTGTAGCCATTAAGTTAAAAGATGCTTGCTTCTTGGAAGACAAGTTATGACCAACCTTGACAGCATATTAAAAAGCAGAGACATTACTTTGCCAACAAAGGTACATCTAGTCAAAGCTATGGTTTTTCCAGTGGTCATGTATGGATGTATGAGTTGGACGGTGAAGAAAGCTGAGCAATGAAGAATTGATGCTTTTGAGCTATGGTGTTGGAGACTCTTGAGAGTCCCCTGGATAGCAAGGAGATCCAACCAGTTCATCCTAAAGGAAATCAGTCCTGAATATTCATTGGAAGGACTGATGTTGAAGCTGAAACTCCAATACTTTGGCCACTTGATGTAAAGATCTGACTCAATGGAAAAGAGCCTGGTGTTGGGAAACTTTTAATGCAAAAGGAGAAGGGGATGACAGAGGAAGAATGGTTGGGTGGCATCACCAACTCAATGGACAGGAGTTTGAGTAAACTCCAGGAGTTGGTGATGGACAGAGAGGCCTAGTGTGCTGCAGTCCAGGGGTCAGAAAGAGTCAGACACAACTGAGCTATTGAACTAAACTGAATTCATCTAGTACTCAGTGACTCACCTAGGGCAGAATCTCTCATCACCTAACACACACAATTAAAAACTACATACATACTGGTTGCCACCATCTAGATTGGCAACTGTTGGTTATCATCTCCCACTTAATAAAAAAGCATAAGGCCTTGCAATAAAGTTGGTCTCTTTCAGAACCTGCTATGGAACAAACATACGTCAAGATACATTGCATCCTGTACTGTGCTTAGTGGCTCAGTGTGTCTGACTCTTTGTGACTGCATGCACTATAGTCTGTCAGGTTCCTCTGTCCATGGGGAGTCTCTAGGCAAATACTGGAGTAAGTTGCCCTGACCTCCACCAGGGGATCTTGCCAACCTAAGGACTGAATCCAGGCCTCCCACATTGCAGGTAGATTCTTTACTGTTTGAGTCTCCAGGGAAGCCCAAGGATACTGGAGTGGGTCGCCTATCCCTTCTCTACGGGATCTTCCTGACCCAGAAATCCAACCAGGGTCTCCTGCTTGCAGGCAGACTCTTTATCAGCAGAGACACCAGGGAAGCCCCCAAGATGCATTATGGGCTAGTAATCTGTGATTTGAAGGCAGCGAACTTCACATCCTTGCAGGCAGACTCTTCACCAGCAGAGACACCAGGGAAGCCCCAAGATACACTGCCGACTAAAGTCCATCTAGTCAAGGCTATGGTTTTTCCAGTAGTCATGTATGGATGTGAGAGTTGGACTGTGAAGAAGGCTGAGCGCTGAAGAATTGATGCTTTTGAACTGTGGTGTTGGAGAAGACTCTTGAGAGTCCCTTGGACTGCAAGGAGATCCAACCAGTCCATTCTGAAGGAGATCAGCCCTGGGATTTCTTTGGAGGGAATGATGCTAAAGCTAAAACTCCAGCAGTTTGGCCACCTCATGCGAAGAGCTGACTCATCAGAAAAGACTCATGCTGGGAGGGATTTGGGGCAGGAGGAGAGGGGACGACCGAGGATGAATGGCTGGATGGCATCACTGATTCGATGGACGTGAGTCTGAGTGAACTCCGGGAGATGGTGACGGACAGGGAGACCTGGCGTGCTGCGATTCATGGGGTCGCAAAGAGTCGGACACGGCTGAGCGACTGAACTGAACTGACTGAATCTGTACTTTGAAGGCAGTGAACTTCACATCCCTGCAGGCAGACTCTTCACCAGCAGAGACACCACAGAAGCCCCAAGATGCATTACAAGCTAGTAATCTGTGCTTTGAAGGCAGTGAACTTCACATCTTTAAAACAGTTTTCACACCTAATGACTACTTTTAACAATATACTTTTTAAACTAAAATAACATTAGCTATCATTATGGAGGAACTTACTATGATCTAGTACCATGTTTAGTGTTTTATGCATGTTATACCTCAATTAGGGGAGATTCAGGAATCATCTTGGCTCAAGCCCAGCTTTGATTTAGTCTGCATTACTTCATTGCCCAAAGCACTAAATTAGACTGATGCAGATAGGTGATTATTGCTACAAGTGAAAAAGTGCATGATACACACACTTAATCTTATTACATTGCTAGACTGGATAAAAACTAAACTGAAAATAACAGAATAATTTCTATAGTTATATAAAAAATGTAGAACTGTTTAGGTTTCATGAAAAGTATAGCAGCAATTATGATTATAACTGTCCTTTATCCCTGAAATAACATAATAGACAATGACAATCAGCAGATGCTTTTCCAGAAGTTCCCCTCTTATATAAGCTATCACACAAAACTGAGTTCCTGGTGTTCCTTTTTGTTGAGAGGGATCATTACAAAGGCCATGAATTTTTTTCTTCAGTGAAAATTCTGAAAATTGTGTGTAATTCTGCAATTATGTACAATCATCAAATTAGTAAACATAATTGACCAGTATATGCTAAATAATAATAAACTCTAGAAGGAGATTAAAAAATTAATAAAGTAGAGCTTCTTGACCTCAAGTAGCTTAATAGTCCTTCATGGACAAGGCCATATATAAATACATACTACTGTTTATGCTGTTATTAAAAATGTGTTTACATCATTTATAACAAATTTTGGAGACTAAACCTCAGTGGCAAGGACTTAGATGGTGCTTGCAACTAGGCATGGTAGGAAGCTGACATTACAATACATTTGCTTTCCCACTAACTCAAAGACAGAAGTTCAGATATTAAATATAGATGCTGCTGCTACTGCTAAGTCACTTTAGTCGTGTCCGACTCTGTGTGACCCCATAGATGGAAGCCCATCAGGCTCCCCCATCCCTGGGATTCTCCAGGCAAGAACACTGGAGTGGGTTGCCATTTCCTTCTCCAATGCATGGAAATGAAAAGTGAACGGGAAGTCGCTCAGTCGTGTCCAACTCTTAGCGACCCCATGGACTGCAGCCGACCAGGCTCCTCGGTCCATGGGATTTTCCAGGCAAGAGTACTGGAGTGGGGTGCCATTGCAATTGCTATTGTTCAGTTGCTCAGTCGTGTCCGACTCTTTGCGATCCCATGGACTGCAGCACACCAGGCTCCTCAGTCCTTCACCATCACCTGCAGCTTGCTCAAACTCATGTCCATTGAGTTGGTGATACCATCCAACCATCTCATCCTTTGTCATCCCCTTCTCCTCTTGCCTTCAATCTTTCCCAGCATCAGAGTCTTTTCTAATGAGTCAGCTGTTCTTCAGCTTTAGTATCATTGTCCTTCCAATGACTAGTCAGGATTGATTTCCTTTAGGATTGACTGGTTGGACCTCCTTGCAGTCCAAGCAACTCTCAAGAGTCTTCTCCAACACCACAGTTCAAAAGTATCAATTCTTCGATGCTCAGCCTTCTTTCTGGTCCAATTCTCACATCCATACAGGACTACTGGAAAAACTGTAGCTTGAACTAAATGGGCCTTTGTTGGTAAAGTAATGTCTCTGCTTTTTAGATAAGTACTTTCCGTTATATGAAACCAAACCAAACTAAGCATTAATAGGCATTCACTGAGTTTAAGGACTGAGATTAAAAGTGAGTAATAGTTTTTCTCAGGATATAGAAGCATCTGGTAGTACACAGTTCAGGTTCCTCAAGTACTCCTACTAAGAACAAGCTTGGCTTCCTAGGTTTTTTGGGAAGCTGGATGAGTTTCAGAATAATTGTGTCACTACTTTGGTAAAAAATCTCCTAGCAAAAATAAATGTAGGTGACTGTTAATACTGTTAAGCAGCTCTGGTTTAGAATTTCTCCAGCTAGTCAGACTTTAGCAATAAACCAGTATAAGCTGTTGTTTTATAAATAAACCTTAACAGGAGAAGGTCACATAGCTAAGAAAAGTAAAACCTTATACATGGTTTATTTTAATGGTTGGGAGAAATTTTGGATCTTTAACAAAATTTGAAGTATCATTCAATGTATTATTACTGGCAGTTCACTAAATATCCAACACACAGATTAATGACTAGAAATCAAATATAAATAAGATTTCACAAGGTAAGAAACTCCTGATGGTGTTTAGGTCAGACTTATAAATATGTAATTGTTGCAATAAAAGAATGTACAATGAATCGTGAAAAGAGAAAAATAGTGATACTAATTCTGGGGATAATACCTTTTGTTTTGATGATAGAAATTTATGATTGTTATTAAGTCATTTAATAAAGGCATGAAAACTATTTTTATATAACTTAAGACTGAAATATTAGAAAAGAGGAAACATATATGTCCTTTCAAAGGAACAAATGTATGTAGGTAGGACCAACATAGACGTAATCATGGTTGACCAGTACTAAATACTAAGTAAGACTTTGGAGCAAAAAAAATGGTTTTGCTTTACTTTTTTAGTAAGTAAAGTAAAGTCACTCAGTCATGTCCGACTCTTTGTGACCCCATGGACTGCAGTCCACCAGGCTCCTAAGTCCATGAGATTATCCAAGCAAGAATACTGGAGTGGGTTGCCATTTCCTTCTCCAGAGGATCTTCCCAACCCAGGGATCGAACCCAGGTCTCCCACATTGGAGGCAGACGCTTTAACCTCTGAGCCCTTCCCCATTGACTTCAATAAATTTAAAGCATGTTCCTTCTTTGGAAAATTTCTGGTCCCCAAAACAAATGTTAAAAATAAAATGACCTCATCAAAATAAAATATTTAAACATAAAAGCCTATAGTAACCAATGCAAACTATAAATGCAAAGTAAATGACTTTAATGAGACTATTAAAAATTCAAAGACAAACAAGAAAAGGAACTCGATATACAGAACACCCTATACTGAAAAGCCCTCTCTTCATTTGTTTACTCTGTAATCCTTATCATATTAAGGAAGTTTTAGGCTTTTAAAAAATGGACATGTTTACTTGATAACAGGGGCAAAGATAAAAACTGTTAGACAGTAAAGGAAAAAAAAAAACTCAGCAGTATTTTTTTTTTCTTTTAGAAGTTACATCTATCTGGTCATGCCCCCAAAATTGAAGTATAAGAATTTGAGGTTATATATCAAACCCAGATGATAAGAACTTGTATTAGCAAGAACTTAAATGACTATACAATAAAGCAGCAACTCTTAGGAGTTTAAATGCTCCTGTATATGTTAATTCAAATAATTCCCACATTAATCCTGTTTAGTAGGTCCTTTTATCTCCATTTTGCAGACAAGAAAACTGGGAACTGCAGAATTCATGTGACCAAAAAATTGGGGATAAGAGTCAGACTAGAATGAAGGGTTCCTGATTTCTGTTAACAATCTTTTTTGAGATCCCAAGTCAGTGTCAACTTGAGCAAACGGATACACAACCAAACTTTGATTCTGAGACGTACTCGTTTCATACAGCCTTTTCAATACTGAGACTGCCTGGGAATCATCCTTTCATCACTAATTCCTACAAGCTCAGCAGTCAGTTACCCAATTAATTTGATCTACCAAACACAGAATTAATCACCACGTACCCGAAAACTTTATGCTCCCAGAGAACACAAGAAAATAGTTGATTGTTATTTCTTGATTAGCATTTTAGAATGCCTGGAAAAACAACATTTTATGTTTTTTTCATATGAGAAATAAAAGTTTTCAGTCACTCGGCTTGAGGTAAGTACAAGCCAGGTAGCAACACAGTGTATCAATTCAGAGCAGATCATTGGGTATTAGAAAGAGCTCAGCTTCAGGGGTGAGAGGCGGGCAGCACAGTGTATCAATTCAGAGCAGATCACTGGGTATTAGAAAGAGCTCAGCTTCTGAGGGGTGAGAGGTGGAACATTTTAAAATGCTACAGCAAAAATTACTTTTAGGATTGTTAAAATCATATATTACTTTAAAATATGTGATAGAAAAAAAAAGACTTCAAATCTGTATTTAAACCAAGGGGGTTATAGAACTTTAGAGTTAGATGGATCCTTGAAATTTTTAGTTTATTTTAGCTTCTAAATGAGGAAATGTAAGAGACTGCTGCCTGAAAGTCTAATAAAAGAGTAGAGAATACACACTTCATATGATAGAGCTTGCATTCAATATATCTAACACACAGTACAATAAATTGGTAAAGAGTGATCTCATCTTTTCTTTTTAAAATTCCAATTAACTAAAGTAGTGTGTCTTTAAATCTAAATTCAGATCAAATCAGGGAATTTTATGTGAAAATTTTTATTTACCGATATATATTTCATGATTACTTAGTATTAAAAAACTGAGTTGATATTGTTATTCTGCATTAGAAAGAATATTTTCAAATTATAAAATAAATATCTTACTTTCTTGAATACCTGGAAAGTCAACTGTTCTATAATGGCAAGTTTCACATGTTTTAAAATATTTAGAATACAAATATTTAAAAAGTGAAATTCATAATTCTATACCTTAACACAAAGGCTACTGCATAACACGCTTGGTTTATATTTGAACACTTGCATTGGATTCTGTTTATTGTGAATATACTGCTAAATGCTACATCAATCTAATATCTTATAAATCATTCATGAAAAACAAACCTACAGAGTATACTGGGAAGCAGTTCTCAACCCGTCTCTCTCTGCTCAGCGGCCACCGTGTAGCTCTGGTCCTCTTATTAAACGACACGGAGATCTGAACCCTAGGTCAGCTTTACTGACTGAGGGAAAAGACGCAAGAAATAATAAGAGATACCACTGCGAAAGAAACAGAGCCAAAGGTGAGAACACCTACTGAGTGCCTATCCTCAAGATGCACTTCAAAGAGTGGTAAAAGCAGAAGCTTCAAACGCTATGGGTAGGGCTGTCAATACTAGTTATAACACCAGTTAGATGACCTTAGGCAGAGCCTCTGGACCTCAATTTCATCATCCATAAAATGGAATCATATCATCTACCTTAGTACATCATGCAGTTAATGCCCAGTAGAATGAAGGTGCTCAATAAGTAAAAACCGTCATTATTGTGTTGAGGAAAAAGTTTGGAGTATAAATTACACATAAGACAAAACCCAAAATGGTGAGAAACGGCCCTCTTTTTTCATACAAAAATGCCCCCAAAGGCACTCTATTACCCTGGGCAATCATACACAATTTCTTCCTCATAATAATGATGAAGAGTATGCTATGCAGAATGTTCTATTTGTAGCAGTGATTCATTGTGTACATGGAAAAAATTGCTGACATGTTGAGAAGATATTTTCCCGTAAAAGGTTGAAGTCCTTAAGCAGCAAAAAACACCAACGTCTATCATCTTTAAACCCTATTGATTTCTGGTGAAGATTTAAAAGGCTGTTTACTTATTTCCCATCATTTCTGTCAGAGCTGTAACAGTTCTCTTCCCACTGAATAAACCTCTCATGATCCTCCTGGTGATTAAGGTCAGACAAAATGTCAAACTCCTAATGCTAAGTGCTTTTACATTAAAAATTCATATCAAATCACCAAGTAAAATTCAAACAAGAAGTCAGACATGTAAACAGTTTAAAAAAGGGGTTGCAGTGACCATTGCAGAATACAGGTGCAATGTAGACATGGAAAAAAAGATCTGGCAACAGGTCAGAATACTCCCTTTTCCTCGTGGCATATTCACTGTCATTTCCTATTTGAGAATTAGCAGGCAAGCTGGACATAGCTCTGGGTGTGCGAGCGTGTGTGTGTGTGTGTGTGTGTGTGACACACACACACACACACACACAACAGAGACAAGAAGGTGGGAGGGAGGGAGAAAGGGATAGGAAGGAGGGGGAAGAAGGAGGGAGAATGAAGAGAGCAGAAGAGAGATGGGGAGAAGAGAGAGGTGAAGGGTGTGAGAGAGAGAGGGAAGAGGAGGGAGAGATGGAAAGAGACAGAGAAAGAAAGATTATCAATATCAGATCACTTCAAATCATTAGGAACTAATTGGTTCTACAACTTCAGCACAGTTGGATTCTTGGATTCAGGAGTTAAAAGAGACAGTGTCAGAATCTGGTCTCTCTCCATCTCACAGTGTTTCTTTTCACTCCTTTCATTCACTCTCAAACTGGTTTTTTGAACACAGCAGCTCTTAACAGCTTAAGACTTACATTTTCCTAGCTATAAATTCAGTGGAAAGTGAATTTCTCTTTCCAAATAGTTTCAAAAGTTCTCAGAAATTAAACCTCATTGATTTTGGATGGGGTTTGATTCAATATGCTCATATTAAACCAATAATTGTGGCCGAGGGAATAAAGTGATCTGACTGGCCAGGACTATGTCAAGTCTGCATTCCTGAGGCCAGGAAATCAGATCAGCTCCCCATGGACTAAGAGCAGCAGAGACAGCATGGAATTTACTTGATAAAGGAAGCCAGTGTATAACCCTAAAGTTTCTGATGGCAGCAACAGGAGGCTTTAGTTATCATCCAGCAGTTACTTTGGCAAGATATTTGACTTCTTGGATCCTCAAGATTCTTTAAAGTAGGGATGACAGGACCTACTTTCAGAGATTTAAATACTGTCAACTACAAGTTGGCACTTACCAAGTAGAGTACGTCAAGGCTGTATATTGTCACCCTGCTTATTTAACTCATATGCCGAGTACATCATGAGAAATGCTGGGCTAGATGAAGCACAACCTGGAATCAAGATTGTCGGGAGAAATATCAATAACCTCAGATCCAACTGGGAGATCTAGCCAGTCCATCCTAAAGGAAATCAGTCCTAAACATTCACTGGAAGGACTCATGCTGAAGCTGAAACTCCAATATTTTGCCACCTGATGCGAAGAAGTGACTCATTGGAAAAGACCCTGATGCTGGGAAAGACTGAAGGCAGGAGGAGAAGGGGATGACAGAGGGTGAGATGGCTGAATGGCATCACCGACTCGATGGACATGAGTTTGAGTAAGCTCCGGAAGTCGGTGACGGACAGGGAAGCCTGGCGTGCTGCAGTCCATGGGGTTGGAAAGAGTCAGACACGACTGAGCGACTGAACTGAACTGAGCTGAAGAGCACTGTCAACGACTGAACAACAAAGGCGTCTGCCATCTGCCTCTATGGAGACTGAACTCTGTGCTGCTACAGCTGCTATAACTTCAACAACCCCTGAGGGAGTACAGGGTGGAGTGAGGCAGACAAAAATTCAGTAGAGGTGAATGATGGATTGCACTATTACAAAACAGCCAACTGCACCATTTCAGAAAAATGTACATATACTGACACATATAACATATTGTCAGATACTTAGAACTAAAGTGAAGACAAATTTTATCCTCACAGCATAAAAAGTGATGGTATATCAAATATCCCCCTTTTGTAGGGACAGGTCTTTGAAGGAAAAGTTCATTTAGAGATATGAAATTCCCAGATTTCTTTGGTATGTGTTCCACCAACCAAAACTGTTTTCTTACTCAACTGCTAGGTTGCCATAAATTTCCCTTAAACAACTATCCTTTTGGGTTAAACAACATTTTACTTTAAAATATAAACACCATCAAGGAAACAGGATATACTGTTTTAAAAAACCACCATAAACAAAGTCAAGACACAAACAAACTACGAAAAACTGTAACATGTGACAAAGAGCTCTTATAAATCAGTACGAAAAAGGACAAAAATCAAATAAAAAATGGGCAAAGGATACAAATGAGGTAATTTATATATAAAGACAACTATGTGGAAAATAAAGATATGAAAGAATATTCATAATTACAGAAGTACAATTAAGTTATCTGTGACATAATATTTTTCACCTGCTTAAGACTGGCAAGATAAACATGACCTGATATTTGCAATTGTTTGGGAACAAAAACTGTTGGTGATCTTCAATAACTGTTACATAAATAAACTAAACAGATCAAAGTCTCTAGAATCACATATGAAAAACAGTCCTTAAGTGCTATATTAGGAACAGAAAGGCCAATGTTGGTGAGATTTAATACAATATTTTCGAGAGCAATGTGGCCATTTCTATCAAAATTTTAATTGTACGTACTGTTTGACATAGCAATTCCTCTTAATAGTTATCTTACAGCATGTATGTAATGAGCAAATAGCATAAATATATAAATATAAAGGTGTTCATGAAGAAATATTTGTAAGCAAAAAGAAATAAAGAAACAACCTGATTATCTATTACCCATTAATTAAATGGATAATTAAATATAACTGGTTAAACAGTTTATCTGTACAATGGGAAATAAGTATAGTATGTATACACTATGCGACAATTAAGCCAGAATTTGATGGCTGAGAGGCACAGGGAAAAGGGAAGTTACTTGCCACCTGAAAACACTATAATAACACATTTAAAATATAGATGCAAACTTTTATTCTATACTATATGTTAATCAAATCCTCACTCTTCCACCCTTGCCTTGATACCAGAGGGCTCAAGGTAATATGTAGGTTCCTTGAAGGAAAAAAAAGTGGGAGGAAAAACTCAGACATGCTAGAGTGATAGAGGTGGGAAAGAAAAACTACAAGCTTGCCCCTTGTATAATTCTGTTTAATGCTAATATGACTTATAATTAAATTTAATCATTTAAGAAAAATATATTCATTGCCTACTTGGAAATGACAGTATTCTGGGAAATAAACTCTAGCACAAACACAAAAAAAACCACAATTTCTGCTCTCTATTGGTTTGCAAGCTTTTAGGGACACAGATGGATGAAAAAGGCAATTGTTAGTCAAAATGATAAGTGCCCAATCCATAGCAAAAGGTTCAAAGAAGGCACATAAAAGGGAAGCTGAACCAACGGGGCACAGAAAGGAGTAGTCAAGGCAGGTTTAATGTAAAATGTCACAGGCCACTAAAACCTACTTTGGTCAAAAGCAGAATGGAAAGCAACACTCTGTGATCCTGCATTAGAGGCATATTAGACAAGGAACTCACATACACAACCGGCCTTCATATGCCCACGATGGCATTTAAATCTCTGCCTTTTAAGAGAAACCTTCTGATCATGTAATAATGACATATACACCTCAGAGGTATCAGACCTGTTTATCAAGTAATTATATCAACAGATGAATCAATAAACTCCCATCTAAAGCATCCTGGAGAAGGAAATAGCAACCCAGTCCAGTATACTTGCCTAGAATTCCATGGACAGAGGAGCCTGGTGGGCTATAGTCCACGGGGTCACAGATATGACTAAGAGACTAACACTGTCACTTTCAACTAAACCATGATGGGTGACACAGGAAGAGTAGGGAGAGGGGAAGTAAATTTATAGTTTGAGCATTTTTGTTCAACTGTTTACTCCTTGTTTTGGTTTACTTTTAGCCATATTTCATTTAAGTTGCAATTTCAAAATATATGAAAACAGACATGAACTGTTTTTTGTTTTTTTTTTAATCAAAAGAGGGTCATGGATTTTAAAAGGCTAAGAATACTAGTATATAATCCCTTCTCTCCCAGGTTCCCCTGGTAAACTAGGCTTTGAAGATGCAAATTATCATTTGTTAAAGCTTTCCCCACCTCCTCCAAGTTGTCTAGCAGCACTTCCTGAACTCTTGGTATTGAAGCGTTAGAAATTCAATGCCTTGGGTTAGGCCTCACAGACTTTTAAAATAAAATACTACCTAAAGGCTCTTCTCGGATAATATTGTAACCTTTTATGAATTTTCTCTTCCTCACTAGACTTTTAGGTCTGGAGGTTCAGCATTGTGTAACTAAGCCACTATGTAACTACATAGTGTGTAGGTAGTACATGCTGAGTGAATGAACCCTAAATTACAGCAAAGGCTTCATAGTCACGAAGCAGAGAATCATCCACAGGTGAGCTTTAGGGACCACATGGGTAATGCTGCTTAGATATATCTCATCAGCCAATTTTCACAGAGACAGCATCACTATCAGTAGGATTACTTTTAAGGAAAGAAGATTGCTACTTACGAAAATAATAAAAATATAATTTTTATATAATTACTACAATTTACAAAACATGAAATGTTATGCTGGATAGAAAAAGACAGAGTCTCCTGAGGTACACAGCAATAATAATTATTCTAATATTTTCTTACATTATTATTCACACACTCAGCTCTAAAATGGGCTTGCGTGTTTTCATTAGTGCTACGTTACCTCACCTGGGTCCTTAGAGCAACCTGCAATTTATTTTTTAATCCACTGCAAAATTGCAAATTCGGTAGAATTCCTAGATATCCTTCATCCAGCTTCAAATGGTAACATCCGATATAACCAAGATACATTTGTCAAAAGTAAAAACTTATCACTGTTACTGTAACACTATCGACTAAAATACAGACTTGATTTCATGAGTGTTCCCACTAATGGAAACAATAATCTGCGATAGGAGCCAGTCCACAACTCCACTTGCATTGAGTTGTCATATTTCCTTGCTCTCTCCTGTGTGACATTCTCTCAGACTTCCTTTGTTTTTCATGTCATCGACACTTTTGAAGAGCACTAGTCAGGTATTTTGTAGAATTTCCTTCATTTTGGGTTTATCTGATGTTTTCTTATGATTAGACAGGGGTTAGGGAATTTGAAAAGAATACCATAAATGTACTATGACTTGACTTATCACTGTTGATTTCAACCTTGATCATCTGAGTAAGGTAGAGTTGACCCAGTTTCTTCACTGTAAATAAAGTTCACTAGAAAGTATCCATTCTATTCTGGGATCCTCTGACACCTTGGTTGATGTTTTAAATTTATATCAGTTAAAGTTTAGTGACTTTTAACAAATGCATCGTCACATATGCAACATCTTTAGTACCACGTTTAACAGTTTCATCACTTGAAAAATTCCTGTGTATCCCTTTTGCAGTCAACCATCCCTCCTTTTCCCTGCCTCTTGGTATTCCTCTGATCTATTTTATATCTTATTCCTTTACCTTTTTCAGAATGTCATATACATGGAATCATATTACACAGTCTTTAACTTCTGGCTTTGTTCTCAGTGAAATGCATGTAATATTCATCCATGTTGCTGCAAGAGTAAGCAGTTCATTCTATTTTATTGTTGAGTAAAAAGCAGAGACATTACTTTGCCAACAAAGGTCTATCTAGTCAAGGCTATGGTTTTTCCAGTGGTCATGTATGGATGTGAGAGTTGGACTGTGAAGAAAGCTGAGGGCCGAAGAATTGATGCTTTTGAACTGTGGTGTGGAGAAGACCCTTGAGAGTCCCTAGACTGCAAGGAGATCCAACCAGTCCATTCTGAAGGAGATCAGCCCTGGGATTTCTTTGGAGGGAATGATGCTGAAGCTGAAACTCCAGTACTTTGGCCACCTCATGTGAAGAGTTGACTCACTCGAAAAGAGTCTGATGCTGGGAGGGGTTGGGGGCAGGAGAAGGGGAAGGCAGAGGATGAGATGGCTGGATGGTATCACTGATTCGATGAGACGTGAGTCTGAGTGAACTCTGGGAGTTGGTGATGGACAGGGAGGCCTGGCGTGCTGCGATTCATGGGGTCGCAAAGAGTCGGACATGACTGAGCGACTGAACTGAACTGAACTGAACTGAAAGTTGAGTACCATTCCACTGTGGGCTTTCCAGGTGGCACTAGTCTAGGTAAAGAAGTGAAAAGTATAAGTCGCTCAGACGTGTCCGACTCTGTGACCCCGTGGACTAGTCCATGGAATTCTCCAGGGCAGAATACTGGAATGGGTAGCCTTTCCCTTCTCCAGGGGATCTTCCCAACCCAGGGATCGAACCCAGGTCTCCTGCATTGCAGGGGGATTCTTTACCAGCTGAGCCACAAGGGGAGCCCAGTGGCAAAGAACCTGCCTGCCAATGCAGGAGACGTAAGAGACAGGAGTTCAATCCCTGGGTCAGGAAGGTTTCCTGGAGGAGGGCATGGCAACCCACTCCAGTATTCTCGCCTGGAGAATCCCATGGATAGAGGAGCTGGTGGGCTACAGTCCATGGTGTTGCAGAGTCAGACACCACTGAAGTGACTTAGCACGTACGCACGTACCAGTCCATCATATGATATACCACTTACTTGTTGTTTATTCATTCACCTAATGCAGGATATCTTGGTCATTCTCAGTTGATAGTGATTATGAAAAAAGCTGCTATAAACATAAGCATACTGGTTTCTATATCAACGTAAGTTTTCAGTCTACTTGGATAAAAACCTGGGAGTGATAAATAAGAAATTGTTGAACTATCTTCCAAAGTGGCTATACCATTCTGCATTTCCACTGGCAATGAATGAGTTTCTTCTGCTCCAGATCCTTGCCATTTAGTATTATCTTTGTATTTAGCACTATCAATTTTGTTTATTTTTAATAATTCTAATAAGTTTTTAGTAGTATCTTATTATGGTTCCAATCTGCATTCTCTAATGATAAATGATGTTGAGTATCTTTTCATATCCTTATTTGCCATCCATATATCTTCTCTGGTGAATTATCTATTCAGATCTATTGCCCATTTTTTTTTCTTTAAAAAATTTTATTTACTTTTAAACTGATTTTTTAAAACTGTATTCGTTTTCTACTGCTGTATCAAAATATCCACACTTGATGGCTTAAATTTCTGTAGAAGTCTAATACAGGTCTCACTGGGCTAAAGTCAAGAAATCACTAGTCCTACATTCCTTTCTGGAGGTTCTAGAGAAAAAAATTATTTCCTTGCCTTCTGTATATTCTAAGGACTACACGCGGTCCTTGGCTCAAAGGCCTCAACCCTCATTTTCAAAACCAGCACCAATGAATTGAGTCCTTTATACATCACATCACTTTATTTCTTCTGCATCATCATTTCACTTTTAAGAACCCAAGAACCCTTATGACTACATTGGACCCATACAGATAATCTAGGGTCTTCTCCCTATCTTACAGGAGATGATCAAACTTATTTCCATCTGCAATCTTAATTCTCTGTCATATAAAATAATATATTCAAAGGTTTCATGGATTAGAATGTAGATCATAGTGGGCGGTGGCCATTATTCTGTCTCCTACACTTATGGTTGAATTTTTAGAGCTCTATATTCTGCATACAAGTCCTTTGTCTGATGTGCAATTTCCAAATATTTTCTATCTTGTGGCTCTCTCTGTATCCTTATAACAGTGTCTTTCACAGAGCAAACATTTTAAAGTACAATTTATTGACTTTCTCTTCTTCTATGGACTGCATTTTTGGCATCAATTTTAAGCATTCATCACCTAATTCAATGTTACAGAAATTTTCTCTGATGTTTTCTTCTAGAAGTTTTATAGTTTAACATTTTACATTTAGGTCCATGATCGATTCTGAATTAACTGTTGTATAAGGTGTGAGGTACGTGTCAAGGTTCCTTTTGCATATGGACGTCCAACTGTTCCAGCACCGTTTATTGAAAAGACCATTCTTCTGCATTAAGTTTCTTTTTAAACTGACAAAAAATCAGCTGGGAATATTTATGTGGGTCAATCTCTGGATGCTCTGTTCTATCCCACTGAACTATGTGTTTATCCTTTAGCCAATATACACTGGCTTGCCATCTGTAGCTTTACATTAAGTCTTACAACTGGGTAGCATGAACTCTCAACTTTTTCTCTTTTAAATTTTTTTGAAACTGAAAAGGTTCATTTGCCTTTCCGCAAAATTTTAGAATCAGTTTGTCAATAACTACAAAAAACCCTGGGGAAGATTTTGGCCATGACTGCACTGAATCTAAATGTCACACTGAGTTGTTTGACATATATTGAGTTCCAGTGCATTAATAATTAATAAAATATTTAAAAGTCAAATATTTTCAATTACTAGATTTGCAAAGATTACAAAGAAGTATAAAAATGGTAGCATTACAGAAAAACAGTCACTGTTTATTTTTTTTGGTGAGATACAACTGGTTATATTTTTTTGGAAGGCTAACTATAGTCCTCATTCCATAATTCATCAGGCACTCTATCTATCAGATCTAGACCTTTAAATCTATTTCTCACTTCCACTGTATAATCATAAGGGATTTGATTTAGGTCATACCTGAATGGTCTAGTGGTGTTGCCCACTTTCTTCAATTTAAGTCTGAATTTGGCAATCAGGAGTTCATGATCTGAGCCACAGTCAGCTCCCGGTCTTGTCTTTGTTGACTGTATAGAGCTTCTCCATCTTTGGCTGCAAAGAATATAATCAATCTGATTTTGGTGTTGACCATCTGGTGATGTCCATGTGTAGAGTCTTCTCTTGTGTTGTTGGAAGAGGGTGTTTGCTATGACCAGTGCATTTTCTTGGCAAAACTCTATTAGTCTTTGGCCTGCTTCATTCCGCATTCCAAGGCCAAATTTGCCTGTTACTCCAGGTGTTTCTTGACTTCCTACTTTTGCATTCCAGTCCCCTATAATGAAAAGGACATCTTTTTTGGGTATTAGTTCTAAAAGATCTTGTAGGTCTTCATAAAACCGTTCAACTTCAGCTTCTTCAGCATTACTGGTTGGGGCATAGATTTGGATAATTGTGATATTGAATGGTTTGCCTTGGAGACGAACAGAGATCATTCTGTCATTTTTGAGATTGCATCCAAGTACTGCATTTCGGACTCTTTTGTTGACCATGATGGCTACTCCATTTCTTCTGAGGGATTCCTGCCCACAGTAGTAGATATAATAGTCATCTGAGTTAAATTCACCCATTCCAGTCCATTTTAGTTCGCTGATTCCTAGAATGTCGACGTTCACCCTTGCCATCTCTTGTTTGACCACTTCCAATTTGCCTTGATTCATGGACCTGACATTCCAGGTTCCTATGCAATACTGCTCTTTACAGCATCGGATCTTGCTTCTATCACCAGTCACATCCATAACTGGGGATTGTTTTTGCTTTGGCTCTATCCCTTCATTCTGTCTGGAGTTATTTCTCCACTGATCTCCAGTAGCATATTGGGCACCTATTGACCTGGGGAGTTTCTCTTTTGCTATCCTATCATTTTGCCTTTTCATACTGTTCATGGGGTTCTCAAGGCAAGAATACTGAAGTGGCTTGCCATTCCCTTCTTCAGTGGACCACATTCTGTCAGACCTCTCCACCATGACCCTCCCATCTTGGGTTGCCCTGCAGGCATGGCTTGGTTTCATTGAGTCAGACAAGGGTGTGGTCCTAGTGTGATTAGATTGACTAGTTTTCTGTGAGTATGGTTTCAGTGTGTCTGCCCTCTGATTCCCTCCCGCAACACCCACCATCTTATTTGGGTTTCACTTACCTTGAGCGTGGGGTATCTCTTCACGACTGCTCCAGCAGAGCCACTGCACCTTACCTTTGACGAGGGGTATCTCCTCACCGCCACCGTTCCCGACCCTCAACGTAGGATAGCTCCTCTAGGCCCTCCTGGGCCCGCCCAGCCACCACTCCTCGGGTTTCTCCTCCAGGCCGCCGGCCCTGGCCTCGGGCGTGGGTGGCTTGTCTCAGCTGCCGCTCCTGGCCTCGGGGGCGAGGTGGCTTCTCCTGGCGATGTCGGTAGCTCTCGGCCGCGCTCAAGTGCGGCTTGAGCCTCCGCCGCCTGCGCTCAAGTGCGGCTTGAGCCTCCGCCGCCCGCAGAAGATATTAAGAACAGGTGGCAAGAATACACGGAAGAACTGTACAAAAAAGATCTTCATGACCCAGAGAATCATGATGATGTGTTGACTAATCTAGAGCCAGACATCTTGGAATGTGAAGTCAAGTGGGCCTTAGAAAGCATCACTACGAACAAAGCTAGTGGAGGTGATGGAATTCCCGTTGAGCTGTTTCAAATCCTGAAAGATGATGCTGTGAAAGTGCTGCACTCAATTTGCCAGCAAATCTGGAAAACTCAGCAGTGGCCACAGGACTGGAAAAGGTCAGTTTTCATCCCAATTCCAAAGAAAGGCAATGCCAAAGAATGCTCCAACTACCGCACAATTGCACTCATCTCACATGCTAGTAAAGTAATGCTCAAAATTCTCCAAGCCAGACTTCAGCAATATGTGAACCGTGAACTCCCTGATGTTCAAGCTGGTTTTAGAAAAGGCAGAGGAACCAGAGATCAAATTGCCAACATCCGCTGGATCATGGAAAAAGCAAGAGAGTTCCAGAAAAACATCTATTTCTGCTTTATTGACTATGCCAAAGCCTTTGACTGTGTGGATCACAGTAAACTGTGGAAAATTCTGAAAGAGATGGGAATACCAGACCACCTGACCTGCCTCTTGAGAAATCTGTATGCAGGTCAGGAAGCAACAGTTAGAACTGGACATGGAACAACAGACTGGTTCCAAATAGGAAAAGGAGTACGTCAAGGCTGTATATTGTCACCCTGCTTATTTAACTTATATGCAGAGTACATCATGAGAAATGCTGGACTGGAAGAAACACAAGCTGGAATCAAGATTGCTGGGAGAAATATCAATAACCTCAGATATGCAGATGACACCACCCTTATGGCAGAAAGTGAGGAGGAGCTAAAAAGCCTCTTGTTGAAAGTGAAAGAGGAGAGTGGAAAAGTTGGCTTAAAGCTCAACATTCAGAAAACGAAGATCATGGCATCTGGCCCCATCACTTCATGGGAAATAGATGGGGAAACAGTAGAAACAGTGTCAGACTTTGTTTTTTTGGGCTCCAAAATCACTGCAGATGGTGACTGCAGCCATGAAATTAAAAGGCGCTTACTCCTTGGAAGAAAAGTTATGACCAACCTAGATAGTATATTCAAAAGCAGAGACATTACTTTGCCGACTAAGGTCCGTCTAGTCAAGGCTATGGTTTTTCCTGTGGTCATGTATGGATGTGAGAGTTGGACTGTGAAGAAGGCTGAGCGCCGAAGAATTGATGCTTTTGAACTGTGGTGTTGGAGAAGACTCTTGAGAGTCCCTTGGACTGCAAGGAGATCCAACCAGTCCATTCTGAAGGAGATCAACCCTGGGATTTCTTTGGAAGGAATGATGCTAAAACTGAAGCTCCAGTACTTTGGGCACCTTATGCGAAGAGTTGACTCATTGGAAAAGACCCTGATGCTGGGAGGGATTGGGGGCAGGAGGAGAAGGGAACGACCGAGGATGAGATGGCTGGATGGCATCACAGACTCAATGGATGTGAGTCTGAGTGAACTCCGGGAGTTGGTGATGGACAGGGAGGCCTGGCGTGCTGCGATTCATGGGGTCGCAAAGAGTCGGACACGACTGCGCGACTGAACTGAACTGAACTATAGTCCATACAAATTTTTCCATGCTTATTCTTTCATTCAGCAATTTAACATCTAGAAATTGTTAAAGAAATACTTATAGAACAGATAGGCACAAGATTGTTCACTGCAGAACTGAATGCAATATTAAAAAATTTACCTGTCTATATTAGAGACAGTTGTATGATACATCCATAAACTAGAATACAACATATCCATTAAAAAGGCAGAAGTACATATATTAAGAAGAGTGAAAATCAAGTTTTACTTAGGATGGTGATATTTGGAAAAAGTAACTAACTCTCCAAATAGGTACAATAGTATTTGTATATTCAATTTGTGGGGGGAGATGGGAGACAAAAAGGAAGGAAACTACTATTTCATTAATTTATTACAATTTGAAGAACTGTGAAAGTGAAGTGAAAGTCGCTCAGTCATGTCCAACTCTTTGAGATCCCATGGACTATACAGTCCATGGAATTCTCCAAGTCAGAATGCTGAGTAGTCCTTCCCTTCTCCAGGGGATCTTCCCAACCCAGGGATCAAACCCAGGTCTCCCACAATGCAGGCAGATTCTCTACCAGCTTGAGCCATAAGGGAAGCCCAAGAATACTGGAGTGGGTAGCCTATCCCTTCTCCGGTGAATCTTCCTGACCCAGGAATCAAACTGAGGTCTCCAGCATTGCAGGTGGATTCTTTACTAGCTGAGCTATAAGAGAAGCTGATAATTTAACTGTTAGGGGTAATAAACGAGTAGAACGTATGAATTTTATCTGCTACTGGCCACTTTGGGATCTTCAAAAAAATCACCCTCTGTTTCTGAATCTTGGGTTTCTCCATCTATGTTAGGAATCATTTACACATCTAAGGGGCACAAGGGATGAATTTTATCCAATCTTCAAAATGATTTTTGCTTCTCAAAAGTTTAAGAAAACTGATCTTTATAACTTTTCCCAGCTTTAACATTTATTCAGACTACAGACAAAAATAAGCAGTAGAGGTAATCCCAAAGAAGAGACTATATTTCTCCTTAATAGGCTTCTTTTGAAATATCCAAGAGAGAGGGATGGTGAGTACCCTGAAAAAAGAGCAAAACCGGCAATCAGATTGGTTTTAATTAATCTTGTTGGATCTTGGTTTATCCACCTGCAAAATAAGACCGAACTAGCCAAATTTCATCTAAAGTCACCTACAAATATGAACATTCTATAATAATCTATCTTACTGAAATTTGGTTTTCTAATAAATAGAATTTGCCCGCTTTGGCAAGGGCTAAGAAGGGCTGGTTTTTTGTTTTTGTAAAGACAAAAAAGGAGAAATACCAATATGCTTTAGCTTTCCAAGTGATCTTTTAGAAATTTTACCAAGTTGTAAGATTTTTCCTCTCTTTTATTTAATATACTTGACAAAAAATTGTCACTCATCTCTTATAAAGAGGCACAGATACAGGTTCAGCAGGCCCTTTTTGAAAGCTTAAGCTTCAACAGCATCATAGTAAATCTGCCTAGTCTTATCTCTTTTCTCTCTAATCACTCTATCACCATGATACTTTTTCAAAATTACTTTATATTTGGCTTTATTTCCATTTTCTTCTGTGGCTTTTCAGAATTTAATTAACAAATCCAAATTTATACAATTTCCATTTTTTAATTTAACAGAACTTCAGTATTTATATAGCCTTCTCCTGATTTCTCTTAATTTTTTTATCCATGCTTTCTTTTAGTTCTTTGAACATATTTAAGACAGTTAATTTAAGTCTTTAGCAAATAAGCCCAAAGAATGGGCTTCCCTCAGGGAATGTTTCTGTCAGAGAGCCAGGGTCAGATTTTTCTGTAACATCTTATGGAAAAACCTGGATGAACTTCTTACTCAACCCAATATTTTAAAAATAGTGGGGGGGAAAAAGCTGTCAACCAAGAATTCTATATCCAGCAAAACTGTCTTCTAAAAATTCAAGAAGAATTAAAACATTCCCAGATTAAAAAAAAAAATTAAAGCTAAGAAGGTCCATCACTAGTAGACCTGCCCTACAATAAAGACTAAAGGAATTCCTCCAGGCTTAAATGAAAGGATACTAGACTACAATTTAAAGAGATTTAAAGAAATAGAGATCCCTGGTAAAGATAATTACATAGGTATAAGTAAAAGCTAGTATTACTTTATTTTCAGTTTGCAACTCTTCTTTTTGTTGCCTATATAAAAGACAAAATCTGAAAAATAATTATAAATCTACATGAATGGGCATATTCTATACAGATTTGTGTATTTTATGACAATAACAACATAAAAGGCTGGAACTGATGAATAAGAGAAGAGTTCATGTACTATACTGAAGTTAAAACTTGGTATCAGTTCATACTACATTGTTATAAATTCAGGATGTTAACTATAATCCTCATGGCAATCACAAAGAAAATAAAAATCTTACAGAAAAATAGTTGAAAAGAAAGTAAAAATTGACAACAGAAAAAAATCAGTCAAATGTACAAGAAGGAGTGTGTAAGGAACTGAGGAACAACAAGAAAAAAATATTTAAGATATGTGAAAATAAACAGCAAAGTGCCACAACCAGTTCTTTCATTATTAGGAACAACTTTAAATGTCAATAGGTTAAACTCACCTAAAAGACAGAGACTGCCAGAATCAGTTTTAAAAACTGATACAACTACATGCTGCTTACAGGTGATTCACTTCAGACACAGACACAAAGTCAAAGTGAAAGGGTGGGAAGAGATAGTCCACATCAAGTAACCGAGAGAGCCCTGGAGTGGCTATACCAATGTCAGCTCACACAGATTTTAAATCAAAACACTGTTACAAGAGACAGAGAGATATTATATACTGATTAAAGAGGAGTCAACAGAAAGATATAAAAATTGTAAACACATATGCACCATAACAACAGCTTCAAAATATATAAAGCAAACACTGACAGAATCAGAGGGGAAAATAGTTAACATACTCAGTGGTAAAAGGCTAAAAGTTTTTGCCCTAAGATCAAAGATTGAAGGATCATAGTTTTACCACTGCTATTGACCACTATACTAAAAGGTCTACCTAGAGAAATTAGGTGAGAGAAAAAAAATATAAAATATACAAATTGCAAAGGAAAAAAATAAAACTATCTCTATAGATGACATGATTCTATACAGAGAATATATCAAAAAGTCCAGAAAACATGCAATAGCTATTAAACAAATTCAGCAACATGGTGGGGTACAGAATCAACACACAAAAATCAGTCAAGTTTCTATACATGAAGAATGAACAATGCAAGGAGGAAATAAAGATAATGAGTCCATTTACAAAACAATACAATGTCTTGGAATAAATTTAACCAAGGAAGTGAAAGATGTGGACACTGAAAATTAGAAAATAATGCTCAAAGAAATTAGGTACCTAATTCAAGCATTACCAACTCAATGGACATGAGTTTGGGTGAACTCCAGGAGTTGGTGATGGACAGGGAGGCCTGGTGTGCTGCGGTTCATGGGGTTGTAAAGAGTCAGACACGACTGAGCGACTGAACTGAATTGAACTGAATTCAATGGAAAGACACTCCATATAATGGATTAGAAGACTTAATACTGTTATGATGGCAATACTTCCCCAAATGATCTACAGATTCAATACAGTTTTCAGTAGCTTTCTTTTGCAGAAATAGAAGATAACTTTTAAATTCATATGATATTGGAAAGGACTCTGAATAGCCAAAACAATATTGAAAAACAAATTTGGAGGACTCACACTTCCTGATTTAAAACTTACTGCAAAGCTGCAGTAATTAAAACAACATAGTACTGCCATAGAGACTTATAGACTGTCAAAGTCTGTTTGGGCTTTCACCACAGGTTGTGTAGCTTATAATCAACAGAACTTTATTTTCCACAGTTCTGGAGGCTTCCAGGTAGGACCCTAAGATCAGTGTGAAAGAAAGGGTTGGTGAGGCTTCTCTCTCAGATTCTCATTTAGCAGAAGGGACAAAGGGTCTCTGTGGAGGTTGTTTTAGAATCCCATTCATGATGGCTCTGCTTTCATAACCTCAGTACTTTGCAAAAGTCCCACCCACCAAAACTATCACCTTTGGAGATGAGGATTTCAATATATGAAATTGGGAGAGACAAATATTTGGATCATAGCATAGAGCAATGGAATAGAATTTGGAGTCAGGAATATACCCAAAATTCTAAGGATAGATGATTTTTTGACATGGGTGCTAAGATCATTCAAAGGAGAAAAAATAATATCTGCAACAAATAGTGCTGGGATAAATGATTAACCAACTGCAACTGGATCCCCTACTTCACACCATTAAGTTAAAATGGAGCAACAAGCTAAATGTAAGAGCTAAAACTATAAAATTATTAGAAGAAAATAAGGAAATAAATATTCATGACCTCAGAATTTGGCAATGAATTGTTTGATTTCACACAAAAGAAACAGCAACGAAAGAACAAATAAAGTGAACATCAACAAAACTAAGAACTTGTACTTCAAAGGACATCATCAAGAAATTGAAGACAATCTACATAAAGAGAAAATATTTGCAAATCATATATTTGATAAGAGTTTAGCATCTAGATTAAAAATTTTTACAACTCAACAAGAAAAAGATAAATAAAAAATAGGCAAAGACTTGAATATTATTTTCCAAAGAAAATATACAAGCACATTATATCCAATGTGATTTGTCACTAAGAAACTGAAAATCAAAACCACAATGAGATGTCACTTCACACACACTAGGATGGCTATAATTGCATACATATATATGCTGCTGCTGCTGCTGCTAAGTCATATGTGTATTTATATATGTAATCCAAATATGCATGGCTACAAAAAAAAAACCCTAGAAAGCTAAAAGTGTTAATAAGTATATGGAGAAATAGAAACTCTTATACATTGCTATTGGAAACAAAATGGTGCAGCCATTGTGCAATATGTTTGGTGGTAAATCATCGCTAAACATAAAATTACCATATGACTTAGCAACTCCACGTACATATTTATTTTATATTATATATTTATATATTTTATACTTTATTTCTTTGAGATAATCACAAAAATTTGTACATTTTGCTTACTAGTGCTATTCAGAAGCATCAAAAGGAGGATACAATGCAAATGCTTGTCAACTAATAAAAAGATAAATAAAATACAGTACATATCTCTCCACAAAATGGAATATTATTTAGCCATAAAAAGAAACAAAGTACTGATACTTCTTACAGCTTGGAAGAATCTTGAAAACATTAAGTGAAAGAAGCCAGCTATAAAAGGTCACATAGTGCATGGTTCTTTTCATATGAAATGATCAGAATAGTCAAATCCAGAGACAGAAACCAGATTAGAGCTATCCCCACAGGAAGGGAGAGGGGAGACTGCAGAATGATTACTTAAAGGATACACAGTATGCTTCTAAAGTAATGAAAAATATCTGAAATTACACAAAGTTGGTATTTGCACAACATGGCTCAGATGGTAAAAAATCTGCCTGCAAAGCAGGAGACCTGGGGTCAGTCCCCTGGGTTGGGAAGATCCCATGGAGAGGGGAATGGCAACCCACTCCAGTATTCTTGCCTGGAGAATTCCATTGACAGAGGGGCCTGTGGGTTACAATTCATAAAGTTGCAAAGAGTTGGATATGAATGAGCAACTAACACTTTCTACACTTGAATGCACTAAATGTCACTGAATTGTACATTTTAAAATGCTCAGTTCTGAGTCATGTGAATTTTACCTCAATGAAAAAAAAACAAAGAAAAAGAACCAAAATAATGGTTGACAACTTCCCAAATTTGGCAAATAACACAGACATACAGATTCACAAAGAATAAACATAAAGACACCCATGCCTATACATTATAACCAAACTGCAAAAACTGAAGGCCAAGAACAAAATCTTGAAAGCAATCAAAGAAAAACAGCACCATAAAATGATGGAAAATGGCAATTTAAATAACTGTGGAATTTTCCTCAGAAACCATGCAGTCTGATGAAAGTGAAACATTTTTGAAATGCTAAAACCATATACCTAGAATTCTATGTCCAGGGAAAAAAGGTCCTTCATGAATAAAGGTGATAATGATAGAAAACTAAGAGAATTTATTGTCAGTAGAACTACTCTGTAAGAAATAGTTAATGTAAGTTCCTCAGATTAAAGGGAAATGATATGAAAGAAACATGGAGCATCAAGGACAAAAGAAGAGAAACAGAGTAAATATCAGGATAAATTTAATTTTCCTCTTCTATTCTATAAAATATATATAATGGTTCAAAGCAAAAATTGTACATTTTCTGAGGGTTTTTTCATGTACATAGATGTAATACATAGTATAACTACAACATAAACAGTGGAGGATAAAAGAATCTATGTTCAGCTTTAAAGAGTAAAATATTAATTTTAAATAGATTGTGAAGTTAAATATGCATATATTATAATCCCTAGAGTAACCATGAAAAAATTTGAAAAGATATAGTAGAAAACTCATTTTTAGTAAATGTAGTAAAAAAAACCTATGTTTTCATAACAACAAAAAAAATAAATCGGAATACTATAAATATTTAAATAATCTGAAAGGAGGTAGGAAAGAAGAAAGTAAAAGTAGAGGTGTAGACCTAAATGCAAATACAATCATAATTAAATGTATATGGTTTAAATATACCTATTAGAAGACAGCGCTTCAGAGAATGGGCCAAAAAAAAAATCAAGATTCAAAGATGCTATCTACCAGAAACCCATATTAAGGTAAAATACATTTACATATAGGATAAAGTAAAAGGATGGAAAAAAGATATCCCCAAAGACATACAAAGCTGTACAACTTCTGGGAGATTATCTTCATGTCCTGGGATTAGGCAAAGAATTCTTACACAAAGCTTACTTAGCGATGTATGACACCAAAAACATAATCCGTAAGAAAATGGGAATTTAGATTTCACCAAAATTTAAAATGCTTGCTCTTTAATGGACAGTTAAAAACATGAAAAACAAGCTATATACTAAGAGAGAACATTTGGACATGTATCCTAAATGTATAAAGTCCCCTCAAAATTTAATAGTATGGAAACAAATAACCCATTTGCTGTAAATGGGCAGAGAGCCTAGACAGACATTCTTCCAAAAGGACATATGGAAGACAATAAAGTACAAAAAGTAATGTTCAGCATCACTACCGACTAAGGAAACACAAACTGAGACTAAAAGGAGGCGCCTCCATGATCCTATTAAAGTGGCGAACAATAACAACACACACCCTTAAAAAACACCGCAACCCCAGACAAAAACTACCAAACAAAAACATTTTGCTTTTTAAAATTAGGATCTGACTGGATCAAATACAGGTTACATTGGATATAACTGACATTTAAACAACATTGAGTTCACATGCACTAATATTTAATGAAATATGATTTTAAATAGATATTATTAATTACTAGACTTGCAAACATTAAAAAGAAAGATAATGACAGAGCAAAATATAAGCATGTACAAATTGGTTCAACATTTTTGGGAAGGCAAACTGTGATCCATACAAATTTATGTGTTTATTCTTTTACCCAGAAATTTTATATCTAGGAATTATTAGAAGATACACATGCAGAAAAAATAATGCACAGAAATCCTTACTGCAGCTTTGAATATTTTAAAAAATCTATGCATTTATGTTGGAGATAGTTTGGGCAAAAATCAACTCCTAGTTATGATGGGGATGTTCTGAAGAAAAAACCAAGCTTCCATATTATAGGTAGATCATTTACATTAACTGGACAAACTGATATTAATATTTCTAATTTGGGGAGGGGCAGAAAGCAAACAAACTATTGATATTACAAAAATGTGAATGAATCTCAAAGGCATGAGGTTAAGTGAAAGAAACCAGTTTCAAAAGATCAAACACGCTCTCATTTCATTTATATGATATTCTGGGCTTCCCTGGTTACTCAGATGGTATAGAAGCCACCTTCAATGCAGGAGACTGGGGTTCAGTCCCTGAGTTGTGGAAAGATCCCCTGGAGAAGGGAATGGCTAGGCATTTCAGTAGTCTTGCCTGGAAAATTCCATGGACAGAGGAGTTTGACAGGCTACAGTCCATGACGTCGCAAAGAGTCGGACATGATTGAGCAACTAAACACACACGTACAACATTCTGGAAAAAGGTAAAACATAGTGAGTGAAAACCTACCAGGAGATGTCAGGGGTCAGGGGTGGAGGAGGGTGCATCAGCATGAGGAAGGTTTTTCTTAGGTGATGGAACTAAATCTATGTCCTGTTTGTGGCAGTTGCTTACTCTCCCAGAAAGACTAAACTTAATGCTACATTTTTCACTACTAAAATCTCTTTAAAAATTCTCACTCACTTCTGATTCAAAAGCAATTAGAATTAGCTTGCTAAGTGGAAATGATTAAGTATACTGTTTTTTTGAAAACAAACTTATGGTTACCAAGGAAAAGGTAGGGGCAGGGATAAATTAGGAATTTGGGATTAACACCCACACTACTATATATAAAATAGATATGATCAACAAGGACTTAATGCATAGCACAGGGAACTCGACTCAACATTCTATAACTTACATGGGAATAGAATCTGAAAACAATGGGTATGCATAACCGAATCATTCTGCTGCACATCTGAAACTAACATGACACTGTAAATCAGTACACTCCAACATAAGTTAAATTAGAAAGCATACTGTCTTTAACATCCATAATGAGTTATTAGGGTAAATCTTTCTGAGAATGTGGATAGAGTTCTTCTATGGTAAGATCATGAAGAACATGCTTTTACTTCATAAAACAATAATCAACCAAATCTCTTACTCTATATCATATCTTCAAGTGCCAAACTAATACCATCTTAAGATAAACTGAGTCACTGGTTTCACTGGTTTTATCTTCTCCTGAATGAAATATACTACTCTTCTCATACATACAATGATGTCAATCACTATATTGGACATTGAGGGTTTTTTATTCCTAAACTGCCATTCTTTTGGTCTACATTCGTGCTAAACCTTTATCATCCTGTAAATTAGAAATAATGTTTTCTCTTACACAAGAGAAGAGAACATTATAAGCATTACAAAACTGTTCAAATTGTTAAGTTATACATTATAATTAGTTTGGCAGAGCTAATACAAATCACATTTACAGACTAACAATAATAAAATTGAAGTACCAGTTAAATATCCAAAATAATTAAAGGAATCATTTTTAGCCTGGTATAATTAGCTAATTCACTTTACAAGCATTTATTAAAATGAATTCACATGTTATTATTCCATAGGTAGTTACACAATAGTGTTTATACAGGAAAAAATAATGAACCAAACTCTTTGTATCCAGCCCTCCACAATTAAAACGAAGACTCCCCAAGTAATATCAATCTAGGATAGACTAATTAAGTTTGGTTTGATAACCATTCATTTCTTCTATTGCCTCTGAGCAAATTGTTTATTAGAGAAAGTTATTTTACACAAATCAAATCAAACTGGGTAAACCATTATATTTGAAGGAAACTTTAGCCATCAGTCAATTAATCCATCATTTTCTCCAGACACTATTGTTTAACGAGCAGATCATATTATCAACAATTTAGATATCATATGATTCAATTATAACAGTAAATTTATTGACAGTTTCTCTAATACTTTTATTATGAGTAAATTTGGATTTCTCTCTACCTTTGTGAGCAAGTAAAACCAATTTGGATATTATAGTCAAATATTAAATACGAGTCTCTACAAATTTTATGGTTTGGAAATACGTTATTATTGCAAGGAAAAGTAAGACTTAATGAATTAAAACTTCTAGTAAAGTAAAATAAAATTTCAACATAAAAATCACTAAAATATTTCTTTAGTATGCTGAAGTATCTCTATGTGATCTTGTAAGAAAAATACATTTTAAGAATGGACTTAGGAAAATACTAATTTGTACTCACAGTTAGGAAAAATTTGTCACTCTAATCTTGATGTTCAAGTCAGATTTATATAAGCTATTAATGCTATAGTTTGGACTATACCAGAACTTCCCTGGTGGCTCAGACTGTAAAGCATCTGCCTACCATGCAGGAGACCCAGGTTCAATCCCTGGGTTGAGAAGATCTCCTAGAGAAAGAAAGGGCAACCCACTCTAGTACTCTTGCCTGGAAAATACCACGGACAGAGGAACCTGGGAGGCTACAGTTCATGGGGTCACAAAGAGACACGGCAGAGTGACTTCACTTTCACTTTTGGCTCATTAAAGTCTAAGAGTATAGGTTTCACAAGAGGCATTAAAGTACACGTATCATAATATTCACAGACAGTGATGGAAAAAATAATACCTTTTACACCTGCTTGGAAGACCATATTTAAGATCACAATAGAGAAACAACATTGATTTCTTAGTAGGCAATTCTTAAGTGTAAAATTTGCTAGTTTACCTAAATTATATGAAATCCGAATCAAGCAGAACTTTTTTAATCTAAGAATTTTAAAATAGACACATTTGTCTCTATAATTTTGGCTTTTAAAATCCAAAACACTTTATTAACACTTTGTTAATAGATGTCACTAATTATTTGAATGGCATCACCAGCTCCATGGACATGAGTTTGAGCAAACTCTGGGAGACAGTGAAGGACAGGGAAGCCTGGTGTGCTGCAGTCCATGGTGTCACAGTCAAACATGACTTAGCGACTTAGCAACTGAACAATAACAACAATCATTTTATTCGCATAGTTTTCTCTCACCAATCTAAGTTTAAATCCCTCAGAGTTATGGTCTATGGCTAAGATGTATTCCGTACCTCATGTAAGGGAAGCTCTAGGCTCTCTATCAAATGATAGAAGGTAGGTGCTTGAAAGGAGCTTTTGATTTGTCCTAATCCAATTCTCTCTCACTACATTACATATAAAGAACTTGAGAATCAGAAATGTCTGATCCCATATGACATACCTAATTATTAGTACTAATCAAGACAAACCTGCTAACAATAACTTGTTTATGCAAAATACATATTTCTGTTGAACAACTACAGCTGCTAGTTGCTAGCCTATGTATCCTCCTAGGTGATACTGAGGTAGAGTCGTTCAGTAACCAGAAGGATAACACATGGCCTATGAATTACAAAGTCCTACATATGTCTATAGTTCTCAAAATGTATTCCTTAGAGGCTAAGAATGTCAGAGAGACTCTTCAGGGTCACCACAGAGAGAGTAGGAACTGAGCCACTGGAACATCTGGACCCCTGCAATCACCGTGTTCTCATTTCAGCCAGAGCCATTTGCTTCTACGTAAGATTTAAAGAACAGCTGATTATAATGCAGTTTGAAACCATTATCTTATCCTATGTATATTCCTGAAATCTTCAGAATAAAATGTTTTAAGTAAGAAAAGAGTGATTTTAGGATTTCTTTTTTAAGGAAGAGTATTCTTTTTATATATTTGCTTCAAAAAGATTTACCTATTCCAAAATAATTATAGGAATATCTGCATGAAAAAACTGCAGTCACTCACATGACAGAGGTCAATATTTGCACGGTACAAACTGTTTAATGTTAAGTACAGGAAAGTAGTCATCAGTCAATACATAACATCAGCTATATCTCTTTTTTGCGGTCATTCCATATGCATCCACTTGTACGTCCATTAAGTACTGTCTTATTATTAGTTTATTTTAAGCAAAGTACTGTACCCTCTTTTAAATACTGCAGAAAAGACTTTATGTAACTATTTCTCCAAATAGCTTAATATTACTCCCTTCAAAGTACAAATTTAAGAGTAGGAATATTTCTGTGACTTTGGTTTCCCTGACAAAATATGATGCCTCCCTCTAGAGTGGATTATTACAATCATTAAATGGTTCTTAGAAAACATTTAGCTCTCTATAATTTTATGTTTGTGATTTATAGTTATAATTAAGAAAAGCAATGCAAAAAAGGCACTAGTTAGAATCTTTTAATCCAAAGATGACTCAAATGTGAGTGCTACTGAAGTAAAACCATTCTTGATGTTCCTGTTCATCCTCAAAGTATCAGCAATGGGAGAACTCCTTTTTGATCCAAACAACTCACCAGCATTAATTAATCATCTCTTTTACCATAGATATATCAATAATACTGAAAACAACAAGTATTTTTAAGTACAGCATCTGTCTATAATGATGTACTTCAAAAATGATTTCAATTGGGATATACAGGACTTCCTTCAACAATTAAAAATATACTCTCATATTTTATCATAAGTTTAATTATAAAGGTGAGGTGGTAGTTTGGCTTCTTTGTTTTTGGGAAATACCATAAAAATATTAATGGTATTAAATTTATTATTATAAATCTTAAAATTAATAAGACATTATTTTTAATTTCTCAAGATTTGGTCCTTATTTCACTGAGCCACACTGGCCTTGCTGCTCTGTAAACATAGCAAACATACTTCTATCTTAGAATTTCTGTACTCACTGTCTTGGTACATTTTATCACATATACCATTATGGCTAGTTCTGCACTTTCTTGAGATTTTTGGCCAAAATGTCACCTCATTAGAAAGAAAGAAAAGAAAGAAAGTGGAAATCACTCATTCACGTCCGACTCTTTGTGACCCCATGGACTGTAGCCTGCCAGGCTCCTCCGTTCATGGGACTTGAGGCAAGAATACTGGAGTGGGTTGCCTTTTCCTTCTCCAGGGGATCTACCCGACCCAGGGATCGAACCTGGATCTCCTGCACTTCAGGCAGACTCTACCATCTACCATCCTACCAGGGAAAGGAGGCCTTCATAAATACTTCATTTTATTAAAACAATCCCACCTAGCACCCCTATCCTCCATATCTCACTTTTTCTTCTTAACACATTGCTTATTTTTATTGTTTATTATTATTTTTGCAATTTTTAATTAGTATCTCACCAACTAGACAACAAAAAAATAATTTATTTTATTCATGTTCCCCCATATTCCCCCAAATATTCTGAAGTAGGTAATAAGTGTAAAACGAGTCATGGGTAGATGATTTTAAAGATTTGAAATACATCTAACATCTCTAAACTTTACCTCTATTATTTCTGGAGTTTTGCTTTTGTATTGCTTCTTCTCTTTGTTTTTAACATGGAAAATGCTCCCAAGAAGTGAAAACATGAATCAATAGAAAGGCACAAAAATATTTATGTAGTTCAAAGTGGCTATGTAATCTGGCAAGCATGGAATAAAGTTGGTTAGTTAGGAGACTTTACAGCTTCATACACTTTAAGAATGTAGCAGAGTTTAGGTGAGGCATAGATTAGGTGAATGTCTCCTTAGCCAATTCTGAACTTTCATGCAGCATCTCTCATTTTGTTAAGACATACTTTTAAGTGGTCTGGTTTTCTACCACTGCAACCACTGTATGTGTCTTAAATAAAAACTATGATTTATGAAGAGGTAGTAATTATAGCATTGTAGGCATAAGAGCAGTGCCTCAATGGCTAGTGAGAATATTATAACCTGAGAGCAGTTAGCTCTCTTGAAAGAGTATGTTGTCATTTCTAACTCTGCAGGTAGTTATTATTGCTTCAGTTAAGACTTTATATATATACAGCCCTTTATAATCATGAATATATTTATACCAGCTTCTGTTTTTTGTTTTATATTATAATTTGCTATTTAAATTGTCACACTGCCAAATCACAATGAAGCTGAGATCAGAAAGCCACTCTGCATTGAGCAGAGCTTTCAATTCAAGCAATGATCTTAGCTCAAAAGTCAATGCACTGGGCTTTTTATTGTTCTAAATAATGCTCTCAGTGTTATAACTCATAAACAAATTCAACAGAGAGAGGATGAACATATGCACAATTTAACTAACAAGTTTTAGTGTCGTGGGATTTTTTTCCTTTAATACAGAGGCAATATATTTCTTCCATTTCCCTCTTTGAGACATCAAAAGTCTTTTACAATCAGGCCCCAGGCAATTGTTCCATATTTTACCTCTCTTCATGGCTTAGAATATTGTTGCATTCATACATTTATTACTTCGACTGAAGAGCCAGAAGACTGCTGACCTATTCACACTGTTAATATATAGAGTACTGAAAAATAGCCTGAAGTTTAAAGGTATTACCCACCCACAAAAACGTCAAGCTTAGCAGCAGTAAAGTGTCTAATCTCACAAGTGGCAAAATACAGATTCCAAACCCAGCCCTGAGCACTGAAAGTGCATTAGACCACAGACTTCGAAAAGATACATTTGGGAAAAAAAAAAAAAACTTTACAAAATATTTAGCAACTATGATTCATGTAGCATATAAACAATAACATGAACATAACAAATATATTTGACCTTTAAAGTAATAAAAAATGCAAAAAGAGTCTCCAGTTTTCTATTACTGCTAAGTTTATTTTCCTCATAAGTTTCATCCATTTATTGTACAATAAGCCCTCATTACTATAGCACAATAATGCATAGTGTATATCCACCTATAGTTGTCTTGTGTCTATTTAGTTTTATAGCAAGCAAGCAATTTGAGAATATGGTAATAACGCCTCAATCACAGTAATGATGTATGATGGGCTGTAATTTCTCTGTGCTAATGGGTTACAAACAATATTACAGTGATGACGGGAATCTCATTGATTCATTATATGACTGCAATAATATCAAAATGACTTAATATAGATCACTATTAAGTCATGCACATGCTACTAACAACCTCTATATTTCACTGTATAGATATATAGGGAAATAAAATTAATACTAGTCTTTCTATATAAGAGTTCACACAGCACAAAACATTTTGTGTTACATACCCTAAATCAACGTTTAAAGTTGGAATTACTGCATTGAACGGTTCTTTGAAAAGAAAACCATTGATTTTAATCTGCTTGAAGCAATCAATTACTCCCTGTCCTCTTTATTCCAAACTGTAATGAAAACTAAACTGCGTTGTCTTGAAAACTAAATGTGAAGATGATCATAAACAGAATTTAAACTCCATGGATTATTCATATCTACCCATTTAGATTTGCCATTTCCATTATGAGTACATTTGCCATGAGCATTTAATGGACATCTAAAAGGGAATTCATTAAAGCAGGAGCTGTTGGCAGCACTTATGGGCTTCAGACTGCTTTATGCTTGCCTTTAATAGCTCACTATTATAAAAGTGATATATTGTGTTCATCCCATTAGTAGTTTGCAGAAAGGTCTGCAAGAGATAACAAACCCTTCTGAATATTTTCAGAACTAAAAGTAAATCATAGTTTGTTTGTTTGAAGTATCATATTCTAACAATATACAAATTTAGAGTCTACTAAATTTAGCTGTTTCAAGCCAAATACAATTTTAGCAACCACTGACACATTTTATGAGGCAGGCACCACCTATCTGAAATATTCTCTGGTTATTATTATGAGATACTAGTAGCTGACAAGCAATCCAATCAATTACTTGAAGGTACAGTTACAATATATATTTCTATGAGTTAATAGCAAGATATCACCAAAAGAAAAGCCAGGTAGAACATTAGTATATAATTACATGCTGCCAGTCTTAGGAGGCATGAAAGGACTGTTTTTGGCATATTGGATGTAGTAAAAGGGTTTCTTAGGAGAAAGACATTCATTGGCTTTGCTTGTTTTATTTGTTTTTGTTTTTTGGTCCTACAGAGGACATAGAAAATGGAAACAAAAAAATATAAAACATAATTTTAACATAAAATTTGAGTAATGCAATCAAATCTTGACTGGGAAGGGAGAAAAAGGAAAGAACCCCGATTTCAGTATGTAATCTCTATAATGCCTAGGTCTAAGATATTTTTATTTCAAATTTAACATACTTTACTTAAAAGATAACTTGAAGCTTATTGTGGGTCTAGCATGCCTTTTTCTCAGAAACGGCAGAACAATCCTATCAATAATGCATGGAAGAGTTCAAAAGTCACATATATGGTTTTGGAATTCATCAATTATTTTTCATAGCAAGTCTGCCTTTCTGATTTTGTCTTGCTTATAAATGGGAAACTGGCTAACATGTGCCTTATTACACATACCGGGTGTTCCTGAAATACTTAACTGGTGTAGATAATGGAAACACAATCATAGGTAATCTAAATATATACACTTAATTCTTTAAATCTCTGTGTAGATAATTAAGAGTTGATCCTATTACGATATTTTGAGGACTAAAAAACCTAATCTTTTAAATCTCTAAATTTCAGATCATTTGTTTATTAAAACATATGTTACAATGATTTCACTGCTATAAAAATGAAAATGTCTAAAATTTACATATGCATCTACATAAAAAACTACTGGTGACAGAAGTAAGAGAGTATCAGAAGGATAAACAGGAGATTATTCAAGTTTGCTTCATTCATAAATTTGCTTGTTTCTTCAAAATTATAATCCCACAACAACACAGTTCATTACCCCAGCCCAAGAGCATGGTAAGAAATCTGTGCTACTTCCTAAGCCTTTGCAATATGGCCACTGAATTCATTACAATGCAGATTCTAATATTTAATAAATATTTTAATATGCATGACATTCCTGGGTAAGCAATGTAATTCAGACTTCTAAACATGTAAGTTACTTTACAGATTTGTATCTGTACAGATTTATATGTTCGGGTAAGGATATGTTCACAGACTCATATAGTGGGCATACAGGAACCTAATCATATTAAAATAGTTATGATCTAGGGGGAAATAACTTTCTATTACAATCTGAAACAGAGTTAAATAAATATCTTTCCTATTCAAGAGAAAGTATCTTTGAAATATTTTTTAGTACCAAATGAATATTTTCAGTTCTTCTACACATGTTACACTAAACATAAGGGAATTAAAAAATAGGATCTATATTCAACAAATTCTGTGTCTAAGTCCACACTATTTAATTGCACTGATATAGAATCAAGTAAACAACTACTTTATTTTGGTTCTAGTGGTAAAATATCAGGTGATTTCAAATAATAAACACTTGAAAAAGTTGCTTTCCAAGCCAAAACAAGTTCTCTTGCTCAGAACTAATACTGACATTTTTGAATAATAAACACCATAAAAAAAGATGCGTCTCTAAAAGCCAATACTAAAGTGTAAAACACAACCTGAGCTCCATGGCTGGCAACATTTCAGAGAGAAAGACAACTGCTTCTTCCCATGAGTAGGAGTCATTCTTCACTATAGCCAACTGAAGTATATTAACTTGACTGAAGTGTATTAACTTTAGTTCATAACTTATGAGTCATCTGGAGAATTAGCCAATGGAAGGAAATAAAAGCCCAACTTATTCCTATCTATGTGTTGGCAAATGGCAGAGACAAAGTATATCAGAGCAGAACTACTTTTGTTTTTCCTCACAATTAAATGCATACACTGTCATTATCAAGATGAAACAAATAAAAGTTTCATAAGATTGATAACTAATATATTATGGTATATAAAGGATCACCTATAAAGCAAATTACATGTAATGTACAACTGCATTTTAAAGGATAGATTATCAATGTCAGAATATGGGTAAGATTTTTCTCCAATTGAAAAAAGCTTTTGAAAAATAAGTTGTCTTGAAAATAGTCCCATAGCCATAGACCTAATTCACCTAACTTAAAAGGATAGCATCAAGGTATAAAGGCAGACTTCAAATAGCTACGATGACTTGCTTGAGGAGCAATCATAAATTTCCTCTTATAACCAGCTTATGGAAATTGGGTACAGAACAATTTTGTTGTCTAATCTTGTCTAATCATTGTGACCTTAGATGAGATCCAGAGCACTCAAGAGTGTATGGCCATAGACTCACCGTGACATTAAATGAATGAATCCACGGCAAACCAACAAGGACCTTCATGATGACCATGCATGTAAACATTATTAGCTCTGATACTCTGAATCCACCTTTGATTTCAAGACACTACAAACACAGTTAAAACCTATTAAAACGATAAGGGTTCAAGATTATATCTGCTTGATTGATTTTAAGTTGCTCTAAACTCTTACAGCGGCTTTTCTGGTGGCTCAAATGGTAAAGAACCTGCCTGCAATGTGAGAGACCTGGGTTCAGTCCGTGGGTTGGGAAGATATGCTGGAGAAGGAAATGGCAACCCACTCCAGTATTCTTATTTGGAAAATTTCATGGACAGAAGAGCCTGGTGGGCTACAGTCCACGAGGTCACAAAGAGCCAGACACAACGGAGCAACTGAACACTTACTTTTAAACTCTTACAAGTTCAACAAAAATAAAAACAAGTATCAGCACTAAAATTGTAACTAGAAATACCTATCTATCTGTTTCAATGTCTTTCTCCCTTACCATAGACACATACTCATTTCAAGATTTCTAGAATTTAAAATGAATACATATGCTGGAATGATTACATTATTCAGCAAAGAGAATTTTTAAATGATGTGACCAATCATTAATAGTTTATGTGGGCCCTACAACTAGTGGATAGAGGACCTGCATCTCTCTCTGGGGACTACGAAGCTTCAGAAATCAACGGCTGACTGATGCTGCGTGAGACCATGCCTGAGTGTGACTTACCTGGCCAGAAAAGAAACTGGCTTAACATTGAGACTGACTTGCCCTCACCTGGACCCTTAGAGTGAGATCCCTGGTTCAGATGATGATGTATCAGATCGTTCTCAAGGAGGAAGAAACCCGACTTGGATAGGTTTGCCACAAGCCCTTCAAAGGAAGATGTCAGTCTTCTGTGCAAGACAAAAAAAGAAAAGAAAAAAAAGGTACAGTGGCAGTGGATGAATTCTCCTTTCTTAGGAGAGGAAAAAAAAAGTCAGGTATGCATATTCTCTATTTAGCTACCTCTTTTCTGTACACAAGGCAAAGAAAGTCTCTGCAGAAGCTGGGAGAGACAAACGTACCAAAAGTCTAAATGTTTGGAATGGCTATTAGAGTAATAAAGATGCTAGTTACAATGATCATTTTCATGGTCATCTTGAGTTTGATTTTGGGAAGACTAATGATCAAAAGTTTGTTCTCATGGCCAAAGTACTTAGTCCTAGAATACTTCTTTTTAAAAATGCTTTTTGTTGTTTGGTTGCTAAGTTGTGTCCAACTCTTTTGCGACCCCATGGGCTACAGCCACCCAGACCTCTCTGTCCGCGGACTTTCCAGGCAAGAATTATTGGAATGGGTTGCATTTCCTTCTCCAGAGGATCT
Organism: Aepyceros melampus; assembly: GCA_006408695.1. Lineage (NCBI taxonomy): Eukaryota > Metazoa > Chordata > Mammalia > Artiodactyla > Bovidae > Aepyceros > Aepyceros melampus. The sequence goes on along the minus strand of SJXQ01001491.1, from coordinate 175,210 downwards.
TCCTGACCCAGGGACTAAACCCACATTTTCTGCGTTGGCAGGTGGGTTCTTAAGCACTGAGCCACAAAGGAAGTCCCTAAAAATGCTTAAGAGTAGATGAGAAAGATGTCAACAATGCAGTGTCAATCCAAATGATTAAATTACCTTTAGATATTACATTCTAATGGTGATTTAAAAGAAAATAGCTTTCTAGAGTTCAAATTACCTGGCATTTCAAAGACCAGGATCTGATATGTCTCTAACATGCTCCAATTAGGTTTTCCATAGGTATAAAAATCTTTATTGAAGTTTTCAAAAAAGAATTCTAAAAATACTGTTTTTTTTCTCCACAACTAATGATTTACTTCTTTTAAGAATCTATAGTTAGAAATATCATGTTAGTCTTTTTTATAGATATAAAAAATTTTATTTTAGATAATTAGCAAACTCGGGATTTTACATCTATTTTACCCTACTAAACACAGTAAATTTTTATTTTCTATTTACAAAAGTTTAGTTTTTTTCCCATATATGTCTACTTTATATGTACCATATATGTATGTACCATATACATAATATATGTACCATATATGTCTAATAATAATTTAACTATCTTTCTTCATGGGCATCTCAAGAATTTCAATGTTCTCCATGTATGGATATCACTTAGGTTTTATTTTAATAAAATCAATAAGTAAAACATTTCATTTTACATGAAGGAAATGATATGGTAAGATGACACAGAAGCTAATTAATGTTACCTTAATAAAGTACTCAGAATAAGACTGTTTGCAAAAGTCAGTAGCTACTATAAAAATCTGATAAACTAATTAACAGCTGATAAATTTATATGAAATAAAAATCCCTTTCTCAATTCTAGTTCTAACCTCCCATTCTATAAAACAAACAGGAATTACTTACTAGGTCTAGTAGTTTATACTTCTATATAGTTCAAAAGGTTGATATCTGTAATGAAAATCACTATATGAAGCTACAAAGTTTAGGATTTAAACGTAAGTGTGAAAAGAAATTATTATGAAGCAAGGCTTGATGACGAAAACATTATTATTATTAGTCATAATATGATCTTACTGGGATTAGTTAAAATGCTTTAGATTCATTTTTATTTCAGATTCCAAGGGTTGGTTTTTTTTTTTGCTGTCTTTTTAATGTTTTATTTAAAAAATACTTTATTGAAGTACAGTTGATTTACAAAGTCATGTTAGTTTCAGGTGTACAGCAGTGGTTCAGCTATATATATATATATATATATATATATATTCTTTTTTAGATTCTTTTCCTTTATAGTTTATTACAAAATATTGAGTATATTTCCCTGTGCAATACAGTAGGTCCTTGTTGGTTATCTATTTAATGAATAATAGTGGTGTATGTACTAATCCCAACCTACTAATTTATCCCTCCCTCCCTTTCCCCTTTGGTAACCATAAATTTGTTTTCTATGTCTGTGGGTCTATTTCTGTTTTGTAAATATGCTATTTGTATATTGTTTCTTAGATCCCATAAATAACTGATATAATGTGATTTTTGTTGTTCTCTGTTACAGACTCATACTGAATGTACAAATAGATGAGTTTTTTTAATAAAGGGAATTTTTAAAACATAGAAAATTCCAGAAAAGAGGTACAATATTTTACAGATGCTTGCTAATCTAAGAAGTACCTGTATTTTCACAATCACCATGCAAATATTAACTAATAATGAATATATGAGCTAGTATGTATAGATACTAACTTTAATCTCTTAGGAGTAAAAGGACAAAATTAGTTGGAGGCCTGTGATAAAGTTAGAAATTGCAGTTTCCCAGTAATAATCTGGAGAGTACAACACAAAGTATAAGAATATAATAGCCTCTAGAGAAAGATTAATTGGGTTTGAATCATGGCTCTTCCACATACTAGCTGTAAGTGAAGTAGCCCTTATGATCCTCAGTTTCCCCACATAAAAATAGGATAAGGCTAAAGACATTGTAGGGTTGCTGTGAGGGTTACAGTAAGATTGTACATGTAGCATAGTGAGTAGCAAGCACATGGAAGTTGCTCAATAAATAGTAACTATTATCATTATTTACTAAATTTTTCTCAAGGAATTTAATAGCCTCTCAAAGAGAAATTATAAATTTCAGGGGGTTTGTGATAACTGAAATATACTATATACTCATTTATTATCTCATTTCATTCCATAAACACTGACAGTCAGAAAATATCCCTGGTGCTGGGGACACAATGGTGAACAAGACAGATACATAATTACATTAATTATATTGATAGTTGTGAATAATCACAGTGTGATAAGTGCTTTGAAGAGTAAAGACTAAACAATATGACTTCATACAATTGGACGCCCTAAGACAGGAAGCAAGGCCATCCACCAAAAACAGTATAGGAATTAGTGAGGCAAAAAAAAAAGAGAAAGATCATTCCATGTAGAAGAAATAATACTTGCAGAGACTCTGGTAAAGTATTTGAAGAATTTAGGAACTGAGACTATACCTAAAGAAAAGAAAAAAAAAAAGGTATAGGATAGGGCTGGAGAGGGAGACAAAAGAGTTTCTTCAGCAGATGCTATACCATGGAAAAGACGTGGTCTTTATCCAAACAACAATGGGAATCACTCACCTTCACTATAAAACAATCACTTTAGCTGTGATCTGTGATGAACAATTTTGAGAGGGGCAAGAATGGATATGGGCAGACTTACGGGCCAATTACTCAGCTTTGTCACTGTTGTCCAAAAGGAGCTACAGACAATACATAAAGGAATAGGTGTGGCTGTTTTCCAATAAAGCTTTATTTACAAAACATGCAGTGGCCCTCAGACCAAGTGTGACAATTCTTTTATCAGTCAAGTCTGACATCAAATATTGATTACCTCAACAAGGCCTTTCATGTCCTTCCAATTTATACTCTTCTTTCCATCTCTCTATCATACCAGCATGCATTACTATTTTCACAGCACTTATCTTAAATTACCTTTTGGATTTGCTTAGTTGTTTATTTCTCTCTCCTTCCTCAGGATTGTAAGTTTCATGAAAATAGAGATCAAAACTGTACAGTTCATGTTTTAAAATCTCTAGTATTCAAAGCAGAGATGTTGTTCCCAATAATTCAATGAACATTTATTTTTTTATTTTCTTGGTCTTTCACCTATGATGTAGTAACACACCCCACTCACCTTTTTACCTTAAGCAACAAGAGAACTGGATACAATATAGTAAGCAATGGTTTTGAGAAAATGGAAAACGGGCAATGTAGGACTGAGATTCCTATAAGAAGGAAACAAACAAGGTGAATGTTGTGGACTGTAGAGAAGGAAGGTGCATCTTAAGTATAGTATAGCACTCTCACTGAGTTTAGGAGACAAATAATAAGGGTTCAGAATCTGAGGTAACCTGAACTTTCAAGGCAGACTTCCAGAAGGAGTTTCGAATATTCACAGACTTTATGTCAGAGACCAGAATAGCCAGAAGACAATGAAACATATTTTTAAAATAATGTCAAACCAGAATTCTATACCCAGTAAAAATATCTTTCAAAGGCAAAAGCAAAAAAGAATCTTTCAGCCAAAAGAAAAGAAGCTGAGAGAATTAGTTTCCACCAGACTTGAGCTATAAGAAATGTTAACCAAAAAAATAAAAAAGTTTTCACATGGAAAATAAAGAAGATACCATAAAGAAATCTATAACTACACACAAAAAATGAAGTATCAAACAGCATACGTAGGTACATGTAAAAACTTTTCCCTTCATTCTTCAATTTCTCTAGAAGACAACTGACAACTAAAAACCAATAACAATGTATTGAGAGGTTTAGAAAACGTAGAAGTTAAATCTATGAAAACAAGGTTTCAAAAAGAACAAAGATTCAAAATGTAAGAATATTGTTATAAAGTTCTTATATAACATGTGAAGGGCTACATCATTTCAGAGTAGATAAGTTGGAGATGCATTTTATAAACCACAGGAAAAACTGTTAACAAATAAACAAAGAAGTATAGCTAACACACCAACAATAAAGATAAAGTGGAATAATTAAAAATAATCTAAAACTGTTGGGAAAGGGGAAGAAACAAATAAAAGATGGGACAAATAGAAAACAAACAGCAAGATGGCTGCAATATCAATAAATATATTTAAGAGAAATGGTCTAAACTAGGATCAGTGATCTATAGACCAGAGGCCAAACCCAGCTTGCCATCTATTTTTTATGTGAGCTAGGAATGGCATTTACAGTTATAAATGGTTGAAAAATATTTTTATTAATAGTACTTCATGACACATGACAATTTTTTAAAATACAAATTTCAAAATTCACAAACATAGCTTTACTGGAACACAACCATGTCAAATATGTATATACTGCCTATGGCTGCTTTTGCACTAAATAACATAGTGGAGTAGTTATGACACAAATTCCATTCAAGGCCTGAAATATTTACTGTCTGGTGCCTTACAGAAAAGGTTTACTGATATCTAGTCTAAATGTATCAATTATAATGCAATGACTGTGTGATAGGATACTGTCTGTGAGAAAATCACTTTAAACATAAAGAAATAAGTAGATTAAAAGAAAAAAAAAAGCTGAAAAAATAAAACCCAGGGCTTCTGCCAAAACAAAGTTATAGGGATTATATTTACTTTCCTACCTGAAATAACTAAAAATCCAGACAATTTAAAACATATGGAACAATAATTTTCAAGATATCAGAGTCAGGCAACAAAAAGCAGGGATCTCTGGGACTGGCCCAGGGAGGTAGAAGCTTGGTGAAACCCAGAAGATTCCTGAATTTGGAGGAGAAAATCATAGTCCAGAGCTGAGAGCAGCTTTAGTTTGCAGGAAAGAGTACTGAAAAAGAGAAAATTATAACAGAGAGAATTTCAGAGACATATAGAGGACTGAATCTTCAGCCAAGTACTTAGCAATCCTTACATACATCTGAGGAAACTATCTAATGTGAAAAGAAAATAAAGCACTGAAAGGACTAGAAAGAACAGGACTTTGGGTTCACAGAGGGCCACCAAATATTTCCTGTACTCAACAGCCACAGTTGAAAACTTTATAATTCATGGCACATTGAGCAGAACACTCAGAAAGCTTTTGTTTTAGCACTGAGGCAAAATTTGTCCTCGACAACCTTCTTTTCTGACTCCACAGAGCAAAGCTTAAAAGCAATATCTGAAGGTATCACATTGTTTCCAAGAACTTTAATTGCTTCCCAGAACAAAACCCAAGAGTATTCATTGAAAATAAAAAAAAAAAAAATTGGCCATGCAATTAAAAATTATTAGGAATGCAAACAAGAAAATTCTATAAATGACAGAATTAGCAAAGACAAAAATGTGTTATGATAACATGAACTCCGTATGTTCAAAAAGATAAAGATGTTAAGTAGAGACAAAGAAAATACACAAAGGGCCCAACCCAGACAGAGAAGAAGACTGAAATGTCTAAGCCGAAAAATACACTGGCTGTGATTAATAACAGATCAGACATTGTGGAAGGAAATATTAGTAAACTTGATGACAGTAACAGAAATTATTCAAAATAAAATAGAGGGAAAAAAGACATCAGTCAAAGCTGTTGGACAACTCTAAGTTCCCAAAAGAGAGAAAGGGAAGAGACAGAAAAACATACCTGAAGAAATAAAAGCCAAAGTTTTCCCAATTCTAAGAAATTAAAACTTCACAAGTTTAAGATGCTCAATAAATCTCAAAAAACATGAAGAAACAAAAGCAAGGCACATGATAATCAAACCAGTAATAAAGATAAAATCTCAAAAGAAGGGAGAGAAAAAGGGCATTGCATACACAGAATAGAGAAAAGGATCACAGATTTTTCCTTCTTACAAATACAATTGAGATGGCAACAGTATAACTTCAATGTATTAAAATAAAAAACTATCAACCTAGAATGATACCTCCAGTGGAAATATCTTTCAAAACAGAAAAATAAATGCTTTTTCAGAAATACAAAGGGCTGAAAGAATTTGTAATCATGATTTCTGTCCTCCATAACCTTTTATGAGAAATCTTTCAAACAAAAAGAAAACGATGTCACATGGAAATCTGGATTAACACAAAGAAATCAAAAGCACTGAAAAAGGAAACTACATGGATAAATACAGAAGACTTTTTTATTATTATTTAAATCTCCTTAAAAGATAATTGGTTGGTTAAAGCAAAGATAATATCAAGGTATTGTGGGGCTTGTAATATAAGCAGAGGTAAAATGTATGACAAGGTTTTCCTGGTGGCTCAGTGGTAAAGAATTGCCTGCTAATGCAGGATAAACAGGTTCAATCCCTGGGTTGGAAAGATCCCTGAAGAAGGAAATGGCAACCAACTCCAGTATTCTTGTCTGGGAAATTTCCTGGACGGAGGATCCTGGAGGGCTACAGTCCACAGGGTTGCAGAAGAGTTGAATTGACTTAGCAAGTAAACAACACCAAAACTCTATGACAAACAGCACAAGGCCAAAACGGGGAAAATGGAAGTACACTGTTGTATGATATAATTTGAAAAGGAACTACAATGAACTAAAGGTATATACTATGTGTAGTATAAAACCCCAATGAGTTACTACTACCAATAAACAGAAGTTATAGCTAACAAGTCAAAAAAGGAGATAACATGGAATAATAAAAAAGTACTCAATCCAAAAGAAGGCCAAAAAAGTAAAACAAAGAAAAAACAGAAGGGGTGAAAAAAATGAGTTGAAGCAAACAGGAAAAACAGCAAGATAACTCAATAAATTCAAACACATCAACAGTTATATTAAATGTAAATGGTCTTACTATCTGGGATTTTTTTAAAAATTGAACCATATGCTCCCTACAATCCTATTTATATATAAATAAAGACACCATTGTTGTTCTTCAGTTGTTAAGTTGTATCCCACTCTTTGTGACCCCAGAACTGTAGCATGCCAGGCTTCCCTGTCCTTCACTATCTCCTGGAGTTTGCTCAAACTCATGTCCACTGAGTCAGTGATGACATTCAACCATCTCATCCTCTGTTGCAATCTTCTGTTGCCCTCAGTCTTTATCAGCATCAGGGTTTTTCCTAATGATTCGGCTCTTTGCATCAGGTGGCCGAAGTATTGGTAGCTTCAGCTTTAGCATCAGTTCTTTCAATGAATATTTAAGCTTAAATTTTCTCTAGGATTGAATAGTTTGATCTCCTTGCTGTCCAAGGGACTCTCAAGAGTCTTCTCTAACACCACAGTTGGAAGCATCAATTCTTCAGCACTCAGCTTTCTTTATAGTCCAACTTTCACATCCATACATGACTATTGGAAAAACCATAGCTTTGACAATATGGACTTTTGCTGGCAAAGTAATGTCTTTGCTCTTTAACGTTCTTTAGGTTTTTCCTACCTTTTCTTCCAAGAAGCAAACGTCTTTTAATTTCGTGGTTGCAGTCACCATCCACAGTGATTCTGGAAGCCAAGAAAATAAAATCTGTCACTGTTTCCACTTTCTCCCATCAATTTGGCATGAGGTGATAGGACTGGATGCCATGATCTTACTTTTTTGAATGCTGAATTTCAAGCCAACTTTTTCACTCTCTTCTTTCACCTTCATCAAGAGGCTCTTTGGTTCCTCTTCGCTTTCTGCCATAAGGGTGGTGTCATCTGCATATCTGAGGTTTTTGATTTTTCTCCCAACAATCTTGATTCCAGCTTGTGTTTCATCCAGGCTGGCATTTCACTTAATATTCTCTGTATGTAAGTTAAATAAGCAGGTTGACACACTCCTTTCCCAATTCTGAACCAATCCTTTATTCTGTGTCCAGTTCTAACTGTTGCTTCTTGTCCTGCTACAGATTTCTCAGGAGGCAGGTAAGGTGGTCTGGTATTCCCATCTCTTTAAGAATTTTCCACAGTTTGTTGTGATCCACACAGTCAAAGGCGTTAGCGTAGTCAATGAAGCAAAGTGAGTGCTTTTTCTGGAATTACCTTGCTTTTTCTATGATCCAACAGATGTTGGCAATTTGAGCTCTGGTTCCTTTGGCTCTTCTAAATCCAGCTTGTAAATTGAGAAGTTCTCAGTTCACGTATTACTGAAGCCTAGCTGGAAAGAGCATGAGACTAATCTTGCTAGCATGTGAAATGAGTATAATTGTATGTTAGTTTGAACATTCTTTGGTATTGCCTTTCTTTCCTCAATTCAAATAAAGACATACTAAGGTTAAAAGTAAAAGAACAGTATCAGTAATCAAAAGAAAGTGAAAGTAACCATATTAATATCAAACTAATTAGATTTCAAAACAAAGAATATTGCAATGAACAAAGAGGTCAATAATGAAAAAGGGGTAGTCAATTCATTAACACAACATAACAATTCTAAAAGTTTACAGACTAAATAACAGAATTTCAAAATACATGAAGCCAAAACAGATAGAACTATAAGAGGAAACAGATATTATGCCAGAGATTTCAACACTTCTCTCTCAATAACCAATAAACCCAAGGAACCAGAAAATGAGGAAGAATACAGAAAATCTTAATATTATTAAAAAGTTAGTTCCTCTTGAAAAGATCTATACATGTTATGTAATAATCTAGTATTTTTTATAGTGATAGATAAGCTGATTGTAAAATTTGTAGAAAGACAAAAACCAGAATAGCCAAGGTAATTTTTTTTAAAGAATATCAAATTTAGAGTACTTACACTATGTGATTTTAAGACAACAAAAATAACAGTAATCAAAACACTATAATAATGGCATTTAATAGCCTTACAGATCACCACAGGACAGAATAGAGATTTCAAAAATAGCTGTTACACATATTTTTAGTTTTCTAAAGGGGACAAGAAAATTAGTTTTTCTACTAAGGGAACAAGATTATTCAATGGCAGAAAAGGACAGTCTTTTCAGCAACTGGTGCTGAAATGATCTAATGTCCACATGGGGGAAACAAATGAACCACGATCTCACATCACAGACAAAAATTACTTAAAATGGATCAAAGATACAAATGCAAAAAACTAAAAATATAATACTTCTAAAAGAAGACACAGGAGAAAAGAGTTGTGACCTTGCAAAGGTAAAGATTTCTTAGGACACAAAAAGAAACAAAAAATAAAAAAAAGAAAGATAAGCTGAACTTTACCAGAGTTAAAAAATTTTATTCTTCAAAGAACACCATTAAGAAAATAAATAGTAAATTACAAGCACAAGTCACAGATAGGGAGAAAATGCAATAAATACATCTGACAAAGGACTAGAATACAGAATTTATACCAGCTATGAGGGAAGCCACACAGAATTTATACAGAACCCCGTGAAATTCCAGATGTTCAAGCTGGTTTTAGAAAAGGCAGAGGAACCAGAGATCAAATTGCCAACATCCGATGGATCATCGAAAAAGCAAGAGAGTTCCAGAAAAACATCTATTTCTGCTTTACTGACTATGCCAAAGCCTTTGACTGTGTGGACCACAATAAACTGTGGAAAATTCTGAAAGAATTGGGAATACCAGATCCCCTGACCTGCCTCTTGAGAAACCTATATGCAGGTCAGGAAGCAACAGTTAGAATTGGACATGGAACAACAGACTGGTTCCAAATAGGAAAAGCAGTACGTCAAGGCTGTATATTGTCACCCTGCTTATTTAACTTATATGCAGAGTACATCATGAGAAACGCTGGGCTGGAGGAAGCACAAGCTGGAATCAAGATTGCCGGGAGAAATATCAAGAACCTCAGATATGCAGATGACACCATCCTTATGGCAGAAAGTGAAGAGGAACTAAAGAGCCTCTTGATGAAAGTGAAAGAGGAGAGTGAAAAAGTTGGCTTAAAGCTCAACATTCAGAAAACGAAAATCATGGCATCCGGTCCCATCACTTCATGGCAGACAGATGGGGAAACAGTGGAAACAGTGGATGACTTTAATTTTCTGGGCTCCAAAATCACTGCAGATGGTGATTGCAGCCATGAAATTAAAAGACGCTTACTCCTTGGAAGGAAAGTTATGACCAACCTAGACAGCATATTATTTAACTTATATGCAGAGTACATCATGAGAAACGCTGGGCTGGAGGAAGCACAAGCTGGAATCAAGATTGCCGGGAGAAATATCAAGAACCTCAGATATGCAGATGACACCATCCTTATGGCAGAAAGTGAAGAGGAACTAAAGAGCCTCTTGATGAAAGTGAAAGAGGAGAGTGAAAAAGTTGGCTTAAAGCTCAACATTCAGAAAACGAAAATCATGGCATCCGGTCCCATCACTTCATGGCAGACAGATGGGGAAACAGTGGAAACAGTGGCTGACTTTAATTTTCTGGGCTCCAAAATCACTGCAGATGGTGATTGCAGCCATGAAATTAAAAGACGCTTACTCCTTGGAAGGAAAGTTATGACCAACCTAGACAGCATTAAAAAGCAGAGATATTACTTTGCCAACAAAGGTCCGTCTAGTCAAGGCTATGGTTTTTCCAGTGGTCATGTATGGATGTGAGAGTTGGACTATAAAGAAAGCTGGGTGCTGAAGAATTGGTGCTTTTGAACTGTGGTGTTGGAGAAGACTCTTGACAGTCCCTTGAACAGCAAGGAGATCCAACTAGTCTATCCTAAAGGAGATCAGTCCTGGGTGTTCATTGGAAGGACTGCTGTTGAAGCTGAAACTCCAATACTCTGGCCACCTGATGCAAAGAACTGACTCACTGGAAAAGACTTTGATGCTGGAAAGGATTGGGGGCAGGAGAAGGGGACGACAGAGGATGAGATGGGTGGATGGCATCATTGACTTGATGGACATGGGTTTGGGTGGACTCTGGGAGTTGGTGTTGGACAGAGAGGCCTGGGTGCTGTGGTTCATGGGCTCACAAAAAGTCAGACACGACCGAGCAACTGAAGTGAACTGATAATAAAAGATAAATATCTCAAATAAATATATGCAAAAGAGGTAAACAAATACAAAGTGAGATACATGAAAGGCCAGCAAGTCTATGAAAAGATGCTCCAAATCATTAGTCATTAGGAAAATACAAATTAGTACCATAGTAAAAATTTCACCATACATTACAATAACTAAAATTTAAAAGGTTGACAATACCAGATTGACTATGTTGGCAAAGATGTGGAGTAACTGGGATATTTATAAGGTAAGTGAAGGTAGGCCAAAACACTCTAATGAACAATTGGTATCTGCAGAAAATTCTTGGAAACTTTGCTGTTTTATCATTTTATCTATTTGCTCCACAATTCACTGTTGGTCTAACATGCTCTTTTTGCAAATATTCTACTAAGAACTATATTTCTTCAGCTATGTAATATTCTTGGCAATATTATTTAAAGAAATCTAATACTAAGGCAATAACAAGAAATATATAAATTATAGGACTTTCTTAAAAAACAGCTGGCTTGAAGTTATCAAAAATGTCAATGTCATGAAAAAAGGTGGTAGAACGATTTTATGTTAAGGAGAAATAAGTAAATTCAATATATGATCATTATTTCTAGCATTAAAAAATTTGTTAATATATAGGAAATTATTGGGACAACTGGAAAAACTTAAATATGGACCATATATTAAATAATGTTCTTGTGATATTCAAATATATTTTTACTGTTATAATGATATTTTTATATATAAGAACATTTCTGTTCTTAGGAGATACCCAAAAAGTACTCTTAAGGGTTAATCATCATGATGCATGTAATATTCAAACGGTTCAGCAAAACATCTAATACATACATGTAAATGTATTATACGGAAAGAATGAGAGATGAAACAAATGTGGCAAAGTGTATGGTATAAAGGTACCTGTTTAAGTATCCTTAAAACTCTTTTGTAGATTTGAAATTTTTTTAATGTGCAATTAAAAATAATTTTCCATTAATTATCATGAAAAAAATCTGTTGAAATTAAATTCCTTTTTGATGAATAATATAAAAAGAAACAGGAGTCTAACTGCCTATTAGAACAGTAGGAAGGGAGACAACAGAGGCCATAATCTGTACTAAGTAGCTATCCTAATATAACACTGGTCATTTCTGATTACAAACTAGATAATAATATCAACAGTTTTTCACATTCCTATGTAGTGGCAAATGAAAAAAACAAACTTAAGCAATATATTATCTACTATTTGAATTAACATTAAACTGATTAAACTCTTTTTTTTCAGGTATAGTAATTGGTATAAAGTTTGAAATTTTGAGGGGTCTTGTATCCATATTCATGATGCATGTTGGCTGGCGATCTTCTTTTTCTGAAATTTCCTTGTTGGATTTTGAAATTAGGACTCACAGAAGAAAGGGGGAATCTATTCTTCTCTCTTTCCTGAAAATTTTTTTTATTTCCTTCCCCAATGTTTGACAGAGGTCACCATCTGTGTCTGAAATTTCCTTTGTGAATAGATTTTTAATCATAAATTTAATTTTCTTTATTAGATATTAAGCTATTTAAATTCTACATGTCTTTTGTTAGTTTTCTCTCAGCTGTCAATTTTATTGGTGTAAACTTCCTTGTAAGGTTTCCTAATTGTCCTTTTTTTTTAAAAAAACTAGAGTACAATGCTTTACAAGGTTGTGTTAGTTTCTGCTGTAAAACAGTTTATCTGCTGTGAATCAGTTATATACGTATCCCCTCCCTCTTGAGCCTCCCTCCCACTCACCCCTCATTATCTCCCCTCTGAGTCATCAGAGAGCACCTATTTGTCCCTTTAATGTGTGTAGGCTCTGTGATGATGCTTCTTTTTTCATTTCTGATATTAATATTTTATGGGATTTTTCTCTTTTTTATACCCATCTGTCTTGCATAATTTAATTTACTAATCTTTTCAAATAACCATATTGTCATATGATTGGAGACTCACACTGATTGTTTTATATTTCAATGATTTCACTCACATTTTAACAATTTCATTTCTTCTACTTACTTTGGATATAATTTGCTAACCTAAGATAAACAAAAATGATTATCTCTGACAACAAAGGTCTTGAGTTAAAAATGGCCACACTGAGGTTGAATGTGTAGCATATAATCAAAATTTTATCACTAGGAAATAATTTGGAACTCACCTACTTTAATATTTATCCTTTTGGGAGATTCATAAACCACTTTAATAACCTGATGAACACTATGAATGTTCTCACTAGAGTATACAAAATGAAAATATTAGCATATTATTTCAAGGATCCTACATCTTAGGACTCATTTCTCTTAATCTAGTTCAAATCCTTTCATTTTACATGGGCTAAGATTTAGATTTAGACTGTAAATAACCTACCCAACTACACCAGCATTAATAGGTATGATTTAGGGAACACCCCTGATGACTCAGTGGTAAAGAATCCACCTGTCAGTGCAGGAGATGCAGGTTTGATCCCTGGGTCGGGAAGATTCCCCTGGAAAGGAAATGGCAACCCACTCCAGCTGATTGGGAATCTCATGCAGACGGAAGAGCCAGGCAGGCTCAGTCCATGGGGTCACAAAAGAGTCAGACATGACTAGCAACTTAAACAACAAATTCTGTGTGAACCTCTATTCATTAATCTCTAACTTTCAAAACAACACCTGCAGAATGCTTTCCAGAGTTTTATTTAGAAAAAATGGTATCCAAAGAAGTTAGTAAATTGCTTAAAGGCCACAGACCTACTAAACGATTAAGACAGGAACAGAAACCAAGTTAATCACATTCTAAAACTATTTTTTTACCACAAAATGTGGCACTAATGGTAGAAACAAAACTAGACAGCAAGTCCCTCGACTCTGTCTTCCACACTGTATGACATGACATGAGACTGACGTGAGAACTTAGTAGGGCCAAATAAATTATGTTATATTGTAACATACTAATTATACAATTGTAAAGGTACATTGTAGGAAATTGTGAAGCATCTATATGTAACAGCTGTCAAAACACTTTCTATTAATAAATGTGTTAACAGTAAAGAAAAGTGGTACTTATTGTAAATACAAGTCTAGACAGTTTTCAACAGTAAACATAAATATTCAAATTTAAAAGCAATTTTGCAATGATAAGCCCCCAAAGCACTTCTGAGTTAAAAAGCTTAATTCTATAGACATTTCAGTTTTATGGCACCCCACTCCAGTACTCTTGCCTGGAAAATCCTATGGACAGAGGAGCCTGGAAGGCTGCAGTCCATGGGGTCGCTAGGGGTTGGACATGACTGAGCAACTTCACTTTCACTTTTCACGCATTGGAGAAGGAAATGGCAACCCACTCCAGTATTCTTGCCTGGAGAATCCCAGGGACGGGGGAGCCTGGGCTGCCGTCTATGGGGTTGCACAGAGTCGGACACGACTGAAGCGATTTGGCAGTAGCAGCATGAATAGACTATATAAATTTTTAAATTTCATATGAATAAAAGACTTTAATTTTAAAAAACTAATGTTAGCAAAGATATGGAGAAACTGAAACCCTCGTGCACTGGTGCTAGGACTGTGAAATGGTTAAGTCAGTCTATAGCCATACCACCCTAAATGTACCCAATCTCATAGAAAATGGTAGAGTCACTGTGGAAAACAGAAGGGCAGTTCCTCAAAAAATTAAAAATAGAATTACCAACTGATCCAGCCATTGCACTCCTGAGTATACACTCAAAAGAACTGAAAGCAGGGTCTAGAAGAGGTATTTGTATACCCATGTGCATAACAGCAATCTTCAAAATAGCTAAAATGTAAAACCAATCCAAGTGTCCATTGATAGATGAATATATAAGGAAAATATGATATATAATAATACTCAAATGCCATATTATTCAGCCTTAAAAAGGAAGGAAATTCTGACACATGCTATAACATTGATGAACACTGAGGACATTAAGTAAAAATACCGAGGATGAGATGGTTGGATGGCATCATCAAATCAAAGGACATGAATTTGAGCAAACTCCAGGAGATAGTGAAGGACAGAGAAGCCTGTGTGCTGCAGTCCATGGGGTCACAAAGAATCGGACATGACTTAGCAATGGAAGAACAAGAAGTAAAACTAAGCCAGTTACAAAAAAAAAAAAAAATGCTGTATGACTACACTTATTTGAATAATTAGAACAGCTAAAATCACATGGACAGAAAGTGGAAAAGCTGTTGCCAGGGGTAGGGGTAGAGGATAATGGAAAGTTACTGTTTAATGGGTACAGAATTTCAGTTTTGCAAGCTGAGAAAAGATCTGGAGATAGACTGTGGTGATGTTTGCACAATAATATGAGTGTATTTAATATCACTGTACACTTAAAATGGTTAAAATAGTAATTTTATGTTATGTATATTTATTACAAAAAAAACTTGGGAAACAGATGATGTCAGTAAAAAAAATATTTTCAGGTTACTATATTAAAATTCACCTATCTAAAGTCACATATTTCAATCATCTTTAACAATACCCATATTTTCCTAAATACACAAGAAACCAATCAAGCTGAATATATGGTATTCATTTTTATGTTTATAAAAGATGGTATCAATTCTGAATCATTTAAATATTAGTTTACAAATATTGCTTATAGCTTAATAGCATTGTGTAGATGCAGCTTCAGAGATATTGGCTCTAGACAGTAATTATATACTCAGCCTAATGTTTCAGTTAATGGATGTGCATTTCAGTGATAATTGCAATGCTTGAACGTAATGTTCCTTTACTAGCAGTATAAAATAAAGCCAGTTTATTCAACTGAAAAAAATAGGCTATTTATTTTTGTAATTGCTTATTTTTTATTGAAAAATATTATCAAATGGTAAAAAGTAAACCTACAACAAATACTACCATTTTATTTACAATTACAGAAGTATATTTAAAAACTTAATTACAGTGAACAATGACATAAGCTAGAGTCATGAAAATGCATCACCAAGCTATGAGATCTTGGGTAAGTCACTTATTCTTACAGGGCCTCACTATTAAAACAGGGTTACAAAATTTAACTGCTTCAAGATGATGCTTCAGAGATTTATCAAGAACCTTTTCAGTTCTAAACTTTACAGTGCTGTTACAGTATATAAATATAAAACAAAAATCTGAAAGTGAAGTATTTTAAAATGTTATATTCTATCAGGTTTATAAACATTTTTATATTTGAAAAAATACAAATGATAAATTAAAAAAAAAACCCTGGAATGTTCAATCCTAAATAAAAAATATTTTATACAAATTAAAAACCACAGCCCAAAGACGTGTGCCCATCTGACACTATTTTTTCATTGAAACTGTAATAGATGATTTAATTTCCCATCAGCAAAAGCATCTGGAAGGACATCCAAGACACAAGTAAAAGCACAATAAAACAGACCAGTCAGTAGGCCCATTTTTAATTAGTAGCGGTTAAAATGCCTCAAGGACCTCAACAAGACTATTAAACTGTTGAACGAGAAGGGCTTAACACTAAATTAATAATGCTATCACATGCCTGTACTACTTTTAGTACTGATGCTATTTTTATGTGAATATACACTTTTTACATTATATGAACATACATACAACATTTAAATACCATGACAATGTAAAGACCAATCATAATCATTTTGGTAATTTTACAAAAATATGCTTAACACAGAAAGGCAAAAAGCTCATGATTTATACATGGGCTCCACCCTAAAATGGTCTGAGAGTTCCTAATTGTTTGAAATGGGAATTTCTCCAACCTGACAGCTATATTCAAAATTCTGTATTCAAAAATATATGCCACACAGCAATAAAATTCTCCAAAGTAAATGAGGAACGAGGAAATGATAAACAGAATTCACTTAGCCAAACAGACGAATCAGCAATCTAAATCAAACAAAGTAGGACTTCTCTAGAGGTGCAGTGGTAAAGAATATGCCTGCCAGTGCAGGAGACGACCCCTGCCGGGTTTGATCCCTGGTCAGAGAGGACTCTACATGCCACAGGGCATCTAAGCCCCATACCACAACTACTGGACCTGAGCACCACCCGTGTGCCTTAGAGCTTGTGCTCCCCAACAAGAGGCTACCCAACGAGAAGCCTCACCCAGAGAGCAGGCCCCAATCACTGACTAAAGAAAGACTGCACGCAGCAATGAAGACCCAGCACAGCCAAAAATAAATAAATAAAATTAATTAAAAAAAAAACACTTAAAAAATCACGCATGGTAGAAACATGTCTGTGAGAAGTAATCCAGCAAGCTAGAAATACTTGTGTGTGAAGAGTCATTCCTCACTCCTTGATATTATATCCAGTAGATGGACTACGAGGTAGAACTTTTAGATGAGAGTTGTTTAAAGTATAGTTCAGGATCACCAACATCAAGATTAGCAGGAGTACTTATTAAAATAGAGATTCTGGATTCTGCCCCAAGTCTGCTGTATCAGAATCTATAAAAGGCAGAGTAATCTGCATTTAACAAACTCCTGCAACAGGATTCTTACGTACACTAGAGTCTGAGGAATCCTCTTTCCAGAAACATCATGTTGAGGATTTGGAGTCATCATAAAGCTTTCCGGACTCAAATGAATTTTTTTTTCTTATGCTTAGCAATTCACTTTTCAATATTTTACAAACCATTGCATTCCAAATAGGAATGCAGGGAAATCTCACTCTGCTTAGAGAAGCTAGCAAAAGATAAATTCTCTCTTTCCAATCAGAAAAGTAGTAATAAAGACAAAGTAATTGGAGATGTATATTTTAGTTCCACAACCAGTATGTCTAGGTGGGAATTAGACTCCTAAACATGATGCTTTACAGAGAAAGTATCTGAAGTTAGACCAACCTAGGTCTGAATTCTGTTTCACCACGTTCTATCTGTGAAAACCTCTGACATGTTATAATTATGACATCAAAATCCTCTAGAAATTTTTCTTCATATTCACTTAGTACAGTGATTGAAAGCTGTTTAGCAGAGCATCAATGAAATAAATTCCTGATTTCAAATGGCCAAAATAACCAATGTCATAAAAATCACTGTTTCTTTTTCTGAAGTCAAGTTCAGGTATTATTACAATCACTCCATCAATTCACATTCCCATAAACAATTTTCCACTTATCTTTCTTTCATTGTCATCACATTTGCCAGTGATATTCTTTCATTCACTGCCTTGCTTTATGTGAGAAAATAGCTTCAACTAATTAGAAACTCCAATACTTTGGCCACCTCAAGTGAAGAGTTGACTCATTGGAAAAGATTCTGATGCTGGCAGGGATTGGGGGCAGAAGGAGAAGGGGACGACAGAGGATGAGATGGCTGGATGGCATCACCGACTTGATAGACGTTGAGTCTGAGTGAACTCTGGGAGTTGGTGATGGACAGGGTGGCCTGGCGTGCTGTGATTCATGGGGTCGTAAAGAGTCGGACACGACTGAGCAACTGAACTGGACTGAACATTTAAATTCAGTAAGAATAAGAAAGAGGGTCCTTCAAGCATCCTATCTTTCCGACTTTTAGAGTTCCAGCCATTTGAGATAGAAAGATTATCCTTTTTAATTGGAGGCTAATTACTTTACAATATTTTGGTGGTTTTGGCCATAGATTGACATGAATCAGCCATGGGTGTACATGTGTCTCCCCCATCCCAAACCCCTTTTCCACCTCCCTCCCCATCCCATTCCTCTGGGTTGTCCCAGTGCACTGGCTCTGAGTGCCCTGTTTCATACATCTACTTGGACTGGTCATCTATTTCACATATGGTAATACATACAAGATTATCCTTTATCCGTAAGTTTTAAAAAATTACTTGAGGGGCTTTGGAAGGTAATTGAAAATATGATAGACCCAGAGATAAGCAATTAACATTCTAATGTATCTTTTTCTATACTTTTGGATTAATTTTTAAAATATTTATGATTTGTTGTCTTTTAAAAAATGTAACATTTTATCTAAAGCATCATACTATGTCAATAAAATTTTTCAGAAAAGAAAAAAGTACAGAATGATATGCAGCAGCTATGCCTAGAAAGAGGGAGTACAACAGTCTACAAAAACGTTTTACTGTCAGCCTAAATAATTCCATTGTCTGCTCAATATTTTCATCAAATGCCATATCATAACTTATTTAATTAACTTTGACTCTTTTAAACATTACTTAGATGAACATCTTGTACACAAAATTCTCCCAGCATTTCAAATATTTCCTCAATTTCTGCAACTCCTTAGTGTAATGACTACTAGAGAGTATTTAAAGGGAAAGAACAAAACCAGTAAAATTCTTCTCAAACAGACATAATTTTAAGATGTACGGGGACATGAAATGAGGTTTATGTGCCTTTCTTGTCATAGAATCTGGTCTATTTTTAATCATCTTTCTGCCAATATAGAAAGATAACACTTAGAATCTAAAGATTCTTACAAATCTGTAAATTTTCATGTCTGGAAATCCTAAGTCTATTAACACATGACTTAACAATGATAACCTACCTCATACCTATAAATCAAAATGCCCAGGAGTATGAGAATCTATATTTAACAACTATCCTGAATTCCCTTAAAATCAGAGACAAATAGAATTATGTCCCATTCCTCTTGCCTTGCCATTCTACATAACAGAATCATCTCCAATTTTCTATTCAAAATATGTTCCTTTCTACATCAAAATCTGGTTAGAGAAACAAGTGAAAACAAACTAGAAAGAGCTTTGGATTCCAAACTCAATCTAAAGCTGTGTGACCTTAGGTAAGTCACCAATTCCTATGAAATGGGGTTGAGGAGATGCTTCTTTGTAAATGATCTAGAAAGCATTTCCCAGATTGTATTTTATAAAACCTAACTAAGTATTCTCCATAGAAAAGGGTTCTATGTTTTAGTAACTCTGATAAATGCCGAGGATTATTTAAGACAAGGCCTTTATAATAATATGCTAACATGTATTATAAACTTCCAAGAGAGAAATATATAGTACATAGGTTTTTCCAAATTTCTAAATTTATATGGCAAAAATCCTTTGAAGTGCTATTAACTTGTTAAGTTCTATTACCAAGAACCTTGTGATCTGCAGAAAACTTCTTAGAAAGTACTCCTTTAAATTTTATCTGTAATTTCTTTCGGACTCTTAACATTTTATAACTCTAAAAAACCTGTGTGCTGTCCAATTGAAGTAGAAAATGAGAGTCATACTATTGTTACAGTCGTCATCATCACAGCAGTTACTATTTACTGGGCACTATGTATTAGGCACCATGCACTTTCATTTAATCTCAGAACTTTCCTAAGAGTTAAGTACTACTATCATTTTCTAGATGAAGAAAGAATGACTTAAAATTTATGTATTCAACAAAAATCACAAGAATATTACGAGACAGGACTGGGAATTAAATCCAAACTATGGGATTCTAGAAGCAGAAAAGAGTGTGACTTCTGACCTAATCTTGCTACAGTATCTTTAGAACATTTCTTAAAATTAATGAGCCCATAGATCACCAACAATATAATACATATAAAATGCCAAGAGGGAACAGTCACAATATTTGAAAGAACTATGTTCAAGTCATTAATTCAGATTGTAGTTTTCTTCTTTAAAAAAAATAAGTATATTAAGAGAAATTTTATTTAAAAATAACTATCTTTAAAAATATTTCCTTTAAGAAAAAAATGTTCATTTTAGCATTAATTATAATATTAAAAGAAATGCTGAAAATAGGAATAAGATTAGGAATACTCATAGTTTATTACATATATATCTTGTATAACAAAGTATACATTTCAGTTCTTAGGAGAGGATAAAGTAGGTCCTACTGACTTACACACTCCCCTAGGTTATTTTAGCACAATGTCTAACAGATGACGGACTAGCGGTCATTTTCTCCTTACCCTTCTTAAGAGGTTGGGTTAAAATAAAAGCAAGAAAAGAGTACATATTTAGGATGAAAGGGGCTGGGATGGGGATGAGTCACAATCTAGGTCCTTATGAAGATAAAAAAATTAGCATCTGTCTTCAAGCAAAGAAGTTTGAGTGGTTTTCAAACTTCAGTGAACGTCAGAATCACCCGAAGAACCTTTGACAACAAAGACTGCTGGAGTCCACCCCCAGAGCACCACATTCAGTAGGTCAGGCACAGAAAGACCCCCAAATTTGCATTCCCAACAGGTTTTCAGGTAGACTACTGCCCTTATTTGAGGTCTCAGTTTGAGACCACTGTTTAATTCCCCATTTTTAACCTCTAAAATCCTTTCCTCTCCTGATGAACATAAAAATCTTACCTCCTTTCTTCCATTCTGACATTCTTTCTCACTCTCTTAAACCCTGCATGAAAACAAAGCCATCCATTTTCCTTCTCATCACAATCACATTTGAATTTTTGTGTGTGTGTGTTAGTTTGAAAGCAGGTAAGCAGGTGAAAAGGAGCCTGCTGGACTCCAATCCACAGGGTTGCAAACAGTCAGACACAACTGAGCAAGTGAAAGGTAGTACTGTCATTTTTCATGTGATATGGTGGTATATACAATGCTTCACAGTTTACAACTTACTTTCACATACAGTCATTTAGTGACCATTCATAATTCTAAAATATAGGCTGACAGTTCTTAGGTTTTAAGGTAGTACTAGAATCCATATCTTGATCAATTGTAAAATGCTCCTCTTGCTCTTTTCTCTTCTGGTGATCCATTCTTTTATTCCTATTTGAATTATTTACCTGATTTTTTTTTAACAAAAGAGACAACATAATTGATATTGGCATAACATACTGATATAATTCATTACCCAAAAGACCAATGAATATTATTTTTTCATTTTACTTACAATGAAAACAAAATTGGAATTTAGCATCATAGACCTATGACCCAAAAAGAGGAAACGCAAAAGAGGGAGGAGGAAACACAAATCCAACACAAGTATCAAAAGCAAGAAGACAGAAAATAGAGATTTTTGAACAAATTATAAATTTGATTTAGGCCAGAAGTCACACTTTTGTCTCCTTCTAGAGGGTTTCAGAATCAGACCGCTTAGTTTTAGTTCCCAGTTCTGCCCAGCATTAGGAAAAAAAAACATGAACTTAGATTATCTGCCAATACTATAATGACTGTAACAATTTGCCCCAAAGCTAAACTATTTCCAAATTCTCCACACACAAAATCAATCTGTGATAAATCAGTCGAATTCCAAAAATAGATCAGAAATTATATATTCTAAAGCTTGATTACATTTAATTCTTTCAAGGAGAATTTTCCCATTACATAGATTTATAGAGATAATTCTTTAAAAATTTAGCCCTATCTTCTCTTATATAACAATAGACATTTTTTCTTTCAAGTATCTGCACTGTATTAAATTCTATCCAAATTCTTCTCACGTATCTTACTTCATCCTCGTGATTAGGTGAGGAAACTCATGGGTAGAAAAGTTAATGTGTGTTTCAAGGGTAGTATGAAGGGCGCAGATCAGACTAAACGTCCAAGCTGCTTCCCACTACAACACTGAGTCTTTATTCTAAACAGAAAAATCGGCTCTCAGCTGGATTGTTTGATAGCACCTTATTTTGGGTAAGAAAACAAATCATAAGTCAAGTTTCTAAAATACATTTAGCTCTATTTCTCTAACACTGACTACCAGAAATAAATACTGACTACCTTATAATTTCTAATTGAGTTGCTTTTTAAACATTCAAAATAAATAATCATCTTTATCTTATTACAACATGTGACAAGAGGACGTATATAGTTCTCATTATGATGCTTTCTTAAACTCTAACTGCTAAACTTAAATGAGAGGCATTTGGTACAATGTGAAAAATATTCAGTTCAATTAAAAGTAATTGATGCATAGTGAAATAATTCTTCCCAAAGCTGCTGTAAAATCTTCAAAAAAATAAAGCTACTTAATAATTTTCATCTCCTACAGGCTAGAGAGAAGCATTATTGCATATTAAAAATTGGAGTGTAGTTTTCCCAGCGGTAAAAGAAAGTTATTAAAACAACCTATTTATTGTTGATATAACTATCCATTTGTGCCACACAAAAAGTAACAAATTTCAGTACATTAAAAGAAAAGCTAATTAAGATATAATTAGTATTTTCTGTATTTTGATAATTAGGGGTTAGTTGGCTATTCCTTTTCAAATTTCTATTTGATGCAGCCCGACAATGCCTTTAATGAGCAACTAACGCTATTGAATCCCTCATGGCAGAGGAGTTTAGTGACCACTACTACATTACTTCATTTATCACTGCCTCTTTACCTATAAATTAATCTAGCCCTGTAGCTATGTTGATCTACTTTATATCAATTTCTTCATCCATATCAGCTGAATATGTATGGCATTAACCTTATTTGCTAGTTGAGAAAAGCAGAATTAAAATGAGATCTAATTTCTTGTGCACAGCACAATTTCAAAACTGCCTGCTAATTTCCACCACCTGTCAGTGTGAAGAGCCTTTACTTTCTTGTAATTAAATAAAACAGTATATTTTTTTAGCAGCTCTGAAAAATGCTAATCTTTCAAAAGTGTTCAATGATCATTAATCATAAGGACAGTAAAGGAGCCTTATTCAGAATGCTCATTTATCCTTTGTTTAAGCTAAAAAAATTCTTTTTGGCCTTTCCACAGAAAGAAAAAATAAATGTACCAGATGAAATATAAACATTAACTCTTATAATCCATGCTTCTGACGTTTTTATTTATCTGTTTTACTGCCACCTGGTAGTAAGAGGCTTAACATCACCTAACTTGGAGGCAGCTAATCTGGCAGAATTCAGCAGGAATGTAAGCACACATACTCTCTAAGATTGGTAGGAATCTAGTACATGTGCACTCCGTCCATCTGTACATAGTAGAAACCTAATTCATATGGCTTAGGATAGAGAGAATAATTTTGACAACACATTTAAACAAACTCATCCAATAAATTGCCTATAATGCTCTGCATTAAATTGTTGCCTAAAACTATCATTTGAAAAAAGTGTCATTCAGACATAGACAAGCATATTTAAGCATGTTCAACTGAACTTTACAAGATTTCCCAAATATATATAATATAATCAGTAGGAAAAATCTGAAACTATTAAAAAAAATCCTGTTATTTAAATATTAACAGACAGCCATTTTTATTATATTTCTTCTATCTTTTCTAATATTTTTTATTGTTTTACATCATTTTAATCACACTATACATGTATAAATTAATAAACAGCCTGCAATTCTGGCTTATCATTCATGTATGTTTTTTCATAAGCCTTCCTGTAAATTTTCCATCCTGTTTATCATATAAGAACATGAATTAGCAGAAACAATATATTTGAGGAAGAAAAATAAAAACCACACGTGAATATATTATTAAAAGGCTTAACCACTTAATATTAGGCTCATTCTCAGGCTAAACATACCTATTCTTCAAATACTAACATGTCTTCAAAATACTTTCTCAGATGTATTCTACCAAAAAAGCATAACATGTCAGTAAATAAATGATTATGATTAAGTAGTTACTATAAAGAACTTTAAAAAATATTAAATGATCAAAAATAATTCACAGTATTCCTCATTTAAATTTGTAGAAAACATCTGACAATATCGAATCACCATCTTAAAGCCAAGACTCTTTTGGAAATATTTTAAGCCATATTTATTTACAAACTTGTAGCTGACTTTTTTTTTTTATCATTCCAGTTATCAAGTCATTATATAAAAGGTGCTAAGCATTCCTTGAAGGAAACAAAGATGTGGGATAGATGATTTACAAATATTACACAGCTTCAGGATTTATGCATCAGGAATAGGATGGATCCTGTCATTCGGATTCCCTTTAAGCAAGCTACTACTGCTGCTAAGTCGCTTCAGTCGTGTCCGACTCTGTGCGACCCTGTAGACGGCAGCCCACCAGGCTCCGCCGTCCCTGGGATTCTCTAGGCAAGAACACTGGAGTGGGTTGCCATTTCCTTCTCCAATGCATGAAAGTGAAAAGTGAAAGTGAAGTCACTCAGTCATGTCCGACTCTTAGCGACCCCATGGACTGCAGCCTACCAGGCTCCTTCGTCCATGGGATTTTCCAGGCAAGAGTACTGGATGGGTTGCCGTTGCCTTCTCCGTTTAAGCAAGCTACTTCAAGCAATTATCAACAGAAGAAAAGAAGACACTTTCTGGAATGAAGAGGAGATTCCCATTGATAACTATTTTGACACTAAATAATAAAGAACGTAACCAATTTTAGCAATATTATCACAGGTGAATACATTCTAATATAAATGCAGTAGACTGGCACACCCACCTTTTGATTTGTAGGAAAAGATCATCTCATGTACGATTTCCACAAGACCCAATGCCTACTTAGAAAAACTACAGACTGATGTGGGGAGATGAGAAATTTCTGAGTTGTAAAATTTAAAAACTAAAATGTTTCTAAACCAAGTGTTCTTTAGTGCTGAAAACTCTTCAAAGATACATCTTAATCACATCCACATATTTCATTTGTTATTTTTATCACAACAATTTCTTAGAATCACTAGAAGAATGTCAAACACCAAAAGATGAGAGGATAAATGTATCTGAGGCAGAAAAATCAACACCAAAAAAAGTGTTACCTTCTGCCTTACTTGTAAAAAATTAACGAGAACAAGCCAAAATAATTCAACTCATAATCCAGATGCACATGGAATCTCACTTTGTGCATTTTGTCCACAAATGTTAAATTCTATAAACGCTTCAGAATTTATAACCATTTAAAATAAATGGAAAAAATAAAGATTTAAGATACTCTGTGTGTAACCATATACTTTTAATAAGTTTTTACAAATAATCATTATCTTTGTATTACAGGATGTTGCATAATATATAGCACAAGGAAGACAATAAGGATTTATGGAATGTATGTATAAAGAATTACATGATTACATATGTCAAATAATGGTATATTTGATCAGGTATGAAAAATAATACATGGCGTGCCAAGTCGCTTCAGTCACGTCTGACTCTGCAACCCCATGGACTGTAGCCCGCCAGGCGCCTCTGTCCATGGGATTCTCTAGGCAAGAATACTGGAGTGGGTTGCCATTTCCTCCTCCAGGGGCTCTTCCTGACCCACTGACTGAACCCATGTCTCTTAAGTCTCCTGCACTGGCAAGTGGCTTCTTTACTACTAGCACCACCTGGGAAGCCTTAAAATAACACAGAGGAGTCAGTATAAAAATAATAAACCAAGCCCATTATTTTTCCAACTTAAATCCTATACTTCTCCAAATTACATCATAATTTCAATTATTAACAGCTGCTAAGATTTTAACTTCAGATTTCGTGCTGCAAACTTCCTTGTTTAGTACTTAATGCTATTGAATCAACACTTAAATGCACTTAGCGAGCAGAGTGCCAAGTATAACTTGGCAAACCCATTTATAAAGCAAAAACATTAAAAAAAATAATTAGGACTTAGGCTACTTTGCTCAACTTCTATTAAGCAGAGACACAGGACGTGTTTTTCAATAGTTAATAAATATTATCATGTAAGTTGAATTAAGTAGGAATGGATGTAGAGAAACCATGTTTTTTTTTAGAAGTATCCATCTGAATTCTGACATATATGTATTAGATGTATATGACAATTTAAAAACAAATCCGTGAGCAATAAAACAATCCAGTGGTATAAGCATTAACTATGACTATAAGTACTAACCATTATCCAAGAAGAAAAATGTAGCTAGCTCTAATAACACTCTATCACAAGGACAAATTATGATATATTTATACAGGAAATGTGAAAGTAGCTCAAAATGAAAGTTCAAAACCTTTTTTAAAAAGTCTTTTAAAACACTTAACAGAAAAAAAACAGTCCCTTAAGTCAGTGATCATGATTCTCTAACATTCAAACTTCAAAAGATAATCTTAACTTTTGAAGGTACTTTCTCTCTCCTATAACCTGCATGACGATATATCTGTTACACTAGAGAATACTTTTTAATGTTAAATGCCTACTGTCTAAATGTTTTAAAGCTGCTTCTTATTTTTCACCAAAGTGAAAATCCTATATACAAAACAGTTTTCTGTGATGTCTTAAATACCTTTCCTTAAAACTGTGTTGTTAAATATAAACACAAACACTGTCTTACAAAAAACTGAAAAATATATCCAAGTTACCTGGAAAAGCAGCAAGTACATTATTTCAACACTGGATTACACTTACAGCAGTCACCTTAAGTTACTATTACGATGTATTTTTCTGTTTCATTATTCAAGTGCTTTCCTACTCAATTTACCCTTAGCTGTT
Source organism: Aepyceros melampus (assembly GCA_006408695.1). NCBI lineage: Eukaryota > Metazoa > Chordata > Mammalia > Artiodactyla > Bovidae > Aepyceros > Aepyceros melampus. Next base: position 148,099 of record SJXQ01001491.1, on the reverse strand, counting down.
AGTAACATTCTACACAGAAGGATCTAACAACTGTAGAGAGAGAATGCCATCTCTGCTTCATGTGGTACTCAACAGGAAAAGGCTTGATAACAGGTAGAGCAATTACAAAAAATAATTTCAAAATCCAAAAAGAAAGATAATACTGAAAGTTGAAATATTTTTATTTCTATTTTAGATAACTTGAAAATACATCAATAGGCACTTATTGTCTTAGTACAAATCCCAAGTTATTCCATAGAATTACAAGGAGACAATGTGCTTATATATCACAATGATTATAAAAAAGGCTTTTACTCAGGTATGGAGAGGATCAAAAGAAGAGGATCACTTGCCTGGCCTTAATGAAGTTATTTCTCATTTATGAATTACTACAATATCTTATCTATGAACGTATGACTTATAAACAAAGTGATCACATAACTTATCCAAACAGGGACCCTTTGGGGAATGAAAGGTGGATCAATTAACTATCAGTTATGCCAGGGCAACAAGTGTGAGCATTTCTCAGATGGCAACAGTGGTAAAGAATCTGCTTGCCAATGTAGTGAGACGTAAGAGAGGGGTTCAATACCTGGGTCGGGCAGGTACCCTCGAGAAGGGCATGGCAACCCATGCCAGTATTCTTGCCTGGAGAATTCCACGGACAGAGGAGTCTGGCAGGCCACACTCCATAGGGTCACAAAGAGTCAGACACAACTAAAGCAACTTAGCACATACACAAGTGTGAACTAGGACAATCCTAGGCAAACCCGAATGTATAGTCACCTATTTATAAATTACTATGCTGCCCTCATTTCATTTAGCTTCATAACAATGCCCTGAGAACCTTCCTGAAAGCAATTTGAATTTTTTTAGTAAACAGCTAATTCAGGAGGATGAAGGCAAAAAACGGAGATGGAGGTAGAAATAACAAGAAAGTATATTCCAGACCATATAATGCCTTGGTCTAAGTAACTACCTCAAACAGCCTGATTTTTCACTTACCTCACTTAATTATACTACTAGAAATTCTTTAGCACTAATATCTTCTTTAGAAACGGCAAATCCTTTCAAGGATAATTCACCCATACAATTATTGAGATTCTTCCCTCAACACCTGCTGCTGCTGCTGCTAAGTCGCTTCAGTCGTGTCCGACTCGGTGCGACCCCATAGACGGCAGCCCACCAGGCTCCCCTGTCCCTGGGATTCTCCAGGCAAGAACACTGGAGTGGGTTGCCATTTCCTTCTCCAATGCATGAAAGGGAAAAGTGAAAGTGAAGTCGCTCAGTCATGCCTGACTCAGCGACCCCATGAACTGGAGCCCACCAGGCTCCTCCGTCCATGGGATTTTCCAGGCAAGAGTACTGGAGTGGGGTGCCATTGCCTTCTCTTGACACCTAGGAGATGCCAAATATCTGGGGAAAAAGTAAATTTGTGAGGTGTGTGCTTGTTTGTTTCTGTGTGCACGTGTGTTGCTGTGTGTAGTGTGGTGATGGAGAAAAGAGAGGTACAGATCATTTTAAAGAAGAAAATCCCTCTGGTGGTGACCGACTGTATAGGATGTCAAAACTGGGAGTAAAAAAGGAGAGAAAAACTCTTTTAAGTCTAACTTGCCAATTTGAAAATTTAAACCCAAAGAGGGAAAGGGAACTTGCTCCCTCCTCAATTTCTAGTGTCTTAGTTTAGGAGGCCAGAATTCAGGAGCTTTCTATTAAAAATAGAGCTTATCAGTGTCATTGGTTAAATAATAATTCTTTGTAGATCTATTTTTAAAGGAAAATACATTCCAAAATCAAATGACCACATTTTAACTAACATTCTGAATTCAACTTTTGGTGCAATTTGTAACCAACAAAAGTAAAATTTATGTTTATGGGTAGGGATGGCTTGAATAAATTATTGTTCAGTCACTAAGTCATGTCTGACTCTCTGCAACCTCATGAACTACAGGATGTCAGGCTTCCCTGCCCTTCACTATCTCATGGAGTTTGCTCAAACTCATATCTATTGAATCAGTGATGCCATACAACCCTCTCATCCTCTGTTGTCCCCTTCTCTTCCTGCCCTCAATCTTTCCCAGCATCAGGGTCTTTACTAGTGAGTCGGCTCTTTGCATACGTGGCCAAAGTATTGGAGCTTCAGCCTCACCATCAGTCCTTCCAATGAATATTCAGGGTTCATTTCCTTTAGGATTGACTGCTTTGATCTCCTTGCTGTCTACAGGGCTCTCAAGAGTCTTCTCCAGCACTACAGTTTGAAGGCATCAATTCTTGGGCACCTAGCCTTCTTTACGGTCCAACTCTCAATCTATACAAGACTACTGGAAAAACAATAGCTTTGACCATATGGCCCACTGTCAGCAAAGTGATGTCTTTGCTTTTTAAAACACTGTCTAGGTTTGTCATGGTTTTTCTTCCAAGGAGCATCTCTTACTTTCATGGATACAATCACTGTCCACAGTGATTCTGGAGCCTAAGAAAATAAAATCTGTCACTGCTTCCATGTCTTCTCCCCTCTATTTGCCATGAAGTGATGGGGCCAGATGCCATGATTGTAGTTTTCTGAATGCTGAGTTTTAAGCCAGTTTTTTCATTCTCTCGTTCACCCTTATCACGAGGCTCTCTAGTTACTCTTCACTATCTGCAATTGGAGTGGTATCATCTGCACATCTGAGAATGTTGATATTTCTGCTGGCAATCTTGATTCCAGCTTGTGCTTCATCCAGCCCAGCATTTCGCATAATGTACTGTGCATATAAGTTAAATAAGCAGGGTGACAGTATACAGCCTTGTCTTACTTCTTTCCCAATTTGGAAACAGTCTGCTGTTCCACATCTGATTTTAACTGATGATTCTTGATCGCATACAGATTTCTCAGGAGGCAGGTAAGGAGGTCTGGTATTCCCATCTCTTTTAAGAACTTTCCACAGTTTGTTGTGATCTACACAGTCAAAGGCTTTAATGTAGTCAATGAAGCAGAAGTGGGTGTTTTTCTGAATTGCCTTGCAACCCATTCCAGTACTCTTGCCTGGAGAATCCCATGGAGGGAGGAGCCTGGTAAGCTACAGTCCATGGGGTTGCAAAGAGTCGGACACAACTGAGTCACTTCACTTCACTTCACTTCTTCTATGATCCGATAATTTTGGCAGTTTGATCTTTGGTCCCTCTGCCTATTCTAAACCCAGTTTGTACATGTGGAAGTTCTCGGTTCATGTACTGCTGAAACCTAGCTTGAAAGATTTTGAGCATAATCTTACTAGTATGCAAAATGAGCATAATGTTCGGTAGTTTGAACATTCTTTGGCACTGTTCTTCTTTGGGACTGGAATGAAAACTGACATTTTCCAGCCCTGTGGCCACTGCTGAGTTTTCCAAATTTGCTGACATATTGAGTATGGCTCTTTAACAGCATCCGCTTTTAGGACTTTAAATAAATAGATCAAATGGAATTCCATCATCTCAACTAGCTTTGTTTGCAGTAATGCCTCCTAAGGTCCTCCTGACTTCACACTCTAGAATGTCTGATCTAATTGAGTGACCACACCAGTCATTAAGACCTCATTCCTATAGTTCTGTATATTCTTGCCATATCTTCTTAATTTTTTCTGTTTCCATTAGGTCTTTACCATTTCTGTCCCTTATTGTGTCCATCCTTGCATGAAATGTTCCCTTGATATCTCCAGTTTTCTTGAAGAGATCTTTTGTCTTTCGCATTTTATTATTTTCCTCTACCTCTTTGCATTGTTCATTTTAAAAGGCCTTATCTCTCCTTGCTATTCTCTGGAACTCTGCATTCAGTTATTAATATTCATTGGATAATTAAAATATACAAGTGGAAAATATTCAGCAGCACATATACATCATGCATAGAGGAGAATGTAGTATCAAAAGAAAAAGTTGCAAAGGTAAGTGAAGTTTGACCAAAGAAGAAATTTATTTTGTAAATAATGGAAAATCATTCATTTTAAGCAGAGAAATGGCACATGAAGAAATGTATTTTGTAATGACTGGCAAAATTTAAAGACTGATAAAAGCAAATATTATGACAATATAGAGCAACACAAACCTACTCTGCTGGGGGAGGAAGAATAAACTGTTATGACACTTAAGAGGACAACTTGACATTATCTTGTAAAGCTGAAGATAATGAACACTCCACAACTAGCAGTTCCACCCCTAATATTTTTACCTTCAAGAAACTTACACATATGCGTGAGGAAACAGGTATTAAGAGTACATACTGCAATTTTTTGGTAAACATTAAAACTGGAAACACAATAACAGAAAAAATGAATATATAATGGCACAGTAATATATTATAGTACTATATTTAATTATTACAGTAATATATCACAGTACTATATTTATTAATTAAAATAAAACTGTATATATCATAGATAAATTTCAAAAACAATGTTGAACAAAAAAAGCAAGCTATTACCTAATATTATGTTTTATTAACAAATATATAGAAATATGGGAAAGAACAAAATCATGCATGAAAGTAACACTAAGTTTAGGGTAGTGGTTATTTCTGAGCAAGAAGTGAGAAGAACAGAATCAGACCAATATGTTTTTAATGTTTAATTTTGAAATATATAGATCTGAAGCAAATGTGACAAAGCATTCATATTGACAAAACTAGAAGATTCATTACACTATTCTGTCTTTCTACCAAAGAAAAGATTACTCTAGTGGTAGTATGGAAAATGGATTGGAAGGAGGCAAAAAGGAAACATAGAGTAAAACCAAAAGACTTCTGAAATCTAGTGAAAAATGGCAAGCAGTAATAACAAGGATAAAAATAAGGGGCTTGAGAAAGGAGTGGAACTGAGAGATATTTAGAAAATAAAATCACTAAGATTAGGAGAAAGAACAAACATAGGAAATAAGAGTAAAGTAGAAACTTATGAGTTCAAAGTCATTTTTCCTCAAAATAGAAAAGCAGGTAGACAGCATTTTAGAAGACAGTTGTTTAGTCGCTAAGTTGTGCCTGACTCTTATGCGACCCCATGGACTGTAGCCCAGCAGGCTCCTCTGTCCATGAGATTCTCCAGGAAAGAGTACTGAGGTGGATTGCCATTTCCTTCTCCAAGGGGGAGAAGGAGTCTACTTGACTCAGGGACTGACCCGTCCTCTGCCTGGCAGGCAAATTCTTTACTACTGAACTACCTAGGATGCCCACAATTTAAATAAGTGCAGTTTATTCCAATTATAAACCAGTAAAGCTGTTAAGAGATAAAGTGGTTCTACATAAAAATCTAGATCTCCCATTTCTTTGGGAAAATCAATCAACTGTATATCATCTCCCACTTTTCATGTCTTGCTAAGGTCAATGCCGCCACAGTAGCAGCAAACACTGCAGAACAATTAAGACCATGCCCACCTAAACACTGGCTGGGTCACAAGACTCATCCAAGACTACAGAGCATCTCTCTTCTCTGCCCTGGGCTTCCTGACTGTACAGCAATGGTTGCAAAGTTAACAGCCCAGGGAGGTACAGGAATCCAGGAAACTTTCAGATTATTTGTTTTGACACTGACCTTGGTCACAGGAGTAAAGACAGGTCCTGAGAATTCCTGTATGCCTTTAATCCATAGAGCTACAGTCACATGAAATCTGTGTATGCCTTTACAGAATCCAGTGAACCAGTGAAGTTGCTCAGTCATGTCTGACTCTTTGCCATCCCATGGACTGCAGCCATGGAATTATCCAGACAAGAGTACTGGAGTGGGTTGCCATTTCCTTCTCCAAGGGATCTTCCCTGACCCAGGGATCGAACTCAGGTCTCCTGCAATGCAGGAAGATGCTTTACCATCTGAGCCACCAGGGAAGCCCCACAATAATTTGAAGGCTTTTCCACTCTATATTACACTATTTTGATTTAAAACCCAGACTAAATGGATATTAGATAAGTAATATTTCCAGTGTATTCACTCCTGCAAAAGCAAAATACAAACTCTCTGGGTACATTTAAAACCTGACAATTTATCATAATTCCACGTGTATAAATTTCATACCATGTAATTTTTGTCTGATTCTCCTTTGTCTTATTAGATATAACCTTTGTTTTAGATATAACCTAAAACAGTTATACCTAGCTACTCCTTTTTCTCCCTAGTGGTCTCATTCAGTATTAGCTTAATTCTAAGAAAATTTTATTAATATTAATCCTGAATGAAAAAAAAATCCTGAAACAGCAATAAATATCACAGTATATTTGACAAAGAAAGTATCAAGCTACATCACTTTTTTGAAATACAAAGAAAACTTTACCTGAAATAAACTAAAAGGATGATCTTAACAAAATCAAATAATTTTCAAACTACTACACAACTACTATGAAGAGAAAACTAGAAATGAACTGAAGGTTTAGCTAAACTTTCCAAGGACAGAAAAGCTCAGTCCAATATAAAAAGCTTCTTCTAGAACTTAATTTCTCTACATTACTAATACAAACTACAAATACAAAGGAGGGAACACTATTCTTAGGACTTACTACAGAGAAGGATTTGGGGAAGAAAAAAAAAAAAAAACACCTCATGAACCTTACTCAAGTGTCACAGTACTACTAAATATCTGGTTAGGTTCACATAAATGCCTTCAATAACACCTTACTGCCTTAAGATCAATTTATCCAAATATCAAGCTAAAACTTTCAACTAGCAGAGTACAAGCGTTCCCTTCACTAAGGCAGGTTAATTGTGGCCTCTCAAAGGCTTGTCTTCTCACTCTTGTCCTCATCATTTATCATGTACAAATGCTGAGGAACGAGTGGAAAATACGCTAGAAATCACATAAATAAATATCAAAACAAATACCTCTCAGAACTACTAAAAGAGTAAATCTTATGTTTTAAACCTTGAAATACAATACAATAAGGCAAAATTCAGTATGGTGTTTTAACCTTAACCATTTGATGACTAACTACATAAAAAATATTTACAAACTGCTAATCAATCTTCAAAGACTACTTCAAAATCTAAGCATAAGACAAGCAATCTCACATTGCCTTTAATAACAATTACTCGTCTTCAATTGATCAATTAATTTTTTATGTCAAAACTGCTCAAATATATCAGCTTAAAGGTGTTACATCTGAATATCTTTTCTTCCATAATACTAGTTTTAATCTCTAGTAAAAACCTACCTTTGAGGTTCTTTGAAGTTGATCACCAACATATGTTTTACGAAACTGATCCAAGAACCACAGAATTGCAAGTTCTATTTCTCATTAGAACACTGAGGCAATCCGGTATCCATTAAAGATATAAGCTGAAAAACTCTTTTCATGAAGGAAAAAAAAGGCTTCAGTAAAAATTCTTAGAGAAATAATATTAAAACATTTATAAACAATTTTATATAATATAAAAAGTGAAGAAGTACAAATGCTTATAAAGAAAATATTTCAAAAATCATCTGAAATCCTACACTAAGAGACACTACAATCTGGTCAAATTCCTTCTATCCTTTTTTCCTAACACATACATATACACGCCTAGAAACCTAGATGGACATAACAATCATTAATTAGTAAATTTTATATATAAATATATGTGATATACATATAAACATATAACATCTATATGGTAATTACCTGCCATTATATATCATGTAAACATAGATATCAACTTAAATATGTATAAAAACATATATATTTATAAAACATTTTAGTAAAAGTGAGTGATATTGAATGTGTAATTTTGTATTTTTTCATTACAACACATTTTCATCCAACCATATATTTTGAGCTCACATGGTTACCAAAAAAAAGTACCAAAAGTACCAAAAAAAAAAAAAAATTAAGAGGTACACCCATCAAGCTATATCACTTTCTTAATGAGTAATAAAAATTTTATCTGAAATAAATTACAAGATGATCTTAACAAAATCAAACATTTTTAATATAAGTATGCAATTATATCAAAAGTCACAAATGATCTAAAGGCTAAGTTAAATTTCCTAAAGAAAAACTTACTAGAATAAAAAGCTTAGCCTAGAATTTTCCCTGACCTTTCCCCAGCAAAAAAAAAAAAACCCTCTATCATCTATTTTCATTAAAATTTTCCAAAGAACGGCTGCCAAATGGCTGGTGCTAACAAAATCAGCATACCATAATAAAATTTTTAAGAGACAGAAATAGAAGTTCTGGAGGAAATAGTACCTACTTTTTTTTCTCATTGTACAAAGGCAACTGGATCCAGCCCTAACCCATCCACTTCCATCCATGTATGCACACAAGAACATACCATACACACTGTCAACAGTTTGTGTCATTTCAGAGACTTCTTAAATGTATGTACAGGCAAATATGACTAACTATTCTCCCTCCAACTCTTTACACATGTGAAGCATACTATACTGTTACACTGTTAACCCTAGCTTTCCTCATTTACCTTATAGATTTTTCATGCCAGATACACAGAACTTCCTCATTCTCTTTCTACAGATGTTAACACTCCATTACATGGCCATGTGTGCTCAGCCACTAAGTCGTGTCTGACTCTTTAGTGACCCATAGGTATGGCCTGCCAGGCTCCTCTGTCCATGGGATTTTCCAGGCAAGAATACTGGAGTGTGCTGCAATTAACCATATTATCTTCAACATTCCCCTACTGATGGACATTAAGGTTGCTTATGATATTTTGCTGTTACAAAAATGCTGCAATTCACAATCTTTAACACATCATTCCACACATTTACAGTTATAATATAAACCTTATAGTAAAAGTCAAATTATTGGCTTAAAGAGTATGAATTTATAATTCTGACAGCTATTCCAATGAAGTTGCCTTCCAGTGAAATTGAAATAACTTATACTCCTGTCACCAGTAAAGGAGAATGTCTTTACACATAATTCAGAGTGATGTTAAACTTTAGAACTTACTGGAATCTGAAAAAATGGTATCTCTAATATTTATTGTTTTTTAATCTCATAAACAACTAATGTTCTGCATACCAGGAGACCTCCTTGTGTCCATCATCTGTGTTCCTCCTTCAATCCTTTTTATTCCTTAGGGTTTCACTAAGGTGTCTTTTATTAATAATTAATTATAATTTTTAATTACTAAAAGATTACATGCAGAAAACTTCTAAAACTCTAGCCATCAATCACCTTGTTTCCTTTCAGCTAATAAATGAAAAATCTACTGTTCAGACAACTCGTGGATTTTGCATAAGAACAACGTTTTACCCAAATCTGAAGTGTTTTTATATTTCATCTTTTTATATATACTGCTATGATATACCAATAAACTCAGATATGCAGATGCACCACCCTTATGGCAGAAAGTGAAGAGGAGCTAAAAAGCCTCTTGATGAAAGTGAAAGTGAAGAGTGAAAAAGCTGGCTTAAAGCTTAACATTCAGAAAACGAAGATCATGGCATCTGGTCCCATCACTTCATGGCATCACTTCATGGGGAAACAGTGGAAACAGTGTCAGACTTTATTTTTTGGGCTCCAAAATCACTGCAGATAGTGACTGCAGCCATGAAACTAAAAGACTCTTACTCCTTGGAAGAAAAGTTATGACCAACCTAGATAGCATATTCAAAAGCAGAGACATTACTTTGCCAACAAAGGTCCATCTAGTCAAGGCTATGGTTTTTCCTGTGGTCATGTATGGATGTGAGAGTTGGACTGTGAAGAAGGCTGAGCACAGAAGAACTGATGCTTTTGAACTGTGGTGTTGGAGAAGACTCCTGAGAGTCCCTTGGACTGCAAGGAGATTCAACCAGTCCATTCTGAAGGAGATCAGTCCTGGGATTTCTTTGGAGGGAATAACGCTAAAGCTGATACTCCAGTACTTTGGCCATCTCATGCGAAGAGTTGACTCATTAGAAAAGACTCTGATGCTGGGAGGGACTGGGGGCAGAAGGAAAAGGAGACGATAGAAGATGAGATGGCTGGATGGCATCACTGACTCAATGGACGTGAGTCTCAGTGAACTGCGGGAGTTGGTGATGGACAGGGAGGCCTGGCATGCTGCGATTCACGGGGTCGCAAAGAGTCAGACACAACTGAGGAACTGAACTGAACTGATGATACACTGGAACTTAATCTTGAACATCTCTTGTGAGATATGGCTCAACATTTTTTGCAGATGACTACCCAGCTGCTTCAACACCCATTTGTTTCTATATAGTCTATTTTTGCCCACCATTTTGAATTACCCCTTATCATATACATTAGGTCCACTTGTGAATTTGTATTACTTTCTGGATATTTTATTTTATTCCACTGATCTGTCTCACTAAACGTCTTGCCCAATTTTTTTTCATATTATTAATTTTTAAAACACAATATACAATTAAGGCTATGTCAAGTTTTAATAATCTCATTTTGAATATAAACTTGTATTTCATTGAAATACAACTAGTGTCCTTTTTCCTACCAGCAAGGAGTTCTAGGAAGAAAATATCTTGTTTACAGCAAATGAACTTCTTTATCAATCTTGGTATTTACTGCCAAAGTGTTATGAAATAACATTTTGGCAACGATTTTTATAGTTAAATAGCTAAATTAAGCTACTTATTTAAAAGTAACTTCACTCACTATCTTTAATGCTATTAAAATTTATGAAGGAAAGCTTAATAAAGATCAAACTTAAGAATTATATTATCAACCAGGTTTGTTTTTCTAAAGAAGTATTTATTCTTTGATTTTGAAAGGAGGAACAAAGCTAGCTTTTAACATCTATGTATTGGTCAATGCATAGACTGCTGAAGTAGTTTTAGTTAAATAAATACAGACACCAAGCCTCATCTCTGGATTCAGGTGATTTTAAGTAATGCATATCCTGCTTTTAAATTCTTTATGAGTAGGACCTCCCTTTTCCTACTCTAGTTCTTTGCTGATTCTATGCAATTGCTTGTTTACTTTTATTTCCTTTAAATAGCATACATTCCAAAAATCTGAGGAAGACATGAAATCAAAAGACAAGTTTGCTGGGGTGCCTTTACAACTCATATTAAGCTGGTGATTTGCATTTGCTTAAGAGGCAATGCTATCCCAAGCAGGAGAGTAGGAAAAAGTTCTCAGGGGGGCACATGATCCTTTTGTCAAATAAGCTTTGATAGTTGCATTAATACAGGAAGTTCAGCTGCAAGTAACTGAAATCCAAAATAACAACTGCTTAAACAATACAGATGTTTATCTCTCTCTCAAGCAGAAGTCCAAGGCAATGCTCCAGGACTAGCTGGTGAGCCACGGTGTGTCCAGATGCAGGTTCCCTCCTTCTTGTTGTTATACTTGCCTTCACTCGCCTGTAACTTCATGGTTTAGGATGGATTCTTCAGATAAACCCATGTGCATAATGTTACACACACCACGTTTACTTACATTCAACTGCCCAGAATAGAATCACTTAACCATACCCAGATATAAGAGATTATAGGAAATCTAGTCTTTATTCAGGTGGCCAATGCCCAGCAAAACATTTCAGGTATTCTATTACTGCAGAAGAAGGAAAGAAGAGATACAAGACAACTAGTAGTCTCTGCCATAGTACTCTTCAAAGATTTGTGGCCACCTCTAACAAATGCTTAACACCAAAGTTTGTATTGTATATAGGTTAGATTAGGTTATTGAATATTCACTTGCAGTTTAAATTTAATGGCCTACATTTATTTTTACCTTTATCTTAAATTATCTTTGGAGCATGAAGGAAATACAAATACAAAACACATTAAATAACTTTGATTCAAGTATATGCACACCATTCCAAGTATAAAGAAATGAATTTTTGGATAATAAACTCTTTTATCTCTTTTACATTCTCCTTATGTCCAATTACATAAGTAGTTGTTCAGTCAATAAATACTTGAAGGCCTACTATAATGGTAGGTATATGTTAGGAGTTCAGAAAATAACACTGAGCAAAACATATATATTCCCAGTCCTCCAGAAATCTATAATCTATGCTGGGAAAGACAATAAAACAAATAATTAGAATAAGGAATGACAAGTGCTATAATAAACACTATGAAGAAATTAGCAAGAACTCCTGACATTCTTGGATGGAACAGAGCAAAGAGAGCGTTGAGAGAAAATGGCAAGTATGTGCAGTTATCTAGACAGAGAAAAACAAAAAAGCGTGACTCATTGAAGAGCTGAAAAAAAGTCCAATATGGCTATAAAGCAGTTAGTGGCAAGAGATAAGGCTAATGAGACAGGTAGGACCCTGATTACAAAGAGCCTGACAAGTCACATTAATTTTAATCCCAATAGCAATGAAAGTCATTGCAGACTTTAAGCAAAGTACAGATATAATCAGATCTTTGTTTCTGAAAGCCAGAAAGGAAACAAAATGTCCATTTCAAACTACAGCATGTTTCTGGTAAATTATGACAGGAGTTAAAATATCAAGGTGAGAGAACTAATTGAAACTATCTAGGATAAATAGAAGGTAGAAGTTGATAGAATTTGATGATCATATGGATACTGGTGAGAGAAAAAAGAAAAAGTTAAGGAGTACTCCCAGGATTTAAGCCTAGGCAATTGAGTGGACAGTGATGAGACACATGAAGAAAGTCAGGGTTGGGAGCAGATGGAAGAGATGAGTTTAATTTTGGTCACCAAATTAGAGGCACATGTGGGATAAAACTTGCAAGAGAACCAGTTTGGTAAGTGTTTGGTGATCAGAGATAGGAATTACTAAAGCAACACAGAATCACTGAGAAACGCTGAAGGCTCAGTTAAGGTTAAAAAAAAAAAGTGTATCTTAAGAAGTTAATACACTCCATGGGATCACAAAGAATCAGACATGACTGAGCAACTGAGCACACACACACACACACACAGCCCCGGCAGGTACCTATCTACAGAAGAGTGTAATATTTTTATACTGCTCAAGAGCACACAGAGGAGATAAAAATACAGGGCAAACAAAGCAGATAAAGCTTATTCCTCCCCTATTCTAATGAAATAAACAACTAAACATTAAGAGATAGTAAGTACTAGGAAGAAAAAACAGAGTAGGATAAGGATGTTATTTTGGAAAAGGGGGGTCAAAAGAGGCAGAGACATCTGGATACAGACCTGATTGAAGTGACAAGAGTACTATATAAAATCTGGGAGAAAGCATTCCGAGCAGAAGGGAAGCACAAAGCCCCTAAAGTGAAAATATGTTAGTAACATTCAAAGAATACCAAGGAAGCCAGTGTATGTGGTTGAGCTGAATGACAAAGTATAGGAAATAATGTCAGAGAAGTAGCACTGTACACTCTGGGCCATGGCCAAGATTCTGGAATTTCCCTCATGTGGGACAGAAAAAGCCACTGGAAGTTTCTGAGTAGAAAAGAGGAGGCAACACGACTGAATGGGAAAGAAGTGACACTTATCTATACCACAGCAGGGTTGGGACAAACAGCAAAACACAGCTAGTTGCAAAAGTCTTCAGTGAATAATGAAGAATGAGTGGGAGGCGAATAGGTGAGAACAGCATGGAGAGGGCACAGGGTAAGACGAATCCTTAGGGCATCTCTCAAAATGTTTATATTCTGTTCACCATGAGTGAAACTGAAACTATTACATTATCATTATTTAATTAGAATTGTGCGGCATGAGCACAAATATTATTTGCTAAGTCCAAGTAGCATATTTTGAAATTTTAAACATGTCTTAAATGTCATTATCATGATATTGAAAGTTTTTATGAATATCAACCTTTTCCTGATAAAATAACATAAGTTTTTGGTAAGAACTTCTGAACTTCTAACTTTGTTGTGTTTTCCCAGGAGTTACAATGGTTGCTGCTGCTAAGCTGCTTCAGTCATGTCCAACTCTGTGCGACCCAGTAGACGGCAGCCCACCAGGCTCCCCTGTCCCTGGGATTCTCCAGGCAAGAACACTGGAGTGGGTTGCCATTTCCTTCTCCAATGCATGAAAGGGAAAAGTGAAAGTGAAGTCGCTCAGTCGTGCCTGACTAGTAGCAACCCCATTGACTGCAACCTACCAGGCTCCTCTGTCCATGGGATTTTCCAGGCAAGAGTACTGGAGTGGGGTGCCATTGACTTCTCCAATGCATGAAAGTGAAGTGAAAGTGAAGTCGCTCAGTCGTGTCCGACTCTTAGCAACCCCATGGACTGCAGCCCACCTGGCTCCTCTGTCCATAGGATTTTCCAGGTAAGAGTACTGGAGTGGGCATCTCCCTGCATCTGATGCTATAGACACTGAACAATTTAATGAGCCACAGAGCTCCTTTCCGTCACTGCTTCTGCATCTATATGCCGTTTGACACATGTCCATCCCCTTTATGGGAGCTCTAGAGACTTTGCTTTGTTCACCACTAGATTTCCTTGGGCAAAGGGCTTAATACATAGTATGCATGCATGCTTGGTAACTTCAGTCATATCAAACTCTCTGCGACCCCATGGACTGTGCCCACCAGGCCTCTTTGTCCACGGGATTCTCTAGGCAAGAATCCTGGAGTGGGTTGCCATTCCCTCCTCCAGGGAATCTTCCTGACCCAGGGATCAAACCCATGTCTCTTGTGTCACCTGCACTGGAGGCAGATTCTTTACCCACTAAGCCACCTGTGACGCCCTAATACGTAGTAAATACTCAATAAACACTGCTTGAATAAACGGGTCTCAGATTGTTCTTATTTCAAATGAGATTGGATGAAATGATGGCTCCTTACTGCTCTACTTCTTTCTTTCTTTCTTTAAGTTTTATTTGTGGCTTCACTTGGTGCAGTCTTTCTCCAGTTGCAGTAACCGGGGGCTACTGTTCGTTGCTGTGTGTGTGCTCCTCATCAGTGGTTTTTCTTGTTGTGGAGCATGCTCTAGGCGCATAGGCTTTAATAGTTGTGGTGCATGAGGTCGGTAGTTGCAGTTTACTGACTGTAGATCGCTGGCTCAGTAGTTATGCACATGGGCTTAGTTGTTTTGAGGTATGTGGGATCTTCCTGGACCAGTGATTGAACCCATGTTTCCAGTAGCACGGTGGCTCTGAAAGGTTGTTGTTGAATCACGACACCGGGATTCTTGGCCCCCGGAGGAGAAGAATTCAACCCGGGGCCAGAGACGAGGCTTGATCGCTCAGAGCTTTTGTGTACATTTTAAGATAACAGAATTAGCCAGAAGGTTTAATCCAGAGAGTGTCCTCAGGCAGAATACATTATTGTTATATAATCCTAAGGAATGTAGAGAAGGAAAAAAAGTTTGTCCTTTCTTCCTCCTTGAGAATTCCAGACCCTTCTCTCTTGGGGACCCCTAGACTTCTTATCTGGAGAAGGCAATGGCACCCCACCCCAGTACTCTTGCCTGGAAAATCCCATGGACAGAGAAGCCTGGTGGGCTGCAGTCCATGGGGTTGTTAGAGTTGGGCATGACTGAGTGACTTCACTTTTTCACTTTTCCCTTTCATGCATTGGAGAAGGAAATGGCAACCCACTCCACTTTCTTGCCTGGAGAATCCCAGGGACGGGGGAGCCTGGTGGGCTGCTGTCTATGGGGTCGCACAGAGTCGGACACGACTGAAGCGACTTAGCAGCAGCAGTAGCAGACTTCTTATCAACCTGCCTAGGAAATGACTCTCTCATAGGTTATGGTTATCACCTAACAATAATACACAGAAGGCAAATAGTATTACAGCTCTAGTTACTTGGAATTTCTTCATATGAAATTGGTATTTTAAATTTTTACATAAAACATAGTTCTTATCTAATTTAAAATCTCAGTATGTTAGAACAAATATTTATTTTTTTTAATAGACAAAATATGTAAGTCCTGGTACATACCCCACCTTGAATCTGCTTGGCTTAAATACCCACCATCCCCACCACCACCTCATCTCATCCCTGGGCTGCATCACTTGCCCTGTAGCCCCAGGAAAGATTCATACAGTTCCTGAAGTTATAAACCCTCACTCAGTGGAGAGGAAAGGCCTACCATAGCTCCAGCCAGCCCCCACCTCCAACCAACAGAACCAACAGAAGTTCTGGCATGCCCAGCATCTCCTCAAAGGGGCCAAGGAACAAACCTAAGAAGCATAGAAAAGTTAAACACTCCAGGAGCAGATTTCAGCCACTCAAGAGTGGGCCACAGAAGTAAGTGATGAGAGAAACTGCTTGCCCTTAGTCCCCATCGCCCTGCCACCACCAAGACGGATAGCTGTTACATGTGGTCCCTGGGGAAAACTGTAAAAGTGAGCAACCAGGTGTGGAATGCACCACCTTTTACAATCGATTCTCATTATTTATGGCAGTTATGTGCTATAAAATTGCTGTAAAAACTGAATTAGCAAATATTAAACCACTGCTCCTAGAGGTAATAAAGGAATAGGTTCCTGAGGAACTCTGGTCACAATATTTTCATCAGCTACTAGACACATAACCTGTTTTATGTGTTTCTGTTTAAAGACACCTTATTTAATATATGTTTTTGATTCATTAACTTTGAGCTCACAGCTAACAGCACTAAATTTGCTCCTGAAGAAAGTTTGTCTAGCAAATGTACTTTCTCTAAGGCACATTACAGCCTTCTTGTGATTATGGACACCGGAGAGCACCTCAGCACTATGCTGGAGGGACGTCTTAAACAGTGAGAACACTGACAGAAAGGACAAGGCATGAAAAATACGGCACTAAATCAGAAGGCAAAAAGGACATGTTTATGGTATGAGCACTGAAACTAGAAGACATACCATCTGTTCAACCTCAGCTGTGAAAATGTACACCGGGTAACTCAAATTTTTAGCCATTATGCACAGAACCAAGAATGACTACAATTTGTTGTTGTTCAGTCATGCTCCTTGCAACCCCATGGACTACAGCACACCAGGCTTCTGCATCCTTCAGTATCTCTTGGGGTCTGCTCAAAATTATGTCCACTGAGTCAGTGATGCCATCCAACAATTTTATCATCTGTCACCCTCTTTTCCTCCTGCCCACAATCTTTCCCTCTGATGTAAAAACTGTGGGTAGAACGCAAAATGCTGCTCCTGTCATAAAGACCTTCACCTATTTCCACATCAAAAGCAGTACCCACTAAAGCCCAAGGTTAAGGAAGGGTTAAAACCCATAATGGAAAATTTAAAGGAACAAGGGCTATTAATTCCCTATAATAATCCTATATAATCCATGAACACTCCTACTTTGGGTGTAAAAAGAGTCAAATGATAAATGGAGACTTGTTCAAGATATACGAATAATAAGTGCCTTACCCTTATACTTTACTGTCTGAAATTCCTGAATGAGCCAAATGTTTTTCAGTCATTGATTTGAAGGTTGCTTTCTAGAGTTAAACCTGAATTAAATCATCCTCTACCTATGACTTTAAAACAATTGAGAGGATTCTTGGGCATAATAGGCTATTGCCGCCTTTGGATTCCGGGTTCTGGGGAACTTGCCCGGCCTTTATATAAACTTATAACTGAGAATCAGCAGGCCCAAACTAACAAGCTGGTTTGGTCCCTACAGACTCAAAAGGCTTTTTAAGGCTCTCAAGCTGCTCTTCTGCAGGCTCCAACTTTGAGGATCAGAGTTTAGTTCCTTACTGAAAAAAAGGCTAAGGCCACATGCCTTAAGGGTAATTGCTACTATTGTTCCGCTAATGGCCTAAACCTCCTAAATTTACTAATGGGCAAAATCTTACTGTAGAGACTTCTCAACACAGAAGTGGGATCTTAAACTCTAAAGTTCAGCGTGACAATAGCTCCATCTTTAAAGCTGCTGTAACTCAAGGGGTTTCGAAAGATCTAGGAATAGAATATCACTTACACTATTCCTGGAGACCCTATTCTTCAGAAAAGGTAGACAAGGCTAATGACATTATTAGAGACATCTGTGTAAGCTAATTCAGGAAATACAAGACAGCTGGTTTAAAGTTTAACCCATACTTTTATGAGGGCTCAAACTGCCCCCCCAAAAATGGGATTATATCCAGTTTCATCCACCTCATAAGAACTGATTCAAATGTATTCACAGGATGCTTGGGGCTGGTGCACTGGGATGACCTGGAGGGATGGTGTCGGGGGGAGGTGGAGGGGGTGGTTCTGGATTGGGAACACGTGTACACCCGTGGGGGATTCATGTTGATGTGTGGCAAAACCAATACAATATTGTAAAGTAAAAAAAATAATAATAATTTTTAAAAAGGGATTATCTCAATGACAGATTTTGTGGAGAGGTATCATCATAGATCTTGAAGCCGTAGAATTAACTATGTGACGCAGCTCTCAGCTTTTCAACTTCCTCATCGATTGAAGGCTTAACATGGTGGGTTTCTCTGCTTCAAGGAATGGACTTTCTTCAACTTTGTGAATGCCTTCACCAACAATTATATGTGACATCTCTTCTTTATCTGATGACATCTAATGACCCTAAGATGGACTGATGTAACTATGGACATAACGTACCTTTTAATTTTGATTATGATTTAACTTGGTTTGGGATTGGAATGAAAACTGACCTTTTCCAGTCCTGTGGCCATTGCTGAGTTTTCCAAATGTGCTGGCATATTGAGTGCAGCACTTTCACAGCATCATCTTTCAGGAGTTGAAATAGCTCCACTGGAACTCCATCACCTCCACTAGCTTTGTAGTGCTTTCTAAGGCCCACCTGACTTCACATTCCAGGATGTCTGGCTCTAGAAGAGTGATCACACCATCGTGATTATCTGGGTCGTGAAGATCTTTTTTGTACAGTTCTTCCATGTATTCTTGCCACCTCTTCTTAATATCTTCTGCTTCTGTTAGGTCCATACCATTTCTGTCCTTTATCGAGCCCATCTTTGCATGAAATGTTCCCTTGGTACCTCTAATTTTCTTGAAGAGATCTCTAGTCTTTCCCATTGTGTTGTTTTCCTCTATTTCTTTGCATTAATCACTGAGGAAGGCTTTCTTATCTCTTCTTGCTATTCTCTGGAACTCTGCATTCAGATGCTTCTATCTTTCCTTTTTTCCTTTCCTTTTTGCTTCTCTTCTTTTCACAGCTATTTGTAAGGCCTCCCCAGATAGTTATTTTGCTTTTTTGCATTTCCTTTTCTTGGGGATGGTCTTGATTCCTGTCTTCTGCAATGTCACAAATCTTCATCCATAGCTCACCAGGCACTCTGCCTATCAGATCTAGTCCCTTAAATCTATTTCTCACTTCCACTGTATAGTCATAAAATATTTGATTTAGGTCATACCTGAATACAGATGCTTCTATCTTTCCTTTTTTCCTTTCCTTTTTGCTTCTCTTCTTTTCACAGCTATTTGTAAGGCCTCCCCAGACAGCCATTTTGCTTTTTTGCATTTCTTTTCCATGGGGATGGTCTTGATCCCTGTCTCCTGTACAATGTTATGAACCTCATTCCATAGTTCATCAGGTACTTTATCTATCAGATCTACGCCCTTAAATCTATTTCTCGGCTGGAGGGGCAACCCAAGAAGTGGTGTCTGTGAGGTCACAGGAGGGCCTAGAGGAGCCATCCCATGTTGAAGGTCAGGAAGGGCGGTGGTAAGAAGATACCCCTCATCCAAGGTAAGGAGCACCAGCTGTGCTTTGTTCAAGCAGCCGTGAAGACATACCCCACGTCCAAGGTAAGAAAAACCCAAGTAAGATGATAGGTGCTGCAAGAGGGCATCAGAGGGCAGATACACTGAAACCATACTCACAGAAAACTAGTCAATCTAATCACACTAGGACCACAGCCTTGTCTAACTCAATGAAACCAAGACATGCCCATGGGGTAGCCCAAGATGGGCGGGTCATGGTGGAGAGGTCTGACAGAATGTGGTCCACTGGAGAAGGGAATGGCAAACCACTTCAGTATTCTTGCCTTGAGAACCTCATGAAAATTATGAAAAGGCAAAATGATAGGATACTGAAAGAAGAACTCCCCAGGTCAGTAGGTGCCCAATATGCTACTGGAGATCAGTGAAGAAATAACTCCAGAAAGAATGAAGGGATGGAGCCAAAGCAAAAACAATACCCAGCTGTGGATGTGACTGGTGATAGAAGCAAGGTCCGATGCTGTAAAGAGCAATATTGCATAGGAACCTGGAATGTCAGGTCCATGAATCAAAGCAAACTGGAAGTGGTCAAACAAGAGACAGCAAGAGTGAGTGTCGACATTCTAGGAATCAGCGAACTAAAATGGACTGGAATGGGTGAATTTAACTCAGATGACCATTATATCTACTACTGTGGGCAGGAATCCCTCAGAAGAAATCGAGTAGCCATCATGGTCAACAAAAGAGTCTGAAATGCAGTACTTGGATGCAATCTCAAAAATGACAGAATGATCTCTGTTCATCTCCAAGGCAAATCATTCAATATCAGTTATCCAAATTTTTGCCTCAACCAGTAATGCTGAAGAAGCTGAAGTTGAATGGTTCTATGAAGACCTACCAGATCTTTTAGAACTAACACTCAAAAAAAAAAAAAAAAAGATGTCTTTTTCATTATAGGGAACTGAAATGCAAAAGTAGGAAGTCAAGAAACACCTGGAGTAACAGGCAAATTTGGCCTTGGAGTACAGAATGAAGCAGGGCAAAGACTAATAGAGTTTTGCCAAGAGATCGCACTGGTCATAGCAAACACCCTCTTCCAACAACACAAGAGAAGACTCTACACATAGACATCACAAGATGGTCAACACCAAAATCAGATTGATTATATTCTCTGCAGTCAAACATGGAGAAGCTCTATACAGTCAACAAAAACAAGACCAGGAGCAGACTGTGGCTCAAATCATGAACTCCTTATTACCAAATTCAGATTCAAATCGAAGAAAGTAGGAAAAACCGCTAGACCATTCAGGTATGACCTAAATCAAATCCCTTATGATTATACTGTGGAAGTGAGAAATAGATTTAAGGGCCTAGATCTGATAGTTAGAGTGCCTGATGAAGGGATGCTACTAATCTCTTATAAACCACAGAACAGCACCCAATACAAATAATTCTCCTGCCCAAGGCAGCTTAAGAATGTGAGAAATCCTATTCCAGACAAGAATATCTATAAATTCACTGTTCATACAAATCACCAAGGTCTGCGGTTCAAATGTAGATTTGGATTCCTCAGGTCTCTAGTGGACTGTGTTTCTGATCATTTGAGCCAGAATATCAGATTCCAGTTCAAATTCTTTACACCCTGAAAAGAAGAGAATGTCTTTAACCCTACCACTGATGGTACTTTGATACTGGCCACTGCAAATAATCTTTTCAGAGTGTATGTCTTTGTATCTTAGACTATAGATGAAGGGGCTCAGCATGGGTGTGATCACAGTGTACATCACGGAGGTGATTGCACTTGACTCTGAGCAGAAGGGCATGAGTAGCCACAGGGCTGAGGGACACTCAAAGCGCATCCAATGAAACAAGGATACAAGTGAGAGGTGAGATGCACAGGTGGAAAGCACTTGGTACTTCCCCCAAGCTGATGGTGTTCCAGATAGAGAGGAAACTATCTGAGAGTAAAGGATCCCAGGTAAGACATTTGTTGTTCAGTCACTCATTCATGCCGACTCTTTGCGACCCCATGAATTGCAGCATACCAGGCCTCCCTGTCCATCACCAACACCCAGAGTACACCCAAACTCATGTCCATCGAGTTGGTGAAGCCATCCAGCCATCTCATCCTCTGTTGTCCCCTTCTCCTCCTGCCTTCAATCTTTTCCAGCATCAGGGTCTTTTTTTAACAAGTCAGCTCTTCACATCAGGTGGCCAAAATATTGGCGCTTGAATTTCAGCATGAGTACTTCCTGTGAATATTCACGATTGGTTTCCTTTAGGATTGACTCGTTTGATCTTGCAGTCCAAGGGACTCTCAAGCGTCTTCTCCAACACCACAGTTCAGAAGTATCAATTCTTTGATGCACAGACTTCTTGATGTTCCAACTCTCACATCCATACATGACTACTGGAAAAACCATAGCTTTGACTAGATGGACTTTCTTCAGCAAAGTCCCTGCTTTTTAATACACTGTCAAGGTTTGTCAAAGCTTTTCTTCCAAAGAGCAAGTGTCTTAATTTCATGACTGCAGTCAACATCTGCAGTGATTTTGGAGCCTAAGAAAATAAAGTCTCTCATTGTTTCTGTTGTTTCCCCATCTCTTTCCCTTGAAGTGATGGAATCAGATGCCATGATCTTAGGTTTTTGAATGTTGAGTTTTAAGAATGCTTTTTTTAAAATATAAATTTATTTCCTTTTAAATATAAATTTATTTTAATTGGAGGTTAATTACTTTACAATATTGTATTGGTTTTGCCATTTGACTCTCCCCTTTCACTTTCATCAAGAGGCTCTTTAGTTCCTCTTCACTTTTTCCCATAAGGGTGGTATCATCTACATATCTGAGGTTATTGCTATTTCTCCTGGCAATCTTGATTCCAGCTTGTGCTTCATCCAACCCAGCATTTCATGATGTATTCTGCATATATAAGTTAAATAAGAAAAATGACAATATACAGCCTTGACATACTCCATTCCCAATTTGAAACTAGTCCATTACACACCTGGAATATAACAGTTTCAAATTACATATCATGTCATTAAGAAAGGTGTCACAATTGACTAGTTGGACCTCCTATTTTCTTTTACAGGAAAGTACAGAATTCCAAGAAGGTACAGAAAGACAGTTGCAATACTGTTAATCTTTGTAACAAAGAATGTAGGGCACTCATGAGCCAAACACCAGAACCAGCAATCCACAAAGTGTGTGGGGCAGAGGGGTGTTCATGGTGACAGGATAGTGCAGAGTTTGCAGATGGCCATGAAGTGGTCATGAGTGTTTGTGGTCAGTACAATGCTGCTCAAATCTACAAAGAGTATGTAAAAGTATATTCATAGGTTATGGCTTTGTCTTCTTTGGGATGGTGGTGAATGTGAAACATAACTTAAAGGAACAGATGGAAAAGAAGAATTACATGGGTGTGTGGAGGTGGGAGTCAGAGACGGGGACCAGGATAATTAACAGGTTTTTAAGCACAGTGATCTGGAAAATGGAGAGAAAATGTGAAAATATAAGGTGCTGCAGTTCTGGTTTCTCTGATAATTGCAGAAGAAATTTTGAAATTCGTGTATCATTTCCTGGTCTCATGTGGCCCTCATCAACTTGTTGATTTTTTTCTCTTTGATAGTAGCCATTCTTACTGTGGAAGGTGTACCTCATTGTGATTTTGGCTTCTGCTCAAATACCTTTAATATTCTTTCTTTTTAATAACTTTTATTGAAATGTAACTGATTTACAATGTCATCTTAGTTCCAGGTGTGAANTGTGGGTGGGCGGGTAGGGGGGACAGTGTTCATGGTGACAGGATAGTGCAGAGTTTGACAGATGGCCATGAAGTGGTCATAAGTCTTTGCGGTCAGTACAATGCTGCCCAAATCTACAAAGAGTAGGTAAAAGTATATTTATAGGTTATGGCTTTGCCTTCTTTGGGATGGTGGTGAATGTCAAACATATCTTAAAGAAACAGATTGAAAAAGAAGAATTACATGGGTGTGTGGAGTCAGAGACGGTGGCTAGGATAATAAGCAGGTTTCTAAGCACAGTGATCTGGTACATGGAGAGAAAATGTGCAAATATAAAGTGCTGCAGTTCTGGTTTCTCTGATAATTGCAGAAGAAATTTTGAAATTCATGTATCATTTCCTGGTCTCATGTGGCCCTCATCAACTTGTTGATTTTTTTCTCTTTGATAATAGCCATTCTTACTGTGGAAGGTGTACCTCACTGTGATTTTGGCTTCTGTTTTTTTGAAGATTGATGATGTTAAGCCTCTTTTCATGTGTTTGTTGGCCATTTGTATATCTTCCTTGGGAGAAAATGTCTATTAAGGGTCCTCTAACCATTTTTAATATGGTTGTTTATTTATTTACTTTTTAAATTGAGTTGACTTAGTCTGATATATATTTTGAGTTTTCTGTTTCTGCCTATCAACTTGATTTTTTGGGTACTTTTGCCTTCTCATTTGAAGTAGAAGAGAACACTTCAACTTTGCTTATATGACAGTTCTGGGTGCTGAACTCCCTCAGCTTTTCATTATCTGGGAGAGCCTTTATTTCTTCTTCATATCTGAAGGATACCTTTGCTGTATGGAGGATTCTTGGCTAGCAGTTTTTATATCACAATAGTTTGAGAATAATATTCCATTCTCTCTTGGACTGTGGAGTCTGTGCTAAGAAATCTGTTGATAACCCAATGCAGGTATCTTTGTAGGGTGCTCACTTTTCTTTTGGATACCTTTAACTTTTATTGAAATGTAATTGATTTACAATGTCATATTAGTTCCAGGTTACCACAAAATTTTATACACACACACACACACACACACACACACATATATATATATATATATAAGATATTATTTCACTATATTTAATTCCCTAGGTCTTTGTTGATTGCTTAGTATATAAAAACAACATCCTTTCACTGACTTTAAAAAATTTTTTCCTTTATTTATTCGTTGTATTTCTGACTGCACCAAGTCTTCCTTGCTTTGTGGGGCCTTTCTCTGGTTGTGGAGGTGGGTGCACTACTCTTCACTTCAGTGACCTCTAATGCTGCAGAGCGCATGGTCTATAGTACAGGCTCAGTAGTTGTGGTGCCCCGACTTAGTGACTCTGTGGTGTGTGGAATCTTTATTGACTTTTGACAGTTTTAATACGTGTGTGTTGGAGAAGGTCTTTTGCATTGAAACATTTATGTGTCCTATTATACTTCTATAGATGTGTGCATTTGGTTCCTTCCCCAGACTTGGAAAAGTCTCAGCTATTATTTCTATGCATAATTTCTCTGTTCCTTTCTCCCTCTTTCTGCTTTTGAGACACCCAGTATCCTTACCTGTTCTAGTAGAGTCAGAAGTTTCTCAGAGTATCTTCATTAAAAAAAAAAAAAAAATCTTACTTCTGCCCTCATATGTACCTGAATCATTCTACCTCTGAACTCATTATCTCTCTACTTCATATGGTCTCCACTTCCAGGTCTTTGCAATTCATCCTTCATCTCNGGAGTGCCTGATGAACTATGGACTGAGATTCATGACATTGTACAGGAGACAGGAATCAAGACCATCCTCATGGAAAAGAAATGCAAAAAAGCAAAATGACTGTCTGAGGAGGCCTTACAAATAGCTGTGAAAAGAAGAGAAGCAAAAAGCCAAGGAGAATAGGAAAGATATAAGCATCTGAATGCAGAGTTCCAAAGAATAGCAAGAAGAGATAAGAAAGGCTTCTTCAGCGATCAATGCAAAGAAATAGAAGAAAACAACAATGGGGAAGACTCGAGATCTCTTCAAGAAAATTGGAAATACCAAGGGACCATTTCATGCAAAGATAGGCGCAATAAAGGACAGGAACAGTATGGACCTAACAGAAGCAGAATATATTAAGAAGAGGTGGCAAGAACACAGAAGAACTGTACAAAAAAGATCTTCACGACCAAGATAATCACTATGATGAGATCACTCACCTAGAGCCAGACATCCTGGAATGTGAAGTCAAGTGGGCCTTAGAAAGCATCACTACGAACAAAGCTAGTGGAGGTGATGGAATTTCAGTTCAGCTATTTCAAATCCTGAAAGATGATGCTGTGAAAGGGCTACACTCAATATGCCAGAAAAATTGGAAGACTCAGCAGTGACCACAGGACTGGAAAAGGTCAGTTTTCATTCCAATCCCAAAGAAAGGCAATGCCAAAGAATGCTCAAACTACTGCACAATTGCACTCATCTCACATGCTAGTAAAGAATGTTCAAAATTCTCCAAGCCAGGCTTCAGCAAAATGTTGACGGTGAAATTCCTGGAGTTCAAGCTGGTTTTAGAAAAGGCAGAGGAACCAGAGATCAAATTGCCAACATCTGCTGAATCATGGACAAAGCAAGAGCATTCCAGAAAAACATCTATTTCTGCTTTATTGACTATACCAAAGCCTTTGACTGTGTGGATAACAATAAACTGTTGAAAATTCTGAAAGAGGTGGAAATACCAGACCACCTGACCTGCCTCTTGAGAAATCTACATCCAGGTCAGTAAGCAACAGTTAGAACTGGACATGGAACAACAGACCGATTCCAAATAGTAAAAGAAGTATGTCAAGGCTGTATATTGTCACCCTGCTTATTTAACTTCTGTGCAGAGTACATCATGAGAAACGCTGGGCTGGAAGAAGCACAAGCTGGAATCAAGATTGCTGGGAGAAATATAGTAACCTCAGATATGTAGATGACACCACCCTTATGACAGAGATTGAAGAAGAACTAAAGAGCCACTTGATGAAAGTGAAAGAGGAGAGTGAAAATGTTGGCTTAAAGCTCAACATTCAGAAAATGAAGATAATGGCATAAGGTGCCATCACTTCATGGGAAACAGATGTGGAAACAGTGGAAACTGTCAGACTTTATTTTGGGGGGCTCCAAAATCACTGCAGATGTTTATTTCAGCCATGAAATTAAAAAACGCTTACCCCTTGGAAGAAAATTTATGACCAACCTAGATAGTATATTGAAAAGCTGAGACATTACTTTGCCAACAAAGGTCCATTTAGTCAAGGCTATTGTTTTTCCAATGGTTATGTATGGATGTGAGAGTTTGACTGTGAAGAAAGCTACGTGACGGAGAAGTGATGCTTTTGAATTGTGGTGTTGGAGAAGGCTCTTGAGAGTCCCTTGGACTGCAAGGAGATCCAACCAGTCCATTCTGAAGGAGATCAGCCCTGGGATTTCTTTGGAGGGAATGATGCTGAAGCTGAAGCTCCAGTACTTTGGCCACCTCATGTGAAGAGTTGACTCATTGGAAAAAACTCTGATGCTGGGAAGGATTGGGAGCAGGAGGAGAAGGGGACAACAGAGGGTGAGATGGCTAGCTGGCATCACTGGCTCGATGGACGTTAGTTCAAGTGAACTCCGGGAGTTTGTGATGCACAGAGAGCCCTGGCTTGCCTGCGATTCATGGCGTCGCAAAGAGTTGGACACGGCTGAGTGACTAAGCTGAACTGAACTGAACTTCTCCTAATAGCCCTCTGCTTTTAGGAAAATTACTGAAATTTTCAGATCTTCAGGTTACCCATTTTTAAAGTAGCATAAATAATAGTATCTATCTTGTTAAGGTTATTATAATGGCCAAATAAAGTGAAATGTGAAAAGTACTTAGCAAAATGCCTAGAATATAGTAAATGCTCAATAAATGTTAGCTGACATTTACTACTAATAATACTATTGTGTAAAATTACAGGCGGCTTCCCCTCATTTCCTCTGAATCTACTTATTCTTCATCTACTTGGAGTTCTGAATCTCTCCCACAGTCATAGTACTTTTTCAGTTCCTTCTCTGTCCTCTATTTACTTGCTGATTCGGACTCTCTTTGACCTCTATTTACTTCATGCCTTGTTTCCATGTTCAGTCTCCCCTGTAGCTGCAAACTGTCCCAGGTGATCAACTGTTTACATAACCCCAGTCCCTTTTCATCAGGAATAGCCTATTACTTTTCTTTCTCCACCTTTTGTAAGTATGGACATAATTCTGGATATGCTGCTTGGTAGCTAGGAATCCAGAATACAGAAAAGCTTATGGATAGGACTACCTAGAAGAGAAAAGAGCATCTTTGAGGTGCAAATAACTAGGATTAAAAAAGAAAAAATAGTATTGATTATGCCATAAGAACAAGAACAACAAAACCCAGATCTTAAAGCAGCAAATATTAATTTATTTCTTGCTCAGATTTCATAGCCATCTTGTGGGGCAGAGACGTAGCTTGACATTGTTTTTAGTCAGGGACCCAGGTTAATGAAGTATCCACATTTGGAACTTCATCTATTACCATGTGAAGAGTAAAGGAACAGTCATCACATAGACATAACACAAGATGCTTCAACTTACATGTCATTAATGTGAGCAAGGCACATGTCCATGCCCAACTGCTAGAGTTAGAAGTTCTATCCTACTATTTGTCTGAAATATCAATAAGCAGCTCTGATGATTACAAAGTTTTAAATAAATAGAACGGACTGTGAGCTGAGAGCATAAAACATACTTAATAAGTTTTTATATTCACCTCTTCAGATAAAAACCTTGTCATAATAGCTATATACTAACTGATTTTATAATGAATAAGTGACCTCATATATCATATTGTAAAAATGAATCCAAATGTTGATTATGTTAACATGCAATATCCAATGCTAATAGAATTAATATTTAAGTTTTAGAAGAGGTTATTTACCTTAGTATGCCTATGTACACATTCTTTTTGTTTTAAAGTTCTAAATATTAAAATTCTTCAGTTCAAACCTTGAGAATATCAGAGTTTTCTATGAAGTACTTTACCATTCAGTGTAATGTAAAGCACTCTTGGGGCTCTGCCAAAGCTTGCCATCGAGATCTTCTGAAATTACTCTAGATTTTAATTACTTAACTTGGTTTAAGAGAACACTTACAAACCAAGTTGTTAATCATGTGCACTGTAGTATTATGAAGGAATTTAATGTTTTTTTCTCCCTGTGGTATATCAGGTGTCATGTTTGCATGCTGTGATCATTACTTTGAGTGCATGTTTTAATTGTCTTCTCTCTTCAACGTACACCTCCTCCTAGGCTTGTAACATAAAGCCCATTTTCTATTTGCCTGTTCCCATTTCTGGAGAAAATTATTACATAGTAAAAATATTGAGTTTCTACTATGGCTTCATTTCAGTGGGTTTTATATTCATATACTTGAACTCATTGAATGAGTCATGAATGAATGGATACATACTGAAAACATCCTGAATAGATGTTGCAAACCATTAAGACTGAGTATTGATGAAGATCAATTATTGTTGTGTGATGAGGAGCTTCTGACTTAGGAATCCTGTATATTTCTAAGTTATGTGAAAATAAAGGGCTATAATGAAAGAGAAAGAAATTCAGAACATTTTTCTTAAATAATATTACCAGTATACTTTTCAGTATTACAAGAGAAAATTATAAAGTGAGCACTCTTACATATAGACTTTTTATATAGTCTATGTTCCAAAATTTTACTTCGTCGACTTAATAGTGATGCTTGATATACTGGTCACTTAATTTCTTGTTCTTCATTCTTAATGATCAGACTGCTAAGAAAGTTCAGTTCAGTTAAGTCGCTCAGTCATGTCCGACTCTGTGACCCCATGGGCTTCAGCATGCCAGGCTTCCCTGTCCATCCCCAACTCCCAGAATTTACTCAAACTCATGTCCATTGAGTGGGTGATGCCAGCCAATCATCTCATCCTCTGTTGTCCCGGTCTCATTGAAGTATTTATAGCTTTTCTCTTTATAAATCTATAGATAAGGAATAGATAATTCAGCACACAGCAAAACTGAAGAGTAAAATATTTCCCTTTTCATTATCTGGTCCTTTTCTCCATTGTCAAATACAAGGTCATTTATTTTTCCTTACACTGGAGTCTTGCACTCTGCCCACCTCCCATGAAAAAATGACACTCTTTCCTTTAAAACTTTTATAATCTGTTTTTTTTTTTTTCCCCTCTTCCTGTAGTTTATACTTCCCAAATATGCCTGAAAATCTGTCACAGCATATTGATGGCTAGGGCTGTTTTTAGTTGTTATCCTTTCCATGAGTAAATTTTATTAGGAGCATTTGGAATTTTAATCTAAATATGAGACAAATAAAAAGACATTCGATTGTGTATGTTTGTAATTCTCTGATTTCCAAGGAGGAGTCTTCTCGCTTGAAGGTTAAGACCCCAAAAGTTTTATGTTCTGTGGTACCTGGAAATGAGGGAAAAAGAAATATTGAAAAAGGCAGAGACTACATAGATCTATATAATAAAGAGCCAAACCAGAGAGGATAGAGACAAGGGATTCTGGAGAAACCTACAGTAGAGCAGAGTGGTTACCTGCAAAAGATTCAAAAGCAGAGAAAGAAGTGAGAGGGAGAAAGAGAAAGGGGGAGAGAGAGAGAGAGGAAGGGAGAGAGAGAGAAGACTATCAGGAATCAAAGAGAGGTCATCAGGGCAGATCCTTTAGACATTAAATGATGATAATGAAAAATTGTGAACAATTTTATGCCAATAATTTTGACCTCTGCATTTCTGTTGATATGTACTTAGTAGGAGAAATGCTGAGCCATGTTTTTAGCTTTATTATGGAAGCATAGTAATTTTATTAAGTTGATACACTTTTTACATATCCATAAGCTGCATATGATAGTTCTACTCCTATACATCCTTCCCCAAAGTTAGTATTGTTAGTATCTCTAATTATACCCATTCTGATGGATGTGTACAGGTATAGAATTTTTATTTGAATTTGTGCTCCCTGGTATTAATGAAGTTGAGCACACTTTTGTACATTGGTAAGTTAGATAGTTTTTTCTATGATGTGCTAATTTTTGTCTCCTGCCCATTGTCTAATAGGATGCCCATCTTCTCTTTACTGATTTGCACAAGTCTTATTCATATTTTTCATACAAGTTATTTGTGAATTATACTCACTATTAAAAATATCCTTTCTAACTTCGTGTATTGCCTTTTCATTCTCTAAATCCTATCTTATGATGAATAATGTTCCTAATTTTACTTTTTATTTAATGATTTTATTTATAGTTATTAAATTTGACATGCCATTTGGGAACCTTGGCATATCCCAAGGTCATGAACATCTTTTAAAAAAAAATTAGCTCTAAAACCCATATTGAATTAATTTGGTTTATGATATGAAGAAGGAGCCAATATTAATATTTTATCCATATTAATTAGACTCTCCTTTTCTGACTGCTCTGTGAGGCTATCATCACAAGAACATGAATACTGATGTATATATGAAATTATTTCTGAACTCCTTATTTTGTTTCATTGGTCTGTGTTTCTGTTATTGTTGTTCAGTCACTCAGTTGTGTCCAACTTTTTGTGACCCCATGGACTGCAGCATGGCAGAATGTTCTGTCCTTCACCATCACCCAGAGCTTTTTCAAACTCATGTCCATTCAGTCAGTGATGCCATCCAACCATCTCATCCTCTGTTGTCCCCTTATCCTCCTGATTTCAATCTTTCCCAGAATCAGGGCCTTTTCCAGTAAGTTGGCGCTTCACATCAGGTGGCCCAAGTATTAGAGATTCAGCATCAATCCTTCCAATGGATATTCAGGATTGATTACCTTTAGGATCAACTGATCTCCTTGTTGTCCAATGAACTCTCTAGATTCTTCTCCAGCACCACAATTCAAAAGCATCAATTCTTTGGTGTTCAGCCTTTGTTGTCCAGCTCTCACATCCACACATGACTATGGGGGAAACTGCAGCTTTGACTCTATGGACCTTTGTTGGCAAAGTAATATCCTGCTTTTAAGTATGCTGTCTAGGTTGTCATAGCTTTTCTTCCAGGGAGCAAGCATCTTTTATGTCATGGCTGCAGCCACCATCTGCAGTGATTTTGGAGCTGAAGAAAATAAAGTCTGTCACTGTTTCCATTATTTTCCCATCTATTTGCCAAGAACTGATGGGACTGGATGCTAAGACCTTGGGTTTTTGAATGTTGAATTTTAAGCCAGCTATTTCACTCTCCTCTTTAACCTTCCTCAAGAGGCTTTTTAGTTCCCCTTTGCTTTCTGCCATAGGGTGATGTCTTCTGTATATCTGAGGTTATTTGTTATCATATGTTTGTTATCATATATCTCAGGTTATTTGTTATCATATGTTTAAAACCTTATATTGGGTAGTTTGTGCTACAACTTTCTATCTTCTTTAAAATTATCTTGACAGTTGTTTCCATATTTTTATATAAATCTAAGAACTAGCTTTTCAATTTTTCTATAAAAAAAAAGAATAAACAGGATTTTTTTTTTCTTTAGAATTGCATTTCATTAACAGATCAAATTTGGGGAAAGAAAAATCTTTTTGTGATACTAAAAGTTCTAACTCTTAAATATTATATTTCCCTCCATTTATTTAGTGTTATCCAAATTTTAAGTGATGTTTTATAATAATTACCTGACAGCTCTTTTGGTAGAACTATTCTAGGTATTTAATCAGGGATTATCATAGCATCCTAGAAGAGCTGAATTATCGAGAAGCCATAAGGTATGAGTAAGAGGTAGCTGAATAATGGATGGAGAAAGACAAGGTGATATGGGAGGGATTCAAACCACTGATAGAGCTTGAAGAAAACAGATTTGTCAGAACATGGGCGTGCTTCAGTATCACTCAGAAGTAATTTAGTATGATTAGCTATACATATTATTTGGATATAATTATTCAAATTTTTGTGATTATTTCTTGACATAAGAACTGTTATGTTAGAAAGCATGATAATAATCTTTATTTTCCTCCATGTTTAAGTTATTCTGTGGAATATATTTTTTCTAAGAAATATACTTAGGCATTTTTCTTGTTATAAAACAAGAAAAATAAAAGAATGTACTACTAAATTAAAAAGTAACTTTCAGTTCAGTTCAGCTCGGTCACTCAGTCGTGTCCAACTCTTTGCAACCCCATAAACCAAAGCACGCCAGGCCTCCCTGTCCATCCCAACTCCCAGCGTCCACCCAAACCCATATCTACTGAGTCAGTGATGCCATCCAGCCATCCTCTGTTGTCCCCTTCTTCTCCTTCCCTCAAACTTTCCCAGCATCAGAGGCTTATCAAATGAGTCAACTTTTCACATCAGGTGGCCAAAATGCTGGAGTTTCAGCTTTAACATCATTCCTACCAATGAATACCTAGGACTGATCTCCTTTAGGATGGACTGGTTGGATCTCCTTGCAGGCCAATGGACTCTCAAGAGTCTTCTCCAACATCACAGTTCAAAAGCAGCAATTCTTCAGCGCTCACCTTTCTTTATAGTCCAACTCTCATATCCATACATGACCACTGGAAAAACCATAGCCTTGACTAGATGGAGTTTTGTTGACAAAGTAATGTCTCTGCTTTTCAGTGTGCTATCTGGGTTGGTCATAACTTTCCTTCCAATGGGTAATCATTTTTTAATTTCATGGCTGCAGTCACCATCTGCAGTGATTTTGGAGCCCAGAAAAATAAAGTCAGCCACTGTTTCCACTGTTTCGCCGTCTATTTGCCATGAAGTGATGGGACCAGACGCCATGAGCTTAGTTTTCTGAATGGTGAGTTTTAAGCCAACTTTTCCCTCTCCTTTATCACTTTTATCAAGAGATCCTTTAGTTCTTCACTTTCTGCCATAAGGGTGGTGTCATCTGCATATCTGATATTATTAATATTTCTCCTGGCAATCTTGATTCCAGTTTATGCTTCATCCAGCCCAGTGTTTCTCATGATGTACTCTGCATATAAGTTAAATAAGCATGGTGACAATATGCAGCCTTGATGTACTCTTTTTCCTATTTGGAACCAGTCTGTTGTTCCATGTTAGTTCTAAATGTTGCTTCCTGACCTGCATACAGGTTTCTCAAGTAACTTTATAAGCCTGGATTTGGTTAGTGTATTTTTCTAGCACTTAATTGATTATGAAAGAGATTCTGGGCCTTGTGATAAGAGACTCTCTAACTTAATATCATATAATTGGTGAATTCAGAGTACTTGCAAAATATATAAATCTAAATATTAGCTGCATTATTAAAGACATAATGCAAATACCTTAAAGCCATATATCATAAAATATCATTTGCACTACATTTAATATGCACAGAATACACTAAGAAATTTGAACTAGATTGAAAACTTGAATTAATTATAATGGTGAGAAAATGCTAAACTCTCACTCTGAGTTTAAGCTCTAAAACTTATGTGACATAACTGCTTGTTTCTTCATTACTTTGAAAAATAAGGAAATAATGGTTTCCTGCAAAATAAGAACTAATGATGAAAACTAGATATGGATCCAGGAAGATAAGAATGATGCTCCAAATGATTTGACATATTAGAAAATCTAAAACAAAAATAAAAACAGAACACTACCTTGGTCTTCAGTGTGAATGCAAACAATTGCAGGAAGCTAAATCACATATATGAGAAGGGGCATGAGGAACAGGCCTGCATTCTTGCTTGATGATAAAAGATACATAAAGAAAGCAAAGTTGAAATATCTTATATTGAAAAATCCTTAAAATATAATAAATAATAAAATATTTTTGCATATATATTCAAAATGAAATTGAAAATATCTTGGTGATAAGTATCTGAGGTATGGACTGCTACAAACAGAGAAGTCACTTATTTTTGGAAAGCACTTGGTACCATATTCTCTGACTTAATAGCACAGAGTCATTGGGTTGAATTCACACAGGTCAACAGTCACTGAATGGCATTAAGGTTATTCCACAGCTTGTGCTTTGCTTCAACATCTGACATTCGCTTTTCATCAAATACTCTAAGCAGGTGGCTGTATTGTTTGATGAAATACAATGGACCTGGGGTAAGGAAAGGAATTCTGTGCCAGTTCTGCCACAGATAAGTTGTCTGGATTTAGATATGCTACGTGGATTTATGGGATTCCCTTATGGCTGAGAGGGTAAAGAGTCTGCCCAGCATGTGGGAGACCTGAGTTTGAATCCTGGGTCAGGAAGATCCACTGGAGAAGAAAATGGCAAACCATTTCAGTATTCTTGCCTGGAAAATACCATAGACAGAGAACGGTGGAGGGCTATGGTCCATAGGGTTATGAAGAGTCAGACACGATGGAGTATCTTTACTTTGTGATGGATTTACTGGACTTAAAAAAAATTAATTAATTATTTTATTGAAGGATAATTGCTTTATAGAATATTGTTTTCTGACAAACCTCAACATAAATCAGCCATAGGTGTACATATATCCCCTCCCTTTTGAACTTCTCTCCTGTCTCCCAACCCATCCCACCCCTCTAGATTGATATAAAGTCTCTTTTTGCGTTTCCTGAGCCATACAGCAAATTCCCATTGGCTATATCTATTTTACATATGGTAATGTAACTTTACTCTTTCCATACATCTCAGTCTATCCTCCTCTCTCCCCATGTCCACAACTCTATTCTCTATGTCTGTTTCTCCATTCAGTTCAGTTCAGTTCAGTTCAGTCGCTCAGTCGTGTCCAACTCTTTGAGACCCCATGAATTGCAGCAAGCCAAGCCTCCCTGTCCATCACAAACCCCCGGAGTTTACTCAAACTCATGTCTATCAAGTCTGTGATGCCATCGAACCATCTCATCCTCTGTTGTCCCCTTCTCCTCCTACCCACAATCTCTCCCAGCATCAGAGTCTTTTCCATGAGTCAACTCTTTGCATGAGGTGGCAAAAGAATTGGAGTTTCAGCTTAAGCATCAGTCCTTCCAATGAACACGCAGGACTGACCTCTTTCGGAATGAACTGGTTGGATCTCCTTGCAGTCCCAGGGACCTGCAAGAGTCTTCTCCAACACCCCAGTGCAAAAGCATCCATTCTTCAGCACATAGCTTTCTTCATAGTCCAACTCTCACACCATACATGACCACTGGAAATACCATAGCTTTGACTAGACGAATCTTTGGGAGATCATGTACACTCGTGGCTGATCCATGTCGATGTGTAGCAAAACAAATACAGTATTGTAAAGCAAAACAAACTAAAAAATAAAAAATTAAAAATAAAATAAAATAAAATAAAAACTAAAAAAAAAAAAGAAAGAAAAGTAATGCCTCTGCTTTTTAATATACTGTCAAGGTTGATCATAACTTTCCTTCCAAGGAGTAAGCATCTTTTAATTTCATGGCTGCAGTCACCATCTGCAGTGATTTTGGAGCCCCAAAAAATAAAGTCTGACGCTGTTTCCACATCTATTTCCCATGAAGTGATGGCACCTTATGCCATTATCTTCATTTTCTGAATGTTGAGCTTTAAGCCAACTTTTCCACTCTCCTCTTTCACTTTCATCAAGAGGCTCTTTAGTTCTTCACTTTCTGCCATAAGGGTGGTATCATCTGCATATCTGAGGTTATTGATATTTCTCTAGGCAATCTGGATTCGAGCTTGTGCTTCCTCCAGCTCAGTGTTTCTCATGATGGACTCTGCATGTAAGTTAAATAAGCAGAGTGACAACATACAGCCTTGACATACTCCTTTTCCTATTTGGAATCAGTCTGTTGTTCCATGTCCAGTTCTAACTGTTGCTTCCTGACCTGCATACAGATTTCTCAAGAGGCAGGTTAGGTGGTCTGGTATTCCAATCTCTTTAAGAATTTTCCACAGTTTATTGTGATCCATACAGGCAAAGGCTTTGGCAAGTCAATAAAGCAGAAATAGATGTTTTTCTGGAACTCTCTGGCTTTTTTGATGATCCAGCAGATGTTGGCAACTTGATCTCTCATTCCTCTGCCTTTTCTCAAACTAGCTTGAACATCTATAAGTTCATGGTTCATGTATTGCTGAAGCCTGCCTTGGAGAATTTTGAGCATTACTTTACTAGCTTGTAAGATGAGTGCAATGTTAGGTGGTCTGGTATTCCAATCTCTTTAAGAATTTTCCACAGTTTATTGTGATCCATACAGGCAAAGGCTTTGGCAAGTCAATAAAGCAGAAATAGATGTTTTTCTGGAACTCTCTGGCTTTTTTGATGATCCAGCAGATGTTGGCAACTTGATCTCTCATTCCTCTGCCTTTTCTCAAACTAGCTTGAACATCTATAAGTTCATGGTTCATGTATTGCTGAAGCCTGCCTTGGAGAATTTTGAGCATTACTTTACTAGCTTGTAAGATGAGTGCAATTGTGGGGTAGTTTGAGCATTCTTTGACATTGCCGTTTTTTGGGATTGGGATGAAAACTGACTTCTTTCAATCCTGTGGCGACTGCTGAGTTTTCAAAATTTGCTGGCATATTGAGTGCAGCACTTTCACAGCATCATCTTTTAGGATTTGAAATACTTCAACTGGAATTCCATCACCTCCACTAGCTTTGTTTGTAGTGATGCTTCCTAAGGCCTATTTGACTTCACATTCCAGGATGTCTGGCTCTAGGTGACTGATCACACCATCGTGATTATCTGGGTTGTGAAGATTTTTTTTCTGTAGTTCTTCTGTGTATTCTTGCCACCTCTTCTTAATATCTTCTGCTTCTGTTAGGTCCCCACCATTTCTGTCCTTCATTGAGCCCATCTTTGCATGAAATGTTCCCTTTGTATCTCTAATTTTCTTGACGAGATCTTTCAGTTCAGTTCAGTTGCGCAGTCGGATCCGACTCTTTGTGACCCCATGAATCGCAGCACGCCAGGCCTCCCTGTCCATCACCAGCTCCCGGAGTTCACTCAGACTCATGTCCATTGNGGAGTTGATGATGGACAGGGAGGCCTGGTGTGCTGCGATTCATGAGGTCGCAAAGAGTTGGACATGACTGAGCAACTGAACTGAACTGAATAACCAATTGAAAAAGTATATAGGTCCCTTGCTTAGACTAGTGAGGGGGCTAGTCCATGTCCTCCTTCTGATGTCTATAAGTTTCCACTGTCCCTTTTCATACTTTAATAAAACTCTGATACACAAAATCTCTTGAGTGACCAAACCTGCTCCCTGGTCCCAAAGCTAAATCTTCTCCTTTGGAGATCACAAATCTGACACTGTTTACTGTAAGCTATTATCAGCATCAGGGTCTTTTCCAATGAGAAGAGTTGGCTCTTTGCATCAGTTGGCCAAAGTACTGGAGTCCTTTCAATGAATATCCAGAGCTGATTTCCTTTAGGATGGACTGGTTTGACGTTCTTGCTGCCCAAGGGACTCTCAGGAGACTTCTTCGGCACCACAATTTGAAAGTATCAGTTTTTTGGTGCTTGTCCTTCTTTATGGTCCAACTCTCATATCCATACATGACTACTGGAAAAACCACAGCTTTGAGTATATCGATCTTTGTCAGCAAACTGACGTCTCTGCTTTTTAATATTCTGTCCAGGTTTGTCATAGCTTTCCTTCTAAGGAGCAAGGGTCTTAATTTCATGACTGCAGTCACTGGCATGAGTATTGATTTGGTGGTTAACAAACAAATTTTAGCAAGTACACAAATTTGCAAAACTGGAATCTCTGAAAAATGAGTATTAATTCTATTTGTTTTCTCTCATTTTCTCACTTACTTTTCCTTCTTCCCTGAAAATGTAGCCTTTTCCCCATTCCCCCCAAAACATTAGCTGATAAACTTCACCTAAGGCTTTGTTTTCTAGAGAATACATGCTAAACACAAAACAAATCTTATTTAAAGCTAAATAAATATGTTTGCTACCTAAAGAAAAAAATTAAAATTTTCTACTTGGCAAATACACACCACTTTTGTTTATTTCCTGTTATATATTTACATATATATATATATATTATATATATCTTTAGGGAAATAGTGCCACTGGGTAACTTTCTGTTTGATGATGAAAATTTTAAAAAATAATCAAAATAATTATACCAAAATTATACTTAATTCCTACTTTACTAAATATGTCATGTTATAATAAAATATGGTACAGAAGCAAATTATTCACTTGGTTTAAAATTAAACAAATCATTTTGAGAATGTCCTTATTCATATTTTAAAGTGGTTTCATGTTGGAAATAATGAATGTTAGGAAAAACTAAAATATTTACTTTCTATTCAGATCCAAATTGAGACAGTTTCAAATGAGATAGCTTAAAGGTTATAAATGGTATGAAATGAGAAATTTCTATTCAAAATGGCAACAAATATATTAAACACTTAAGAAGATATAAAGAAAATAATAATGAGGGAGAATATCACACTAAAGACTTTAGTAGGGCAATAATGATATACTAAGAGACTTCTAAGATCACTGGAAAAGAATGACGTAGAAAGAGACATAAGAATTCTTAGTAACATTTAAATGGTTTTAGATTGGTAGAGAGTGGACTTGACACTGACTGATTAATACCTTGGAAACATTCAAAAAAGCATATAAAACAAAATATATGTTGAATATAATAAAAATTAAATACAAAAAGTTGAAATTGTAAAAGAACTAGGAAAAAATATAGGTGAATATTTTTATTATCCAGGCATTGAACAACCTTCCTAAATATTAGCATTAAAACTATATGATAGGGACTTCCTTAGTGGCCCAGTGGCTGAGATTCCATGCTTCCAATATAGGTTCTGGGTTTGATCAATGGTCAGGGAACTCAGACCCCACATGCTACAACTGAGAGTTCGCATGATGCAACTGAAAGTCCCTCATGCAACAACTAAGAACTGACACAGCCAAATTAATGAATTAATGTTTTAAAAATATGAAAGAAAAAACTTCAGATTTGAATATATAAATATTTTGTGTGCTTAGTCTCTCAGTCGTATCCAACTCTTTGCGATCCAATGGACTGTACCTCACCAGCTCTCTCTCCTCTGTCCATGGAATTCTCTAGGTAAGAATACTGAAGTGGGTAGCCACTGCCTTCTCCAAGAATATAAACATTTTAAAGCCAGTAAAAAAGAAATTTCTAAAACATTAAAATATATACAGAAGACATATTCAAAATGAATAGCAAGATATAATCTTTGATATATACTGATATATATTGAGTAATTATGAATAAATTAGGAAAGACAATCATAAAAGAAAACCAAATGAATGATACAATCTAAATATAATAAAAAAGCACAAAGAAAAATAGAAATGGCAAGAAAAGGAATGGAAAAGAATGTTTGATACCACTTCTAAACAAGGAAATACAAAAAAAAAAAAAGAGAACTTAGTTGGAGAAGATAATAATCCTACTACCTAGTGTTCAACTGCAGAAAAAAATCATAACCTCTCATAGCCTTTGGGTTCAGAGGAGAAACTGGTACTTTTCCAGAAGGCCATGTGGTGATGTGTACCGAGCCTTTAAAGTGCTATATATATATATATACTATTCAACCAGCTACTCAGCTTTTAGGATATAACTCTAATAAAATTATCTTGATCTACATAAAGATACAGCTAAAAGAATATTCACCTTTGTAATAAGGAAAAACTGAGAAACAACCTAAAATTCCCAAAGCAAGGATATTTAAATTACAATATAGCTTAGAATATTGAGCAACTAACAATTTCTACTTCATTTTTTACTTAATGTCCAGGTAAAATGTTCATAATATAATGTTTGATTTTTTAAAAATAATTGTTCTGGAGTTTCTTTTGGTAATACAGTGCTTACTATTTCCCAGGCATTGTCCTAAGCACTTTAAATTTAACTCATTTAATCCTTCCAAAGGCCCAAAATGAATTAGATACTATCCTTAGTACTCAGTTCAGTTCAGTTCAGTGTCTGACTTTTGCTACCCCATAGACCGTAGCACACCAGGCTTCCCTGTCCATCACCAACTCCCAGAGTTTGCTCAAATTCATGTCCATCAAGTCAGTGATGCCATCCACCATCTCATCCTCTCTTGTCTTCTTCTCCTCCTGCCTTCAATCTTTGAGCATTACTTTGCTAGCATGTGAGATAAATGCAATTGTATGGTAGTTTGAGCATTCGTTGGCATTGCCTTTCTTTGGGACTGGAATGAAAACTGACCTTGGCCAGTCCTGTGGCCACTGCTGTGTTTTCCAGATTTGCTGGCATATTGAGTGCAGCACTTTCACAGCATCATCTTTTAGGATTTGAAATAGCTCAGCTGGAATTCCATTACCTCCACTAGCTTCGTTCCTAGTGATGCTTCCTAAGGCCCATTTGACTTCACAATCCAGGATATCTGGCTCAAGGTGAGTGATCACACCATCATGGTTATCTGGGTCATAAAGATCATTTTTGTATACTTCTGGGTATTCTTGCCATCTCTTCTTAATATCTTCTGCTTCTGTTAGGTCCATACCATATCTGTCCTTTATTGTGCCCATCTTTGCATGAAATGTTCCCTTGGTATCTGTAATTTTCTTGAAGAGATCTCTAGTCTTTCCCATTTTATTGTTTTCCTCTATTTCTTTGCATTGATCACTGAGGAAGGCTTTCTGATTTCTCTTCGCTATTCTTTGCAACTTGGCATTAAAATGGGTATATCTTTCCTTTTCTCTTCTGCCTTTAGTTTCTCTTCTTTTCTCAGCTATTTGTAAGGCCTCCTCAGACAGCCATTTTGCCTTTTTGCATTTCTTTTTCTTGGGGATGGTCTTGATCCCTGTCTTCTGTACAATGTCACGAACCTCCGTCCATAGTTCATCAGGCACTCTATCAGATATAGTCCCTTAAATCTATTTCTCACTTCCACTGTATAGTCATAAGGGATTTGATTTAGGTCATACCTGAATGGTCTAGTGGTTTTCCCCACTTTCTTCAATTTCAGTCTGAATTTGGCAATAAGGAGTTCATGATCTGAGCCACAGTCAGCT
Organism: Aepyceros melampus; assembly: GCA_006408695.1. NCBI lineage: Eukaryota > Metazoa > Chordata > Mammalia > Artiodactyla > Bovidae > Aepyceros > Aepyceros melampus. The sequence continues at coordinate 106,940 of SJXQ01001491.1, read as the reverse complement.
CCCAGTCTTGTTTTTGCTAACTGTATAGAGCTTCTCCATCTTTGGCTACAAAAAATATAATCAATCTGATTCAGTATTGACCATCTGGTGATGTCCACATGTAGAATTATCTCTTGTGTTGTTGGAAGAGGGTGTTTGCTATGACCATTGCGTTCTCTTGGCAAAACTTAGCCTTTGCCCTGCTTAATTTAGTACTCTTAGGCCAAATCTGCCTGTTACTCCAAGTATCTCTGACTTCCTACTTTTGCACTCCAGTCCTCTATGATGAATAGAACATCTTCTTTGGTTGTTAATTCTAGAAGGTCTTGTAGATTTTAATAGAACCATTTAATTTCAGCTTCTTTAGGATTACTGGTTGGGGCACAGACTTGGGATTACTCTGATACTGAATGGTTTGCCTTGGAAACAAACAGAGATCATTCTGTCATTTTTGAGATTGCACCCAAATACTGCATTTCGGACTTTTGACTGTGAGGGCTACTCCATTTCTTCTAAGGGATTCTAGCCCACAGTAGTAGATATAATGATCAACTGAATTAAATTCACCCATTCCAGTCCATTTTAGTTCACTGATTTCCTAAAATGTCGATGTTCACTCTTGCCGTCTCCTGTTTGACCACTTCCAGTTTACCCTGATTCATGGACCTAACGTTCCAGGTTCCTATGCAGTATTGCTCTTTGCAGTATCGGAGTATCGGCGTTTACTTGCATCACCAGTCACATCCACAACTGGGCATTGTTTTCACTTTTGCTCTGTCTGTTCATTTTTTCTGAGTTACTTCTCCACTCAATGTCCAGTAGCATATTGGGCACCTACCAACCTGGGGAGTTTACCTTTCAGTGTCATATCTTTTTGCTTTTTCATATTGTTCATGGGGTTCTCAAGGCAAGAATACTGCAGTGGTTTCCCATTCCCTTGTCTAGTGGACCACATTTCATCAGAACTCTCCACCATGACCTGTCTGTCTTGGGTGGTCCTATACGGCATGGCTCATAGTTTCACTGAGTGAGACAAGGCTGTGGTCCTTGTGATCAATTTGATTAGTTTCCTGTGATTGTGGTTTTACAGTGCCTGAAGAACTATGGACGGAGTTCGTGTGATTGTGTGCCCTCTGATGGATAATGCTACTGCTGCTAAGTTGCTTCAGTCGTGACAGACTCTGTGCAACCCCATGGACTGCAACCTACCAGGCTCCTCTGTCCATGGCATTTTCCAGGCAAGAGTACTGGAGTGGGTTGCCACTGCCTCCTCCTATCTGATGGATAATGGTAAGAGGCTTATGGAAGCTTTCTGATGGGAGAGATTAAGGGGGAAACTAGGTCTTGTTCTAATGGGCGGGGTCATGCTGGAATCAAGATTGCTGGGAGAAATATCAATAACCTCAGATATGCAGATGACACCACCCTTATGGCAGAAAGTGAAGAGGAGCTAAAAAGCCTCTTGTTGAAAGTGAAAGAAGAGAGTGAAAAAGTTGGCTTAAAGCTCAACATTCAGAAAACGAAGATCATGGCATCTGGCCCCATCACTTCATGGGAAATAGATGGGGAAACAGTAGAAACAGTGTCAGACTTTATTTTTTTGGGCTCCAAAATCACTGCAGATGGTGACTGCAGCCATGAGATTAAAAGACGCTTACTCCTTGGAAGAAAAGTTATGACCAACCTAGATAGTATATTCAAAAGCAGAGACATTACTTTGCCGACTAAGGTCCATCTAGTCAAGGCTATGGTTTTTCCAGTGGTCATGTATGGATGTGAGAGTTGGACCGTGAAGAAGGCTGAGTGCCGAAGAATTGATGCTTTTGAACTGTGATGTTGGAGAAGACTCTTGAGAGTCCCTTGGACTGCAAGGAGATCCAACCAGTCCATTCTGAAGGAGATCAGCCCTGGGATTTCTTTGGAGGGAATCATGCTAAAACTGAAGCTCCAGTACTTTGGCCACCTTATGCAAAGAATTGACTCATTGGAAAGGACTCGGATGCTGCGAGGGATTGGGGGCAGGAGGAGAAGGGGACGACAGAGGATGAGATGGCTGGATGGCATCACGGACTCAAGACATGAGTCTGAGTGAACTCCAGGAGTTGGTGATGGACAGGGAGGCCTGGCGTACTGCGTTCATGGGGTCGCAAAAAGTCGGACACGACTGAGCGACTGAACTGAACTGATGCTCAGTAAATCTTTAATCCAAATTTCTCTTTATGGGTGGGGCTCTGTTCCCTCCCTTTCGTTTGACCTGAGACCACATTATGGTGGAGGTAATGAGGTCCCTTGAACTGCAAGGAGATCAAACTAGTCAATCCTAAAGGAAATCCGTCCTCAATATTCATTGGAAGGACTGATGCTGAAGCTGAAACTCCAATAATTTGGCCACCTGATGCAAAGAACTGACTCACTGGAAAAGACCCTGATGCTGGGAAAAGATTGCAGGAAGGAGGAGAAGGGGACAACAGAGGATGAGGTGGTTGGATAGCATCACTGCCTAGATGGACATGAGTTTGAGCAAGCTCCAGGAGCTAGTGAAGGATAGGGAAGCCTGGTGTGCTACAGTCCGTGGGGTTGCAGAGTTGAACACAACTAAGCAACTGAACTGAATGAAGATAACAGTGACCTCCTTCAAAATGTCCCATGCACGTACTGCAGCACTCAGTGCCCTCGACCCTACAGCAGGCCACCGGCAACCCATGCCTCTGCTGCAGACTCCTAGACACTCACAGCAACCTGGGTCAGTCTGTTGTGGGGTCACTACTCCTTTCTCCTGGGTTATTAATCATCAGTACTAGTATCCCCATTTTAGTTTACAATATTTAAGTATAATATTTGTTTAAAAAAGTTGAAAAATACATACGTAGTATATATAACTTTCAAATATCAATTAAAAAGACTCAAAGATCTTTACCAAATGACAGTAGTTATCTTCAAGTTAATATGTAACTTTTTATTTGAAACTTTATAAAGCTTCAGAAAAATATGTATTATTTTGTTATACAGAGAGAGATTGAGGCTTCCCTGTGGCTCAGTGGTAAAGAATCTGCTTGCCAATGCAAGAGACACCTGTGTCCCTGATCCTACATGTAGGAAGATCCTACATGCTGCAGAGCAACTAAGTCTGTGTGCCCCAACTACTGAGCCTGTGTCAAGAGCCAGGGAACTGCTACTGGCCAAGTGCCGCAACTACTGAAGCATGTGCACCCTAGAGCCTGTGCTCTGCGGCAAGAGGGGCCACCACCACGAGAACCCACCCACCACAACTAAAGAGTAGCCCCCTTCGCTGCGACTAGAAACAAGTCCATGCAGCGACGAGCCAAAAACACACAAGTACATCAATTCTAAAAGAAATACATTATTAAAGATGAAGTACAATATACGGAAAACCAGCTCATATGAATATATTTGACTGTACTATTTATCACTGATATGACTCCTACAAATCACTTAAGCTCTAAGCCCTGGTTTTCTCATCAATAGAAAGGAAAATAATACCTTCCCTAAAAGGCCAAGTCCAAAATGCTTGAGCTCATAGTACTAGCTTAGTAACTAAACTTCTAAGTACTTAGGAAACTTCTGTAAATTATATGGCTACTACTTACCGACAGGATAATTCTCCATCCATAGCATCATGTTCATCTGTACTGGTATATGTTAATCTTCCTCCAACAACTGTTCCAACTAAGTATACCAGCCAGGCAAGACGCCCTAATACATAAAAAGAAGAGTTTAGAAAGAAACAGAGTTTAGATAGAAACAAAGCTTATTTTTCAGAATATTCTAAAATGAGCAAACTTTCTTCCAAACTAGTGATAAACTGTGAACTTAGTTCTTAACACAGAGTGAAGAGTTGGTTTTCATCAAGTTCATCAAGGCAGTAGAAGAGTTTAAGTAATATTTACGAACCTGAAACAACTATGAATCCCAGCTCTACCAGTATGCTATGTGATTTTACATAACCTCTTACCTCTTTAACTTTTAGGTTTTTCATTTGCAAAATGGAGAAAATAATATCTACCATGAAGACTTGATGAACATAAATTTGATAACAAAACACCAAATGTAATGTCAACATCAAGGGCTGTTAGTAAGTATAACTATGATCCAATGACCAGTGTTTTTTTGAATAGTCCATGTCATGATAGTACCAGTTTCATCATTTTTAATACTACCAGGCTTGGAAGATAACAGATGGTAATAAATATACTCCCTTTGTATTTTAAAAATCCAAAATTTTTACTATGCAAATTTAATTGTTTGATGACCAAATTAACTTCATGGGGAGTAGCAGCAAAGGACTAAATAACTTTACAAGAGCAGCACAAATGGCAACACCTACAGTTTTCACAAATCTTTGGGGTAGTCAAAACTGACTTTAGAAATGAAGGTATTTATTGAGTAATTCCTGTTTAGACACATTACATCTTTAGAGTCACTCATCTATGTCTCAAATTCTCCAAGATTTTTGAGATCTTTATGAGCAATTAACAACAAATCAATTATTTTTCAAAAAAAGAAATTAAAAAAAAATCTTACCTGGTAAGTATCCACATCCCCTTAATCTATCACAAAACCATGAATAAATCATAACTGACTAAGTATGCAGCCTTTATATTAGCAATGTAAAAACAGAACATTACCCTGATCAAGTAAGTTATAAAACAAACTCAAGCTTCAAGAAATGTAAAATTAGTGGGCAAAAAAAGTTAATAGAAAAAAGGCCCATGTAGGAAACTGCTAACAAGTTATCAATATGCAGTTGAGATATGTTGATCAATATTAAAGCCTATTAACAACATAATGCTCTTTTTTGATGACCTCACTTCTGTGGACCCTCTCAAGTGGCAGCTGATTTTTCTTTTGCACCTCTTGGGCCTCAAACCCAGCTGTTCAGTTGATGTTCCTCATTTTTACTTCCAGAACATTCTCCCTTTCCATTGTAAAAGCACTCAGCTTTACATCTCGTGTCCTCTTAGTATCAAATTATCTTTCACATTGCAACTATCTACTCTACTTTGAGTTCCTTCTTATCTTGAATATGTTGGTTGCTGGTCCATTGTCACTCTTTACAACATTACTTTTATCGTAACTGGTAACAATTTTAATTATCTACAAAAGATGAATCTTCCAACTCCCAACAATCCTTTGTTCTATCAGGAAACTACAATCACTTGAACACCTAAACAACTTCACTGAATATAATTCACATACCACTTAACAGTATATGATTCAATGTTTTTGAATGAATTCACAAGGTCATACAATCACCACCACATTCTAGCTTTAGAACCTATCCATCCCTCTTGAAATCTTATTCTGTAACACTCCACACTCCTGAAGCCCTAAGGAACCAGTTCAGTTCAGTTCAGCTCAGTTCAGTCGCTCAGTCATGTCCGACTCTGCGACCCCATGAATCACAACACGCCAGGCCTCCCTGTCCATCACCAACTCCTGAAGTTCACTCAGACTCATGTCCATTGAGTCAGTGATGCCATCCAGCCATCTCATCCTCGGTCGTTCCCTTCTCCTCCTGCCCCCAATCCCTCCCAGCATCAGAGTCCTTTCCAATGAGTCAACTCTTCGCATGAGGTGGCCAAAGTACTGGAGTTTCAGCTTTAGCATGATTCCTTCCAAAGAAATCCCAGGGCTGATCTCCTTCAGAATGGACTGGTTGGATCTCCCTGAAGTCCAAGGGACTCTTAAGAGTCTTCTCCAACACCACAGTTCAAAAGCATCAATTCTTCGGTGCTCAGCCTTCTTTACAGTCCAACTCTCACATCCATACATAACCACTAGAAAAACCATAGCCTTGACTAGACGGACCTTAGTCGGCAAAGTAATGTCTCTGCTTTTGAATATACTAAGTTGGTCATAACTTTTCTTCCAAGGAATAAGCGTCTTTTAATCTCATGGCTGCAGTCACCATCTGCAGTGATTTTGGAGCCCCAAAAATTAAAGTCTGACACTGTTTCCCCATCTATTTCCCATGAAGCGATGGGACTGGATGCCATGATCTTCGTTTTCTGAATGCTGAGCTTTAAGCCAACTTTTTCACTCTCCTCTTTCATCAAGAGGCTTTTTAGCTCCTCTTCACTTTCTGCCATAAGGGTGGTGTCATCTGCATATCTGAGATTATTGATATTTCTCCCGGCAATCTTGATTCCAGCCTGTGTTTCTTCCAGTCCGGCGTTTCTCATGATGTACTCTGCATAGAAGTTAAATAAGCAGGGTGACAATATACAGCCTTGACGTACTGCTTTTCCTATTTGGAACCAGTCTGTTGTTCCATGTCTAGTTCTAACTGTTGCTTCCTGACCTGCATACAGATTTCTCAAGAGGCAGGTCAGGTGGTCTGGTATTCCCATCTCTTTCAGAATTTTCCACAGTTTATTGTGATCCACACAGTCAAAGGCTTTGGCATAGTCAGTAAGGCAGAAATAGATGTTTTTCTGGAACTCTCTTGCTTTTTCCATGATCCAGCAGATGTTGGCAATTTGATCTCTGGTTCCTCTGCCTTTTCTAAAACCAGCTGGAACATGAGGAAGTTCACAGTTCGTGTATTGCTGAAGCCTGGCTTGGAGAATTTTGAGCATGACTTTACTATCATGTGAGATGATTACAACTGTGCAGTAGTTTGAGCATTATTTGGCATTGCCTTTCTTTGGAATTGGGATGAAAACTGACCTTTTCCAGTCCTGTGGCCACTGCTGAGTTTTCCAAATTTGCTGGCATATGCTACTGGAGATCAGTGGAGAAATAACTCCAAAAAGAATCAAGGGATGGAGCCAAAGCAAAAACAATACCCAGTTGTGGATGTGACTGGTGATAGAAGCAAGGTCCAATGCTGTAAAGAGCAATATTGCATAGGAACCTGGAATGTCAGGTCCATGAATCAAGGCAAATTGGAAGTGGTCAAACAAGAGATGGCAAGAGTAAACGTCGACATTCTAGGAATCAGCGAACTAAAATGGACTGGAATGGGTGAATTTAACTCAGATGACCATTACATCCACTACTGCAGGCAGGAATCCCTCAGAAGAAATGGAGTAGCCATCATGGTCAACAAAAGAGTCTGAAATGCAGTACTTGGATGCAATCTCAAAAATGACAGAATGATCTCTGTTCGTCTCAAAGGCAAACCATTCAATATCACAATTATCCAAATCTATGCCCCAACCAGTAATGCTGAAGAAGCTGAAGTTGAACGGTTTTATGAAGACCTACAAGACCTTTTAGAACTAACGCCGAAAAAAGATGTCCTTTTCATTATAGGGGACTAGAATGCAAAAGTAGGAAGTCAAGAAACAGCTGGAGTACAGGCAAATTTGGCCTTGGAATGCAGAATGAAGCAGGGCAAAGACTAATAGAGTTTTGCCAAGAAAATGCACTGGTCATAGCAAACACCCTCTTCCAAAGGAACCAAGTAACCACTAATCTACTTTATGTCTCCTTAGATTTTTCCTATTGTATTTCATAGGGATGAACTCATACAGTGTGATCTTTGTGACTATCTTCTTTCACTTAGTATAACATGTAAGGATCAATCATGTTATAGCTTTTTGTATTGGGATTTCAATCGTTTTTATGTTCAAATAACATTCCATTTTTGGGGTATATCACATTTTGTTTACCCATTCAAAAGTTGATAGACAGTTGGGCTGTTTTCACATTTTGGCTTTGTAAATAATGCTTCTATGAACATTTGCATAGAGTTTTTAATGCAGATATATTTTCATGTCTCTTCTTATCAAGAGTTGGGATTCATATCAAGAATTGGAATTGGTGGGTCATATGAAACCTGTATTTTAACATTTTGAGGAACTACCAAACTACTTTCTTTGCAAAGCAGCTGTATCATTTTACATTCCCACCAGCAAAGTATGAAAGCCCAACTTCTCCAAATCCTTGCCAATACTTGGTATTACCTATCTTTTTATTGTATCTCTCCTAGTGGATATAAAGTGGTATCTTGTAATTCTGCTGTTCATTCCCCTAATGATCAACAATGCTGAGCCTTTTCCATGTGCTTACTGGTCTTTTTTATGTCTTCCTTGAAGAAATGTCTATTTAAAATTCTTTGCTCATTTTAAAATTGGGCTATTTATCTTTTTATTTATTGAGTTGCAAGAGTTCTTTATATATTCTTGATACAAGTTCCTTGTCAGATATGTGATTAGCAAACATGTTCTCCCATTCTGTGGGTTTTCATTTTCTTGATGGCGTCCTTTGACGCATCGAAATGTTTAACTTTCATGTGGTACAAAACTGCTAGTTTTTCTTTCAACATTTCAGCTTTTGATATCAAATCTAAAGGACCACTGCCCAATCCAAAGTCATAAGATTTAGTTCTACATTTTCTTCTAATAGTTTCATAGCTTTAACTCTTATATTCAGGTCTATGATTCATTTGGTTTGTGTACTGTGGGACATAGGGGTCCAACTTCATTCTTTTTTTTTTCAACTTCATTCTTTTGCGTGTGGACATTTAGCTGTCCCTGCCTCACTTGTTGAAATGACAATCCGTTTGTCATTGAATTGTCTTCTCATCCCAATCAAAGTCACCTGATTACAAACTGGAGCATTTATTACCTGAACTCTCAATTATATATCATTGATCGAGTGTCTACCTTTACACCAATACCACGCTGCCTTGATTACTGCTGCTCTGTATTAAATTTTGAAATAAGTAAGTATAAGTCTTTCAACTTCATTTATTTTTTTTCCAAAATTATTTTGGATATACTGGGTCTCCTGGATTTTCACATCAGTTTAAGGATCAGCTTGTCAATTCCTGCAAAGAAGCCAGCTGGGATTTTGACATTGACTCTAGGTCCATTTGAGGAATTGTTCTAAACAATATCGTCTTCTGAACCATGACCATGGATGTCTTTCAACTTATTTAGATCTTTGATTTATTTTAATAACATTTTACAGTGTATAAGATTTAACACTTTTGCAAAGTTTTTACCTTAGTGTTTTATTCTTTTTAATGGTATTATAAGTAAGCTTCATTTAATTTTGATTATTCAATGTTAATATATAAACCCACTGTTGATTTTTACTCACTGATCTTGTATTCTGCAACTTTGCTACTCTTGTATTAGTTGTAATAGTTTTTTGGGGTTTGTTATTTTTTTCACTTTCTTACACCCTTCATGTCTTCTCTAACCTGCTTACCTATATTCAGTTCTGTTGTCAGTCATTATAATCTGCCCTGCATAGGTCAATTTCTCTCTTCCTCTACATTCTCATCTTATAAAACCATAATTGTTTAAATCCAATTCCTACCTACTCTTTGTCTATCTGCATACAGTTTAATATAACTGGAAAAAGACACAACCATGTTGGCTAGTCTAACCTGGATTCAGCTTTTCAGTCAGGCCCTACACAGCTATCCTATCAATTTCAATACCTAGAGTATGATAGCATGCCTTCAAGATGCTGCTAGTGCTACTTAGTTGCTCAGTCACGTCCAAATCTTATACGACCACATCGATTGTAGCCCACCAGGCTCCTCTGCTCATGGGATTACCCAAGCAAGAATGCTGAAGTGGGAAGATCCAGGGAATCTTCCAGACCCAGGGATAGAATCCAGGTCTTCTGCTTGGCAGGCAGATTCTTTACTACTGCACCACCTGGGAAGCCCATGACTTCAAGATACCCATCATCAATTCCTTCCCTCCATGTATGCAATTGCCATTAAGAAGTGGATCTATTTTTCCAATCCTTTGTAAGTCTGGGCTGGACTTTAACTAAAAGAATATTGTAGAAGTGACACTTATTCCAGTACTAGGCTTAGTCTTTAGAGAATTGGCAGCTTCCTCCAGGCTCTCAGGGAATTTTCCCTGAGAGGAAGCCATTTACCATGTAAGAAGACCATATACCCTGAGACTGTCATACTATTAAAAGGCTAGCGATGTAGAGAGACTTCATGGAGACAGAAATACCCAATTTCATTCATACCCAAGCTCATTCATCAAACATCCCAGCAAAGACAGAAGGCTTTAGAATAAAGAGTCATTTAGGTGATGCTGGCCATAGCTGTCACCCAATTACAGAACATAATCTGCTGACATCTCATATTCCCCTTTCCTGATTTAGTATTTTTTTTTTAATTTTAGGACTTATCACTTTCTAACAAATTTATTATTTATTTTGCTTTGTTATCTGTCTATTCCAATAGAGCATAAATTGCATGGCAGCTATTACTGTTTCTGTTTGGTTGTCTATTACATATACAGGGCCTAAAACAGTGCCTGGCATATATAACTTATTAAATAGATACAGGTTATTGAATTAAGACATGACTTAGCACGCATACATGTTGAATTAAGAAATCATTACATAGAAACTATAGCATGAAACAGGCAAAAAAAAAGTTACAGCTTATTTATCAATTTAAGTAAACATTAAAATGTAGAGTCATTATTAAAAATGAATGTTAATTGTAGTTCCATTTCTATTGCTTAAATAAAAGCAACTTTGTAACACACATTCAATACAAGGTACGATCCATGATCTAGTCTATCCTGTTATTTGCAAATTCATCTTCTTGATAAAATTTACACATTTGTAATTACCCAAATTAATACTTGTGGATCATTCATGGCCAAATGCAGAACAGCAAATAATTTGAGTTGCCCAATGAGCACATTCCAAGATTAGGTAAAACAAAGCAACAATCTGCTTTCTTGTTTCATTCCTTCATTTTGAGTATCTGCTATATGTCATGTTCTGCCCACTGGGATATAAATATGAAGCAAGGTGAAAAGGGACAGAGAGACCCTATATCCAGCAGACTGAATTTAGTAAGAGGGAAAAAATGAAAAACTGATTTTTTCAAAGCAGTGTGGTAAGTGTTGTTGTTGTTATTTCTGACTCTTTGAGACCCCATGGACAGCAGCATGCCAGGCTTCTCTGTCCTTCATATCTCCTGGAGTCTGTTCAAACTCATGTCCATTGAATTGGTGGAGCCATCCAACCATCTCATCCTCTATCATTCCCTTCTCCTCATGTGACATTCATGCAATGAGTATTATTGTCTAATAATAAATACTAAATACAGGACATGAATTTCTCAAATTTTAACTTTTTACTCTTTAATTCATTTATTCACTGACCTTGAAATTAAGAGCTGATATCAAAGAATGGTATGCAAAGATAGCATATGATCAACTGTGAACATTCTTTTCTAAAATTATGGTAAATTTTGAATGGAAGTTTGTACAGAGAAAAGTAGAATGTACAGTTATTCTTTCCATGTTTTAGCAGTGATTTTTTATTGTATAAGACAGAAAAGCAGATATTTTTAACCCTAAAAATAGACAACTACTAATAAATTAGCATCAGTGTTAGACATGAACAATGAAATATAAAGGTACTTTTATTAATCTATCAAATAAAATTTCATATTTCACAGAATGAGGAATGATATTTCTCATACACATTAATCCTTTCCTAAAACTCTAGAATTTTTAGAGGGATGGTCTTTAAATAGATGTTAAAATTTTATACTGGTTATGTAATTATATCCAGAAAGTTTATTAAACAATCAAGTAAAACTATAAATCTAAACTGTATTTAGAAATTTAAATATCCTATATATACATTTCATATCTATAATTTTTTAAAAAAATCTTATCTGAGATTATATTTCCATTATAGCTTTCCATTTCTGTATTTACTCTGAAATGTTCAGGGCACTTGTTTCCACAGCTGTTCAAGAACAGAACATTTTTTCCTCTAACAAAATAATTATTGCTGTAATAATCTGTAATTATGGTTTATAACCTCATAATCCCAAAGAAATCAGTCATTACCATAGGTCACAAGTAATCGTTAACTACTGTTAATGACCTATTTCTTAGGGATTATTGTTTTCCTAAACCATGACCATATCACCACAAATATGGAGGAGCAAGACAGTATTATACAAATGAGATCATAATATAATAATAAACTTATTTTGTAACATTAAAAGCCATTAAGCATCTAAATTAAAGCACACATAACAAGAGCATATAATTTTTTGTTCAACACTAACTGAAGTCTTTAATCTATACAAAAGAAACTGAACACTACCACATATGGCAGCACAAACTAAAACTGCATTACGCGCTTTTCATAATATAAAACAATTATTTTCGAGCAGACTACAGATATTTTTAAAGAGCAGACTTCTCACTAACCTTTCAAATAGAAGGAAAATACAAATACTAAACATTTTCTATGTAACAGGCAGTATATTAGAAACTTTGAAATGATGTTTTATTAATACTGTAAAAACTCTGAATTATATTTATCAAGAATCACATCTGACTTATTTTACTCAAAAGACAGATCTATTTAATACCAATAAACTATTACATTTCAGTTAATTTTATTAATGTATCTTAGAACAGCTATACTTTCATTCAATATCCTTTTCAGGAAAACAAGTCTTTGATTTTACAAATGAATCTTTTTACGTTGTAATGTAATGATACTTATAAAAGAACATATGTAATGTATACAAAGTACAGTCTTCTCTCTCAGTATCCAAAAGGGATTATTTCTAGAGCCCCCCTGGATAACAAAATCTACAGATCCTCAAGTGGAAGTGAAAGACAGTGAAGTCGCTCGGTCGTGTCTGACTCTGCGGCCCCAGGGACGGTAGCCTACCAGGCTCCTCTGTCCATCGGATTTTCCAGGTAAGGGTACTGGAGTGGGCTGCCATTTCCTTCTCCAGGAAATCTTCCTGATCCAGGGATTGAACCCAGGTGTCCCGCATTGCAGGCAGACGCTTTACCGTCTGAGCCACCAGGGAAGTCACAGATGCTCAATACCCTTATATAAAATGGCACACAGTGTTTGCATATAACCTATAACCCCCATAGGCTTTAAATCATTTCCAGATAACTTATAAACCTAATACAATGTAAAGCCTAGGTAAACAGTTGTAAATATAATATAAATGCTAGGTGAATAGTTGTTGCTGCTGCTGCTGCTAAGTCGCTTCAGTCGTGTCCAACTCTGTGTGACCACATAGATGGCAGCCCACCAGGCACATGGCTAATTCAAATCTGGCTTTTTGGAACATTCTCGAAGTCTTTTGGAGGGGGGAGGGTATTTTCTGTGGTTGGTTGAATTGCAGATATAGGTGGATGACTATAGAGTAAAACAAATTCAATGAACTCCCTATCCACAGCCTTACAGATACTGTCTCATCTATCGCCACACTGCTCCCCTAGCTTGTCCCCTTACCTTGTCCCCTAGAAGTTACCCTGAATCTGTATTTGGTGCTTAATATTTTCTTGACATTTTTTGTTTTATCACTCTTACATATATTCCTACCAATATATTTTTAGTCTCACTTGTTTCAGGGTTCTATTAAGTGTTTCACACTATATATATGTGCGTGCTCAGTTGCATCTGACTCTTTGCACTCCCACAGACTGTAGCCATCAGACCTTCCGTCCATAGAATATTTCCAGGCAAGATTATAGATCAGGTTGCCATTTCTTAGGGTAAGACCTCATACTATTAATATATACAATTTTCTGAAACTGCTTTTTTTTCACTAAATATATCTGAAATTAATTTTTAGGTATACTTGGAAGTACATTCATTTTTTACTATTATATAATATTCCACTGTATTACGTATTATGCATATTATGGTCTGTTTATCCATTTTCATGTTGATGGGCATTTGAACTTTTAACATTTTTTGCCTTTAATAACATTTAGGCTATGAACATTCTCAAACATGTCCTCTTGTTTAGAAGAGATTTTCTAAAAGACATACCTAAGAGTAGAAGCTCCAGGTCAGCAGGAATTCAAATGTTTACTTTCCAAGATAACACCAAACTGATTTCCATTCTGTTTTCAACTGACTATACTTTATACTATACTTTATCCTACCAGTAGCATATAAGAATTTCTCTTGATCGACATTCTCCTATAAGATTTATTTTTGCCAATCTACTGGAAGTAAAATGGTATCTCATGTGCCTTAATTTCCATTTCTCTTATAAGTAGTAACATGTTTCTGTTTTTCATTTCCCTAAAGAACTGCTTGCTTTATTGATTTCTAGGAAATTTTTCCAGACTCTTCTAGATGGTGAACCTTGCCTGGGTTAGTGTGTGTATATGTGTTGCAAATATCTTCTCCCACTACTGGTGGTTTTTTTTTGTTTTTTTTTTTTAAATCTTGAGTTAACTTTAGGTTATTTTTCTAGGAATTTATTCATCTCAAGTTTTCTACATTGTTGACCTTAAAAAAAAATACTATGTATAACTTTTATCTTTTAAAACTTTGTTATATCTGTATTTCCCTTCTTGATCCTAATGTTACTTGTGAATTCACTTTCCTTCTTATCTCATGAGAGGTCTGTCAATTTTATTAGTATTTTTAGAGAATCAACTTTTCATTTTTTTATTTCACTGAATCTTTATCTTTTAGTTAATTAATTTCTGTTGTTTCCTTCTTTTCCTTTCTCTGGGTTTGATCTGTTGCTCCCTTCTAACATTCAACTTGGAGGCTTAAGTTACATTATGGCCTTTCTTCTTTTTGTGAAACAAATCTTCAACTGAGTTCCAAACATGTTATATTTCCATTTTTCTCTCTCTTTATAAAATTTCCCCAAGATGACTTATTTTACTCCATAGTTACTTAGAAGTATGTTTATAAAATTACCAACTACATGTAATTTATACTTTTTGCAGTTCAGTTCAGTCGCTCAGTCGTGTCCGACTCTTTGCGACCCCATGAATCTCAGCATGGCAGGCCTCTCTGTCCATAACCAATTCCCAGAGTTTACCCAAACTCATGTCCATCAAGTTGGTGATGCCATCGCATCCTCTGTCGTCCTCTTCTCCTACCCCCAAAACCTCCCAGCATCAGGGTCTTTTCCAATGAGTCAACTCTTCGCATGAGGTTGCCAAAGTATTGGAGTTTCAGCTTCATTATCAGTCCTTCCAATGAATATCCAGGACTGATCTCCTTTAGTATGGACTGGTTGGATCTCCTTGCGGTCCAAAGGACTCTCAAGAGTCTTCTCCAACACCATAGTTCAAAAGCGGGTTAGTTTTAATTGCAAATTGGAAAGAAAATGTGGGCTTAATGATTACTGAATTTAGTTGAAACTTGTTTTATGAATTTGGTAAATTTTAAAAACTGAGATATAATTGAACTAACATATATATTAGTTTCAGGTGTACAATACAATGATTTGATATTTGTATACACTATGAAATGATCACCATAGTAAGTCTAGCTAACATTCAACACCAGAGAGTCACAGATTGTATTTTCCTGTGGTGAGAATTTTTAAACTCTACTCTCTCAGAACTTCTCAAATATGCAATACAGTATTATTAACTATAGCTGGTGTGCTATACATTACATCTCCATAATTCATTTTATAACTGGAAGTTTATAACTTTTGACTATCTCTACTCATTTCAACCATTCCCCAAGTCCCACCTCTAACAACTACCAATCTCTGCTCTGATCTATGAGTTTGGCTTGTTATTCAGATTTCACATATAATGAGATCATATAGTATTTGTCTTTCTCTGTGTTCATTTAAAATGCCCTAAAGGTCAATACATATTGCTACAAAGGGCAATATGTCATTCTTTATATATGGTCAAAAAATATTCCTTTTATATATATAATTTTATATACATATGTTTATGTATATACACACACAATCACATTTTCTTTATTCATTCCTCTCCATCAAAGGTTGCTTCAATGTCTTGAGTACTATAAACAAGGCTTCAATGAACATGTGGGTGTAGACATTCTTTCAAATTAGTGTTTCTGTTTTCTTCAAATAAAAACTCAGAAATGGAACTGCTAGGTCATATGGTATTGTTACGTTTTTAACTTTTTGAGGACCCTCCATATTGTCATTGTTCAGTCGCTCAGTCATGTAGGATTCTTCATGACCTCACAGACTACATCACACCAGTGTTCCCTGTCCTTCACTATCTTCTGGAGTTTGCTCAAAGTTATGTCTATTGAGTCAGTGATGCCATCCAAACAGCTCATCCTCTGTCACCTTTCTCCTGCCCTCA
Organism: Aepyceros melampus; assembly: GCA_006408695.1. Taxonomy (NCBI): domain Eukaryota; kingdom Metazoa; phylum Chordata; class Mammalia; order Artiodactyla; family Bovidae; genus Aepyceros; species Aepyceros melampus. The sequence goes on along the minus strand of SJXQ01001491.1, from coordinate 90,891 downwards.
ATCTTTCCCAGCATCAGGGTCTTTTCCAATCAGTCGGCTCTTCGCATCAGGTGGTCAAAGTATTGGAGCTTCAGTTTTAACATCAGTCCTTCCAGTGAATAGTCTGGTTTCATTTCCTTTAGGATTAAATGATTTGTCTCCTCGCTGTCCAAGGGACTCTTCAGGCACTTCTCTAGGACCACAGTTTGAGAGCATCAGTTCTTCGGTGCTCAGCCTTCTTTATGTTCCAACTCTGACATCTGTACGTGACTCTGGAAAAAACATAGCTTGGATTATACGCTGGAAAAGTGATGTCACTTCTTTTGAGTAGAAATAGGTTTGTCACTGCTTTTCTTCCAAGGAGCAAGCATCTTTTAATTTCATGGTTGCAGTCATCATCAACAGTGATTTGGGAGTCCAAGAAAGAAAACATGTCACTGCTTTCAATTTTTCCCTTTCTATTTGCCATGAGTAATGGAATTGGATACTGTGATTTTTGTTTTTTGAATGTTGAGTTTTAAGCCAGCTTTTTCACTCTCCTCTTTCACTTTCATCAAGAGGCTTTTTAGCCCCTCTTCACTTTCTGCCGTAAGGGTGGTGTCATCTGCATATCTGAGGTTACTGATATTTCTCCTGGCAATCTTGATTCCAGCTTGTGCTTCTTCCAGCCCAGCGTTTCTCATGATGGACTCTGCATAGAAGTTAAATAAGCAGGTGACAGTATACAACCTTGATGTGCTCCTTCCCTGATTTTCAGTCAGTCCATTCTTTCGTGACTGGTTCTAACTGCTGCTTTCTCAGGAGGCAGGTAAGGTGGTCTGGTATTCCCATCTCTTTAAATGTTTTCCACAGTGTGTCGTGATCCACACAGTTTTCCACATGGGCTACAACAATTTACATCCCCACATTCTTGCAAACAAGAATACCTTGTCTTTAAGATAACAGCCATTCTAACAGGTGTAAGGTGATAGCTCACTGTCATTTTCATTTGCGTTTTCCTGACAATTAGTGACATTGAGCACCTTTTCTCCTACCTAATATCCATTAGTTTGTCTTCTTTTGAAATATCTATTCAAATCCTCTGCTCATTTTTAATCTGGGTGGTTTTTTTTTTTTTTTGCTCATTAGCTCTATGAGTTCTTTACATATTTTAGATATTAGCCCCCTATCAGACAGGTTTTTGAATATTTTCTCCCATTCAATATGCTGTCTTTTCATTTTGTTGATGGTTTCCTGTGCTATGCAGAAACTTTTTAGTTTGACTCAGTCCCACTTGTTTATTTTTGCTTTTGTTGCCTTTTCTTTTGGGTCAATCCAAAAATTCACAGCCAAGATCAACGTCAAGGAGCTTATTATCTCTGTTTTCCTCTAGGTGTTTTATGGCTTCAGGTCTTATGTTCAAGTCTTCAATTTATTTTGAGTCACTTTTTGTGTATTGTGAAAGATAGGGGTCCAGTTTCAGTCTTTTGCATGTCACTATACAATTTTGTCAAACCACTTATTGAAGAGACTGTCCTTTCCCCACTGTATATTCTTAGCCTGACATCATATATTAAATGATTCTGTAAACATGCATTTATTTCCTGCCTTTATATACTATTCCACTGATCTATATATCTGTTTCTATGCTAAGGCCATACTGCTTTGATCACTATAGCTCTATAATACAGCTCAGGAGCAAGAAGCATGATGCCTCTAGCTTTGTTCTCCTTGGCCAACTTTTTTTTAAAACCATGAAATGTGTCTTATTATACTGAAGTAGGTAGTTAGCTGTTCCCTTCTCCAGGGGATCTTCCCAACCCAGGGATCAAACTCAGGTCTCCTGCACTGCAGGTGGATTTTTAAATTTCTGAGTCACCAGGGAAGCCCTAAGTCCTTGCTGCTACTGCTACTGCTGCTAAGTCGCGTCAGTCGTGTTCAACTCTGTGCGACCCCATAGATGGCAGCCCACCAGGCTCCCCCATCCCTGGGATTCTCCAGGCAAGAACACTGGAGTGGGTTGCCATTTCCTTCTCCAATCATGAAAGTGAAAAGTGAAAGTGAAGTCGCTCAGTTGTGTCTGACTCTTTGCGACCCCATGGACTGCAGCCTACCAGGCTCCTCTGTCCATGGGATTTTCCAGGCAAGAGTACTGGAGTGGGGTGCCATTGCCTTTCCACTAAGTCCTTGAGGAGATCTAAATCAAATAAACAATTCATTGTTTTTGTTAGTAATCAGTCAAGTTACCTTGTTTTCTTATTTGTCTGCTCATTGCTTTTAAAATCATGAACAGTTCTTTGCTCTTAATCTGCAGTATTCTCAAGGCCCTAAATTATGCTATTCTTTAGAGAAATTTTTAATTTACTTTTCAGCTGGAAGCCAAGGGGATCTACCAGTTTCAGAGTACTATATCACTATTCAAGGTTCCAACTTAATATAAGAATCTCAAGTTCAGTACACTGACTTTGTTACTAGCCTACAGCTTTGTCACCAATTTGACCATTGATTATTTGCTACCTACTAGCTCATTTTGCTTACGTTCATCTTCTGAGATGGGATAATCAGAGGAGGAACAGAGACATGAAGGGTAGAAGACTGGAGGAGAAAGAACCGCAGATTTTTCCCGAACTTATATCAAGCCAAACAATGTAGGATTTGACTGCAGTTCAAAACAAAGGCCTTTCAGAGCATGCAGCTGATCAAACTGAAGTGAAAGTTACTATCAATTCTTTACTTTGTAAGAACTAAACACTAATTGTGATATAAAACCAAAACCAAAAATGTGATTTCATACACAGGTGGATAAACATGAACCAAATTATAACATAATCTGAATTAATGTAAAAAACAAATCTGAAACAATATAAGGCTGCCACTATGATCAGGCCAAAAAAAAAAAGAACCCACTGTAATACAGGATTACAGGACAACCATATATCTAAAAAAAAAGATACCTAACTGAAGGGACAAGCAGGGTCTGAAATCCAACCTGTACTCTATTCACCATACTAGGCTGCTAGAGAAGGGAATGGCAAACCACTTAAGTATTCTTGCCTTGAGAATCCCACAAACAGTATGAAAGTCAAAAAGATACGCCACTGAAAGATGAACTCCCCAGGTAGGCAGGTGTACAATATGCTACCAGAGAAGAATGAAAAAATAACTCCAGAAAGAATGAACAGAAGGAGCCACAGTGAAAACAACTCCCAGTTGTGACTGTGACTGGTGATGGAAGTAAAGTCTGATGCCATAAGACCAATATTTATTGCATGGGAACCTGGAATGTTTGGTTCATGAATAAAGGTAAATTCAAAGTGCTCAAACAGTAGATGGCAAGAATGACCATCAACATTTTAGGAATCAGTGAACTAAAATGGACTGGAATGGGTGAATTTAATTCAGATGACCATTATACCTACTACTGTGGGCAAGAACCCCTTAAAATAAATGGAGTAGCCCTCGTAGTCAATAAAAGAGTCCAAAATGCAATACATGGGTGCAATCTCAAAAATGACAGAATGATCTCTGTTTGTTTCCAAGGCAAAGCATTGCATATCAAGTAATCCAAACCTATGCCCCAATCAATAATGCCGAAGAAACTGAAGTTGAATGGTTCTATGATGACCTACAAGATGTTCCAGAACACCCCAAAAAAATGTTCTTTTCATCATAGGGGACTGGAATCCAAAAGTAGGAAGTCCAGAGATACGTGGAGTAATAGGCAAGCTTGGTCTTTCAGTACAAAATGAAGCATGGCAAAGGTTAACAGAGTTTTACCAAGAAAACGCATTGATCATAGCAGACACACTCTTTGAACAATACAAGAGATGATTCTACACATGGACATCACCAGATGGTCAATACCAAAATCAGATTGAGTATATTCTTTGTAGCCAAAGATGAAGAAGCTCTATACAGTCAGTAAAAACAAAACCAGGAGCTGATTGCGGCTCAGATTATGAACTCCTTATTGCCAAATTTAGAAGTAAATTGAAGAAAATAGGGAAAACCACTAGACCATTCAGGTATGACCTAAATCAAATCCCTTAGGATTATACAGTGGAAGTGACAATAGAGTCAAGGGATTAAGTGATATCTATTAAGATAGATAGAGTGCCTGAAGAACCATGAACAGAGGCTTGTGACTTTGCACAGGAGCAGTGATCAAGACCATTACCAAGAAAAAGAAAGGCAAAAAGGCAAAACGGTTGTCTGAGGAGGCCTTACAATAGTTGAGAAAAGAAGAGAAGCAAAAGGCAAAGAAGAAATTTAACCATCTGAATTCAGAGTTCCAAACTAGCAAGGAGAGATAAAGCCTTCCTTGGTGATCAGTGCAAAGAAATAGAAAACAATACAATGGAAAAGACTAGAGATCTCTTCAAGAAAATTAGAGGGGCGGTCCTAAGATGGCAGAAGAATAGGACAGGCAGACCACTTTCTCCCCCACAAATTCATCGAAAGAACATTTGAACGCTGAGCAAATGCCACAAAACAACTTCTGAATGCTGGCAGAGGACATCAGGCACCCAGAAAGACAGTCTATTGTCTTCGAAAGGAAGTAGGACAAAATATAACGATAAAAGAGAGACAAAGGGACAGAGATCCGACTTGGGAAGTGAGTCTTAAAAAAGAAAAAAGTTTCCAAACACTAGGAAACACTCTCACTGGTAGGTCTGTGGCAAGTCTTGGAATCCCAGAGGGCAACATAACCGGAAAAATAAATAAATAAATTAAAACCCCCACAGATTACGTGCCTAAAGGCAACTCCCAGCAGAGAAGCAGCCCAGAGGCTCACATCAGCCACCAGCAAGCAGGGGCTGAACAGGGAGGTGCAGGCTTCGTTCCTTAGGTTGGGGTCAGGGCCTGAATGAGCTATCAACCCAAACTGTGGGATACCCAGAGAGNGAGGGGGGGAGGGGGGGACAGGGAGGCGCGGGTTGCATTGCTTAGGGTACGGACAGGGCCTGAATGTCCTGAGAGCAATCTGAGGGAACTAACATGTGAGATGCCAACCCAGACTGTGGGATAGCCAGAGAGAGAGAGAAGACAGAACTATCCAGTGGAAAGCCCTAACCTAAGACACTGCCAGGCCTGCTCATGGAACAAAGGACTGAGCAGAGTTAGCAGCTGTGGACCAGCCCATCCCCCACCAGAGACAGGCAGGTGGGGGCAGCCCCAAAAGGGGCAATTGCGGCCCCAGAGAGGCATCCTCTACCAAGCTGCAAGCAGGCGTCGTTGCTAACCAACACTTCTCGGGATTCTGGATGGTCGACATCCGCCAGGAGTGTCCCAGCCAGAGATCAGGCCCCCGGAAGAGACACACAGCACACCTGAGAAGGCGCACCTGTTGTACACCCAGAAAACCAAGCAGCTGGGACTGGGGAGGCGATAAGACACACTCCCCGACCTGGGGGTGACTGTGCTCGCCAACCACCTGATCACCTGAGCTGCTCGGACCTGGGAAGGGCACAAAACGCAGGCCCAACTGAGTCTGTGTCTTTGTGGAGTATCCAAGAACCTGAACCTGAGCCACTTAGGCCTGGGAAGTGCATACAACTCAGGGTCTGCCTCAGACAGTTCCTAGCAGAGCAACCTAGAACCTGAGAAGTGTAGACCATGAAAGCACACATGCAATGAGCAGAGGCAAACCCAGTGCAGCTGAGACACTGTGAGCACTCCCCTCACACGCCAGCGATATTTGTTTGCAGTGTTCCTCCCTCCCCACAGCAAGACTGAACAAGAGCCTAGAAAAGTGACCACCACCGCCCCCTTGTGTCAGGGCGGAAATTAGACACTGAAGAGACCAGTAAACAGAAGCAGCTAAAATAGAGGGAACCACTTTGGAAATGACAGCTGCAACAGATTAAAACTCTGTAGTTAGCACTGACTACATAGGAAGGGGCCTATAGATCCCGAGAAGAAGTATAAAGTCAGATCAAGGAACTATCTGAAAATGAACTGACCCCACACTGTCGGCAATGGCTCCAGAGAAATTTCTAGATATATTTTTACTATTATAATTTTTTAAATGAAAAAAAATTTTAAGTCCTCTATTACTCCTTTAATTTTCATTTTTATAACCTACTATTACCCTGCCAAAAAAATTGCCTATTTTAAAAGCAAACTTCATATATATTTTTTATAATTTTTGTGACTTTGTTTTTTTAATATTGTATTTTTGAGAATCTAACATTTACTCTAGATTTTTAATCTTTGCTTTTGGTATTTGTTACCAATTTTGTACCTTTAAGAACCAAATCTTCAGTACCCATTTTTACTTGGGAGTGAGATTACTGGCATGACTGCTCTCTCCCTCTTTGGACTCTCCTTTTTCTCCACCAGATCACCTCTATCTCCTCCCTCCCTCTTCTCTTCTCTACCCAACTCTGTGAATCTCTTTGTGTATTCCGGACGGTGGAGAACACTTAGGGAACTGATTTACTGGCTGGATCTGTCTCTCACCTTTTGATTCCCCCCTTTATCCTCCTGTTTATTTAACTTCTATCAGAGTACATCATGAGAAACACTGGACTGGAAGAAACACAAGCTGGAATCAAGATTGCCGGGAGAAATTTCAATACCCTCAGATATGCAGATGACACCACCCTTATGGCAGAAACTGAAGAGGAACTAAAAAGCCTCTTGATAAAAGTAAAAGAGGAGAGTGAAAAAGTTGGCTTAAAGCTCAACATTCAGAAAACGAAGATCATGGCATCCAGTCCCATTACTCCATGGGAAATAGATGGGGAAACAGTAGAAACAGTGGCAGACTTTATTTTGGGGGGCTCCAAAATCACTGCAGCCATGAAATTAAAAGACGCTTACTTCTTGGAAGAAAAGCTTTGACCAACCTAGATAGCATATTAAAAAGCAGGCACACTCCTTTGCCGACTAAGGTCCGTCTAATCAAGGCTATGGTTTGTCCAGTAGTCATGTGTGGATGTGAGAGTGGACTGTGAAGAAAGCCGAGCGCTGAAGAATTGATGCTTTTGAACTGTGGTGTTGGAGAAGACTCTTGAGAGTCCCTTGGACTCCAAGGAGATCCAACTAGTCCATTCTGAAGGAGATCAGCCCTGGGATTTCTTTGGAAGGAGTGATGCTAAAGCTAAAACTCCAGTACTTTGGCCACTTCATGCGAAGAGTTGACTCACTGGAAAAGACTTTCATGCTGGGAGGGATTGGGGGCAGGAGGAGAAGGGGACGACAGAGGATGAGATGGGTGGATGGCATCACCGACTTGATGCACATGAGTTTGAGTGAACTGCGGGAGTTGGTGATGGACAGGGAGGCCTGGCATGTTGTGATTCATGGGGTCGCAAAGAATTGGACACGACTGAGCGAGTGAACTGAACTTTATCCTCCTGGCCACCTCTGTCTCCTTCCTCCCTCTTCTCTTCTCTGTATAACTCAGTGAACATCTCTGAGCAGCCCAGACTGTGGAGCACACATAAGGGAGTGATTACTGGCTAGCTTGCTCACTCCTCTTTTGATTCCTCCTCTTTTCCTCCTGGTCACTTCTATCTCCCTCCTCCCTCTTCTCTTCTCCATTTAACTCTGTGAACCTCTCTGGGTGTCCCTCACTGTGGAGAAACTTTTCATCTTTTAACCTAGATGTTTTATCATTGGTGCTGTATAGATGGAGAAGTCTTGAGGATACTGTAAGAATAAGACTGAAAACCAGAAGCAGGAGGTTTAAGTCTAAAACCTGAGAACACCAGAGAACTCCTGACTCCAGGGAACATTTATTGATAAGAGCTCATCAAAAGCCTCCATACCTACACTGAAACCAAGCACCACCCAAGATCCAACAAGTTCCAGAGCAAGACATACCATGCAAATTCTCCAGCAAAGCAGGAACATAGCCCTGAGCTTCAATATACAGGCTGCCCAAAGTCACATCAACCCACTGACATCTCAATATTCACTACTGGATACTTCAATGCACTCCAGAGAGAAGAAATCCAGCTCCACCACCAGAACACCAACACAAGCTTCCCTAACCAGGAAACCTTGACAAGCCACCCATCCAACTCCACCCAGAGAGGAACCTCCACAGTAAAGAGGAACCACAAACTGCCAGAATATGGAAAGGCCACCCCAAACACAGCAATATAAACAAGATGAAAAGGCAGAGAAATATTCAGCAGGTAAAGGAACAGGATAAATCCCCACCAAACCAAACAAAAGAGGAAGAGATAAAGAATTCAGAATAATGATAGTGAAAATGATTCAAAATCTTGAAAACAAACTGGAGTTACAGATAAATAGTCTGGAGACAAGGATTGAGAAGATGTAAGAAATGTTTAACAAGGACCTAGAAGAATTAAAAAAGAGTCAATATATAATGAATAATGCGATAAATGAGATAAAAAACACTCTGGAGGGAACCAACAGTAGAATAACGGAGGCAGAAGATAGGATAAGTGAGGTAGAAGATATAATGTTAGAAATATATGAAGCAGAGAGGAAAAAAAAGAAAAAAGAATTAAAAGAAATGAGGATAATCTCAGAGACCTCTGGGACAATGTTACACGCCCCAACATTTGAATCATAGGAGTCCTAGAAGAAGAAGACAAAAAGAAAGTCCATGAGACAATACTTGAGGAGATGGTACGGAAGGAAATAGTCATCCAAGTCCAAGAAACCCAGAGAGTTCCAAACAGGATAAACCCAAGGTGAAACACGCCAAGATACATATTAATCAAATTAACAAAGATCAAACACAAAGAACAAACATTAAAAGCAGCAAGGGAAAAACAACAAATAACACACAAGGGGATTCCCATAACGATAACAGCTATCTTTCAAAAGAAACTCTCCAGGCCAGAAGGGAATGGCAGGACATACTTAAAGTGATGAAATAGAAAAACCTACAGCGCAGATTACTGTACCCAGTAAGGCTCTCATTCAAATATGAAGGAGAAATCAAAAGCTTTACAGACAAGCAAAAGCTGAGAGAATTCAGCAACACCAAACCAGCTCTCCAACAAATGTTAAGGATCTTCTCTAGACAGGAAACACAGAAAGGGTGTATAAACTTGAACTCAAAACAACAAAGTAATGGCAACGGAATCATCAGTCAGTCAGTCCAGTCACTCAGTCATGTCCAACTCTTTGCAACCCCATGAATCGCAGCACGCCAGGCCTCCCTGTCCATCACCAACTCCCGCAGTTCACTCAAACTCACGTGCATCAAGTCGGTGATGCCATCCACCCATCTCATCCTCTGTCGTCCCTTTCTCCTCCTGCCCCCAATTGCTCCCAGTAACAGGGTCTTTTCCAATGAGTCAGCTCTTCACATGAGGTGGCCAAAGAATTGGAGTTTCAGTCTCAGCATCAGCCCTTCCAATGAACACCCAGGACTGATCTCCTTTAGGATGGACTGGTTGGATCTCCTTGCAGGCCAAGGGACTCATCAGTAATTACCTTAAATGTAAACGGGTTGAATGCCTCAACCAAAAGACAAAGACTGGCTGAATGGATACAAAAACAAGACCTTTATATATGTTATCTACAAGAGACCCACCTCAAAACAAGGGACACATAGAGACTGAAAGTGAAGGGATGGAAAAAGATACTCCACGCAGAGACTAAAAGAAAGGAGTAGTAACACTCATATCAGATAAAATAGACTTTAAAATAAAGGCTGTGAAAAGAGACAAAGAAGGACACTACATAATGATCACAGGATAAATCCAAGAAGAAGATATAACAATTATAAACATATATGCACCCAACATAGGAGCACCGCAATATGTAAGGCAAATGCTAGCAAGTATGAAAGGGGAAATTAACAATAACACAATAATAGTGGGAGACTTTAATATCCCACTCACATCTATGGACAGATAAACTAAACAGAAATTTAACAAGGAAACACAAACTTTAAATGATACAATAGACCAGTTAGACCTAATTGATATCTATAGGACATTTCACCCCAAAACAATGAATTTCACCTTTCTCAAGTGCACATGGAAACTTCTCCAGGATAGATCACATCCGGGACCCTAAATTACCCTTCGTAAATTCAAAAAAATTGAAATCATTCCAAGTATCTTTTCTGACCACAGTGCAGTAAGATTAGATGTCTACAGGAGACAATTCCAGATGTTGAAGCTGGTTTTAGAAAAGGCAGAGGAACCAGAGATCAAATTGCCAACAGCTGTTGGATCATCAAAAAAGCAAGAGAGTTCCAGAAAAACATCTATTTCTGCTTTACTGACTATGCCAAGGTCTTTGACTTTGACTGTGTGGATCACAATAAACTGGAAAATTCTGAAAGAGATGGGAATACCAGACCACCTGACTTGCCTCTTAAGAAACCTATATGGAGGTCAGGAAGCAACAGTTAGAACTGGACGTGGAACAACTGGTTCCAAACTGGAAAAGGAGTATGTCAAGGCTGTATATCGTCACCCTGATTATTTAACTTATATGCAGAGTACATCATGAGAAACGCTGGGCTGGAAGAAACACAAGCTGGAGTCAAGATTGCTGGGAGAAATATCAATAATCTCAGATATGCAGATGACACCACCCTTATGGCAGAAAGTGAAGAGGAACTAAAAAGCCTCTTGATGAAAGTGAAAGAGTTGAGTGAAAAAGTTGGCTTAAAGCTCAACATTCAGAAAACGAAGATCATGGCATCTGGTCCCATCACTTCATGGCAAATAGATGGGGAAACAGTGGAAACAGTGTCAGACTTTATTTTTCTGGGCTCCAAAATCACTGCAGATGGTGACTGCAGCCATGAAATTAAAAGATGCTTATTTCTTGGAAGGAAAGTTATGACCAACCTAGATAGCATATGAAAAAGCAGAGATATTACTTGGACAACAAAGGTCCATCTAGTTGAGGCTATGGTTTTTCCAGTGGTCACGTGTAGATGTGAGAGTTGGAATGTGAAGAAAGCTGAGCGCCGAAGACTTGATGCTTTTGAACTGTGGTGTTGGAGAAGACTCTTGAGAGTCCCTTGGACTGCCAGGAGATCCAACCAGTCCATCCTAAAGGAGATCAGTCCTGGGTATTCAATGGAGGACTGATGGCTAAAGCTGAAACTCCAATACTTTGGCCATCTCATGCGAAAAGCTGACTCATTGGAAAAGACTCTGATGCTGGGAGGGATTGGGGGCAGGAGGAGAAGGGGACAACAGAAGATGAGATGGCTGGATGGCATCACTGACTCAATGGACATGAGTTTGGGTAGACTCCAGGAGTTGGTGATGGACAGGGAGGCCTGGCATGCTGTGATTCATGGGGTCTCAAAGAGCTGGACATGACTGAGCAACTGAACTAAACTGAATTGAACACGAGAAAAACTATTAAAAATTCCAAGATATGGAGGCTGAACAACATGCTGCTGAATAACCAACAAATCACAGAAGAAATCATATAAGAAATCAAAATATGCACAGAAACGAATGAAAACACAACTCAAAACCTATGGGACACTGTAAAACCAGTGCTAAGTGGAAAGGTTCATAGCAATACAGGCTTACATCAAGAAACAAGAAAAAAGTCAAATAAATAACCTAACTCTACACCTAAAGCAACTAGAAAAATAAGAAATGAAGAACCCCAGAGTTAGTAGAAGGAAAGAAATCTTAAAAATTAGGGCAGATATAAATGCAAAAGAAACAAAAGAGACCATAGCAAAAATCAACAAAATCAAAAGCTGGTTCTTTGTGAAGATAAATAAAATTGACAAACCAATAGCCAGACTCATCAAGAAACAAAGGGAGAAGAATCAAATCAACAAAATTAGAAATGAAAGTGGAGAAATCACAATAGACAACACAGAAATACAAAGAATCATAAGATACTATCAGCAACTTTATGCCAATAAAATGGACAACTTGGAAGAAATGGACAAATTCTTAGAAAAGTACAACTTTCCAAAATTGAACCAAGAAGAAATAGAAAATCTTAACAGACCCATCACAAGCATGGAGATTAAAACTGTAATCAGAAATCTTCCAACAAACAAAAGTCCAGGACCAGATGGCTTCACAGCTGAATTCTACCAAAAATTTAATAAGAGAATTTAAAATTTAAAATTTAAACTTACTCAAACTCTACCAAAAAACTGCAGTGGAAGGTAAATTTCCAAACTCATTCTATGAGGCCACCATCTCCCTAATACCAACACCTGACAAAGATGCCACAAAAAAAGAAAACTACAGGCCAATATCACTAATGAATATAGATGCAAAAATCCTTAACAAAATTCTAGCAAACAGAATCCAACAACATATTAAAAAGATCATAAATCATGTCCAAGTGGGCTTTATCCTAGGGATGCAAGGATTCTTCAATATTTGCAAATCAATCAACATAATACACCACATTAACAAATCAAAAGATAAAAAAAAACATATGATTATCTCAATAGATGCAGAGAAAGCCTTTGACAAAATTCAACATCCACTTATGATAAAAACCTCCAGAAAGCAGGAAGACAAGGAACATACCTCAACATAATAAAAGCTATATATGACAATCCCACAACAAACATTATCCTCAATGCTGAAAATTTGAAAGCATTTCCCCTAAAGTCAGGAACAAGACAAAGATACCCACTCTTACCATTACTATTCAACATAGTTTTGGAAGTTTTGGCCACAGCAATCAGAGCAGAAAAAGAAATAAAAGAATCCAGACTGGAAAAGAAGTAGTAAAATTCTCACTGTTTGCAGATGACATCTGTGTTTCTCTACACAGAAAACTCTATTCCACCAGAAAATTATTAGAGCTCATCAATGAATATAGTCAAGTTGCAGGATATAAAATTAACACACAGAAATCTCTTGCATTCCTATACACTAACTGAGAAAACTGAAAGAGAAATTAAGGAAACAATTCTATTTACCATTGCAATGGAAAGAATAAAATAGTTAGGAATATATCTACCTAAAGAAACAAAAGACCTATATATATGGAAAACTATAAAATACTGATGAAAGAAATCAAAGAGGACACAAATAGATAGAGAAATATACCATGTTCATGTATTGGAGGAATCAATATAGTGAAAATACCACCCAAAGCAATCTATAGATTCAGTGCAATCCATATCAGGTACCAATGGTATTTTTCATAGAACTAGAACAAATAATTTCACAATTTATCTGGAAATGCAAAAAACCTCAAATGGTCAAAGCAATCTTGAGAAAGAAGAATTGAACTGGAGGAATCAATCTGCCTGACCTCAGCCTCTACTACAAAGCTACAGTCATCAAGACAGTATGGTACTGGCACAAAGACAGAAGTATATATCAATGGAACAAAGCAGAAAGCCAAGAAATAAATCCATGCACATCTATGGACACTTTATCTTTGACAAAGGAGGCAAGAATAGACAATAGAGAAAAGCCAATCTCTTTAACAAGTGGTGCTGGGAAAACTGGTCATCCACTTGTAAAAGAAAAAAACTAGAACAGTTTCTAACAACATACACAATAACAAACTCAAAATGGATTAAAGATCTAAATGCAAGATCAGAAATTATAAAACTCCTAGAGGAGAACACAGGCAAAACACTCTCCGACATAAATCACAGCAGGATCCTCTATGATCCATCTCCCAGAGTAATGGAAATAAAAGCAAAAATAAACAAATGGGACCTAATTAAACTTAAAAGCTTTTGCACAACAAACAAAACTATAAGCAAGGTGAAAAGACAGCCTTTGGAATGAGAAAAAATAATAGCAAATGAAGCAACTGAAAAAGAATTTATCTCAATATACAAGCAACTCCTGCGGCTCAATTCCAGAAAAATAAACAACCCAGTCAAAAAATGGGCCAAAGAACTAAACAGACATTTCTCCAAAGAACACATACAGATGGCTAACAAACACATGAAAAGAAAAGATGCTCAACATCATTCATTATCAGAGAAATGCAAATCAAAACCACAGTGAAGTACCATTTCACACCAGTCAGAATGGCTGCTATCTGAAAGTCTACAAGCAATAAATGCTGAAGAGGGTGTGGAGAAAAGGGAACCCTCTTACAAGGAATGCAAACTAGTAGAGTCACTATGGAGAACAGTGTGGAGATTCCTTAAAAAAAAAACTGGAAATAGAACTGCCATATGACCCACAATCCCACTACTGGGCATGCACACTGAGGAAATCAGAATTGAAAGAGGCACGTGTACCCCAATGTTCATCACAGCACTGCTTATAATAGCCAGGACATGGAAGCAACCTAGATGTCCATCAGCAGACAAATGGAGAAGAAAGCTGTGGTACATATACACAATGGAATATTAAAGAATACATTTGAATCAGTTCTAATGAGGTGGATGAAACTGGAGCCTATTATACAGAGTGAAGTAAGCCAGAAAGAAAAACACCAGTACAGTATACTAACACATATATATGGAATTTAGAAATGTGGTAACGATAGCCCTACATGCAAGACAGCAAAAGAGACACAGATGTACAGAACAGTCTTTTGGACTCTGTAGGAGAGAGCAAGGTTGGAATGATTTGGGAGAATGGCATTGAAACATGTACATTATCATATGTGAAAGAGATTGCCAGTCCAGGTTCAATTCATGAGACAGGTGCTCGGGGCTGGTGCCACTGGGATGACCCAGAGAGATGGAATGGGGGAGGGAGGTGGGAGGGGGGTTCAGGATGGGGAACACATGTACACCCATGGCTGATTCATGTCAATGTATGGCAAAAACCACTATAATATTGTAAGGGAATTAACTTCCAATTAAAATAAATAAATTTATATTAAAAAAATAAAGCACTATCACAAAAGAGGACATTAAAAAAAAAAAAAGAAAAGAAAATTAGAGATACCAAGGGAACATTTCATGCAAACACAGGCACAATAAAGGACAGCAATGGTATGGACCTAACAGAAGCAGAAGATATTAAGAAGAGGTGCAACAATACACAGAAGAGGGTGTGTTCGTGTGGTCACTCACCTAGAGCCAGACATCCTGGAGTGCGAAGTCAAATGGGCCTTAGGAAGCATCACTACAAACAAAGCTAGTGGAGGTGATGGATTCCAGCTGAGCTATCTCAAATCCTAAAAGATGATGCTGTGAAAGTGCTGCACTCAATATACCAGCAAATTAGGAAAACTCAGCAGTGGCCAGGACTGAAAAAGTCAGTGTTCATTCCAATCCCAAAGAAAGGCAATGCCAACGAATGCTCAAACTACCACACAATTGCACTCATCTCACATGCTAGTAAAGTAATGCTCAGAATTCTCCAAACCAGGCTTTAATAGTACGTGAACTGAGAACTTGCAGATATTTAAGCTGGATTTAGAAAGGCAGAGGAACCAGAGATCAAATTGCCAACATCTGTTAGATCATAGAAAAACCAAGATAGTTACAGAAACACTTCTGCTCCTGCTTTACTGAATACACCAAAGTCTTTGACTGTGTGGATCACAATAGCTATGGAAAATGCTTTAGGAATACCAGACCACCTTACCTGCCTCCTGAGAAATCTGTATGTAGGTTAAGAAGCAACAGTTAGAACCAGACATGGAACAATGGACTGGTTCCAAATTGAGAAAGAGCACATCAAGGCTGCATATTGTCACACTGCTTATTCAACATCAAGTGAAGTCCTGGGCTGGTGAAGCACAAGCTGGAATCAAGACTTCGGAGAGAAATATCAATAACCTCAGATATGCAGATGACACCACCCTTATGGCAGAAAGCAAAGAGGAACTAAACAGCCTCTTGATGAAAGTGAAAGAGTGAAAAATCTGGCTTAAAAGTCAATATTCAGAAAACTAAGATCATGGAACCCAGTCATGCCTTGATACCATCACTTGATCCCTTAATCCATCTGGTCCCATCACTTCATGGCAAAGAGATGGGGAAACAATGGAAACGATGACAGACTTCATTTTCTTGGGCTCCAAAATTACTGGAGCTGGTGAGTGACTGCTGCCATGAAATTAAAAGATGCTTGCTCCTTGAAGAAATGCTATGACCAACCAAGACAGCATATTAAAAAGCAGAAACATTAGTTTGTTGACAAAGGTCCATCTAGTTAAAGTTATGGTTTTTCCAATAGTCATGAATGGATGTGAGAGTTACACCATAAAGAATGCTGAGCACCAAAGAACTGGTGCTTTTGAACCATGGTGTTGGAGAAGACTCTTGGAGTCCCCTGGACTGCAAGGAAATCCAATCAGTCCATTCTAAAGGAGATCAGCCCTCAATAATCACTGGAAGGACTGATGCTGATGCTGAAACTCCAATACTTTGGCCACCTGATGTGAAGAACTGACTCAATGGAAAAGACCCTGATGCTGGGAAAGATTTAAGGCAGGGAGTAGAGGACAACAAAGGATGAGCTGGTTGGATGGCATCACCAACTCAATGGATATGAGTTTGAGCAAGCTCCAGGAGTACAAACAGGGAAGCCTGGCTGCATGCAGTCCATGGGGTTGCAAAGAGTCAGACATGACTGAGTGACTGAACTCAACTAAACTGAGGGCCCCACACTTGCATAGAAGAAAAGCTGGGTTTTTTCTACTTTGCACAATGGCACCAAATATATTACGGAATGGGTAAGAGAGAAACATAAATCCACAAAGGTAAAAAAAGACGTCTAGGCCAAAACTGAAAGACATTCAGACTGACAACTAGAGAACCTGAGCTTATTTGAAGGACTAAGCCTATAATATGCCCAATATGAGGACTCCCTGGTGGCTCAGACGGTAAAGCGTCTGTCTACAATGCAGAAGACCTGGGTTCGATCCCTGGGTCGGGAAGATTCCCTGGAGAAGGAAACGGCAACCCACTCCAGTACTCTTGCCTAGAAAATCCCATGGATGGAGGAGCTGGTGCAGGCTGCAGTCCATGGGGTCGCAAAGAGTTGGACATGACTGAGCAACTTCACGTTCAATGAGAAACTCTTACACCCTTAGAGACAAAGTGAACTGGAGGGGTAAAAAAAAAAAAAAAAAGAAAACCCTCCTCTAGAAGGAGAAAGACAGGAAGTTGTCTAACTTGACTTCCACATTAGTCACAGGATGGGGGAAAACCCTCAAGTCAGACCTCCCATGGTTTGTGGCCTAAATATAGACTACCAGTGTGATATGAAAAACTGTATTCTAAAGAAGCCGTTTAAATGGTATTGAGGTGACAGTCCTCCTCCACTTCATTCTGTAAATGAACTAACATTTAAATCAAAAGACAGAGATGGTCAGAAGTGATTCTTTTTTTTTTTAAAGGAATAACTATACCATAATGGCAGAAAGCAAAGAGGAACTAAAGAGCCTCTTGATGAAGGTGAAACAAGAGAGTGAAAAAGCTGGCTTAAAACTCAACATTCAAAAAACTAAGATCGTGGTATCTGGTTCCACCACTTCATGGCAAATAGATGGAATCTGGTTCTACCACTTCATGGCAAAAAAATGGAAATGGTGACAGAATTTATTTTCTTGGGCTCCAAAATCACTGGAGATGGTGAGTGACTACAGCCATGAAATTACAAGATGCTTGCCCCTTGGAAGAAAAGCTATGACAAACCTAGACAGCATATTAAAAAGCAGAGACATCACTTTGCCAACAAAGGTCCATCTGGTCAAGGCTATGGTTTTCCCAGTGGTCACGTATGGTTGTGAGAGTTGGACTGTGAAGAAAGCTGAGTGCTGAAGAACTGAGGCTTTTGAACTGTGGTGTTGGAGAAGACTCTTGAGAGTCCCTTGGACTATAAGATCAAACCAGTCCATCCTAAAGGAAATCAGTCCTGAATATTCCTTGGAAGGACTGACGCTGAAGTTAAAACTCCAATACTTTAGCCACCTGATGCAAAGAACTGACTCACTGGGAAAAACCCTGATGCTTGGAAAGACTGAAAGCAAGAGGAAAGGGGGACAATAGGAAGATGAGGTGGTTGGATGGCACCATCGACTCAATGGACATGAGTTTGAACAAAGTCCGGAAGACAGTGAAGGACCAGGAAGCCTGGTGTGCTACAGTCCATGGGGTCACAGTCAGATATAACTGACCAACTGAACAAAGAACAACAAATACACCATCTACAAGAGACACATTCTAAAAATAAAGACACAAACAGACTGAAAGTAAATGGATGGTGAAGGATAGCCCATGTAAACAGAAACCATGAGACAGTACTGGATAAAAGATCAATTAGTGAAGAAGACAATAAAAGTCTAAATGAAGCAAAAATTGAAAATTAAAAGTAATATGGACTATTCCTGGAGAAAGAAATAGCAACCCACTCCAGTATTCCTGCCTGGGAAATCCCATGGACAGAGGAGCTTGCCAGGCTATAGTTCCTGGGGTCAAAAAGAGTCAGACATGACTTAGTGATTAAAAACAATTGACTATTCCACAATTGTATTTGGAGATTTAATACTTGTTTCTCTGTAAATAAAAGACAAAGACAAAAAGAAAAATGAAAACAAAGAATACTTGCATAATACTATTAATCGTCTTGACTTAATTTCTATTTATTGCTACTGTACCCATTTATGGTAAAGTGTATATGCTTTTCAAGTGTATATGGTATGTTTCCCATGATAGACCATATGCTTTGTCATAAAACAAGTCTAAATAAACTTAATATCTGAAATCATGCAAATTATCTTGCCCAAGATAGAATTCAATTTGAAACCAGGAACAATAAAATAACTAGGAAAACCCAAATATTTTATTTAGAATATAAAAGCATACTTCTAATAATCCATAAAGTAACAAAGAAATAAGAGACTAGAAAATATCTTAACTAAATGATAATGAAAATAAAAGATCAAAATTCATGATATACAGCTAAAGCAATGCTTAAACCAGAAGTTATAGCTTTAAATGTTTTTAATTAGAAAATTACAAAAAGTCTAAAAATTAAAGATGTGACACTTCCATCCAAAATTGGAAGCGATGAAGTAAAATCAAAAGTATAGGGTAGAAAATAATAAATCTTCCTCCCAAAAAACTCAAGAAATAAAAACAAATTTTTTAATCAGTGAAACTAAGAGCTGATTTCTGGAAATAATTAAGAAAATTGATAAATATCTAGTCAGTCTATCAGGGAAAAAGACAAAAAGCAAAAATTATCAAATGGATGAAGTTGGGGAAAAGGTACAAACTTTCAGTTATAAAAATAAACGTCATGAGGATGTAATATATAGCATGGTAACACTGTATTGCATATTCGAAAGCTGCTAAAACAGTAGATCTTGCCAAAAGTTATCATCACACACACAAAAAATGTGTAATCATGTACAGTGATGGATGTTAACTAGACTTTTTCTGGTGATTATTTCCCAATATATACAAATACCAAATCACTACATGGTACATCTGAAACTAGTATGTGGCAAGTGTACCTCAATTTTTAAAATAAGAAGAATGGAAGAAAGTACATCACTTCAGATCCCATAGACATTAAAATAATAATGGAGTATTAAAAATAACTTTATTCCAGTAAATTTAAAATTAGAGTCATCCTTGAAAGACATAAATAATTAAATTTGATCCCAAGTGCAAGAGGAAATAGGAACAGTTCCGTATCAATTAACAAAATTTCATTCATAATGATAAATCTTCCAGGCCCACTGGCTTCACTGATGAATTCTATCAAATTCTAAAGAAATAATACCAAATTACATAGACTCTTTCAGAAAATAAAGGAGGCAGAAACACTTCTTGACTCATTTTATATTTTATGAGGCCAGTATTACCCTGTTACCAAAACCAAAGTCATCATAAAAAAAAGAAAACTAAAGACAAATATCCCTCATGAACATCAACATAAAATAAAATTTTTGCAAACTGAATCTAACACTATATAAGAGAACAATATCATAACCAAGTAGGATTTATCCTAGGAATGTAAAGCCTGTTTAACAGGAAAATCAATTAATGTAATTTATTACATTAGTAAAATGAAAAAGAAAACAAAGGTCATTTGAGTAGGTTCAAAAAAAGCATTCAAAGAAATTTATGTCCTATTCATTATAAATAATCTAAGAAACAGAAGGGAACTTCACCAAATTTATTATCAATGATAAAAGAATTAATGCAGTCTTTATGTACAAACAGAAACAAGGCCAGAATATCCATTCTTACCACTTTTGTTCAATACTCTACTAAAGGTCCTACCAGTGGAATAAGAAAAGAAACAGAAATAAACGGCATGAAGATAAGACATAAAACTGTCTTTAGGTGGCATTATCATATAAAATAATCCTAACAAGTTTACCAAAAAAAGCTATTTAAACCATTAAGTAAATTTAGCAGTCACAGGACACAAAGACAAAAATCAATTCTGGACTTATATAGGATAGTAGAAAATAATCAAAATTTATAATAGCATCAAAAATATACAGGAATAAATTCAGTAAAAGATTTTTTTTATTTTTTAAAATTAATTTTTATTTTTTAGTTTTTTTTATTTCCTCATTTTTTTCAAAATTCATTCATCAAACATTTATTGAAGTGTAACTATATTCCATTAATTTTTCTAATCACAATAATGTGATATTTCATTATGCTTTCCTTTTTTTTTTAATTAATTTTTATTTTTTTTTAGTTTGTTTTGCTTTACAATACTGTATTCGTTTTGCTATACATTGACATGAATCAGCCACGAGTGGTGCTGGGAAAACTGGTCAACCACTTGTAAAAGAATGAAACTAGATCACTTTCTAACACCATACACAAAAATAAACTCAAAATGGATTAAAGATCTAAACTAATAAATTCAGTAAAAGATTTTTTTTATTTTTTAAAATTAATTTTTATTTTTTAGTTTTTTTTATTTCCTCATTTTTTTCAAAATTCATTCATCAAACATTTATTGAAGTGTAACTATATTCCATTAATTTTTCTAATCACAATAATGTGATATTTCATTATGCTTTCCTTTTTTTTTTAATTAATTTTTATTTTTTTTTAGTTTGTTTTGCTTTACAATACTGTATTCGTTTTGCTATACATTGACATGAATCAGCCACGAGTGGTGCTGGGAAAACTGGTCAACCACTTGTAAAAGAATGAAACTAGATCACTTTCTAACACCATACACAAAAATAAACTCAAAATGGATTAAAGATCTAAACGTAAGACAAGAAGCTATAAAACTCCTAGAGGAGAACATAGGCAAAACACTCCAACATAAATCACAGCAGGATCCTCTATGATCCACCTCCCAGAACATTGGAAATAAAAGCAAAAATAAACAAATGGGATCTAATTAAAAAGTAAAAGATTTTTAATAGCTGTGAACTGAATACAGTAAAACAAAAATTTAAAACACCTACATAAGTGTAGCAAGATACCATGTCCATGAACTGGACATTAAGATGGCCCAAACTGATACACAGATTGTGGCAACCTCAATCAAACTGATGAGTTTTTTAAAGAAACTGACAAGTTGATGCTAAAATTAAGACAACAGCAAAAGATGTAGAACACAAAACTATTCTGAGAAAGAAGAACAAGACTGAAAGACTTAAATTACCTGATTTGAAGACATAAAGTTATAGTAACCAAGACAGCATAATATTGGCATAAGGATAGACATTTAGATCTATGGTACAGAATAGAGACCAGTACAGACCCTAGACTTCTATGGTTAACTGATTTTTGACAAAGGTACAGAATAATACAAAAGGAAAAAAAGTATTTTCAGCAAATGTTGCTAGAATTTGATAGCTATATGTGTTGGGGAGGAGGCCTTATTCTTCTTACCTCACATCATTCACAAGAATTAATTCAAAGTGGATCACAGACCTAAACATAATAGCTAAGATTACTAAACTTTTAGAAGAAAAATATAAAACCTATTTGTAACTTCAGTTAAACAGATTTCTTCAATACAAAAACCATAAAGCCATAAATAAAAAACTGAAAATGCAGATCATCAAAATTTACAACTTCTGCTCTCTGAAAGAGTTAACAAGTTTTAACCCTTTAAAAGTTTAACTCTTAAGAGTTAAAAAGACAAACGATAGATAAGAAGAAAATATTTGTAAACATGTATGTGAAAAATGGACTGTATACAGAATATAAAAACACTTAGAATTTCAATAAGACTATGTACAAAAGAACAATCAACCCAATATAAAAAGGGGGAAAAAATAAAACATTTCACAAAGGAAGATATAAGAATGGCCTAAAAAAGCACAACTTCATTAATTATCAAGGAAATTCAAAATACAACCACAGTGAGATACTATTACTATATACCCAGTAGAAATGGCGAAAGTAAGATAATATCAAATGATGACAAAGATGTGAAGCACTCTTAATGGAAATGAAAAGTGGTACATTTCATAAAATAGCATAGCAGCATTTCTCAAATGACCTCACAATTTGTCTCAGGTATTTACCCAAGAGAAAGGAAAATTTAGGTACAAAGACTTGTCTGCAAGTGGTCACAGCACCATTATTCATAAGTCAATAAAAACTGGAGGTGTAACTTAAGAGGTAAACAGCTAAACAAAGTAAAAAGAAAACCATACTATACTACACAGCAATAGAAAGGAACAAAATATTTACATATACAATATATTTGAATCTCAAAAGCATTATCCTAAGGAAACAAAGTCAAACACAAAAGACCTCCTACTGTATATTTCATTTATATAGAAATCTAAAAGAAATGAACCATAGTGACAAAAATCAGTGGTTATCTGGACCAAGCATTACGGAATGGAATTGAAGGGCATATAAAAATTATTTACAGAGTGAAAGAAGTGTTTTCTAAATACAAAAGTTTGTAATAACTGTCCTGTGAAGACAATAAAATGAAACTCTCATAGACTGCTGGTGGACAAGTAAATTGGTATAGTCCTTACAGAGAATAATTTGGAATTATTTATAAAAATTACAATTACATTATTCCTCTCTCCCAGAAGTAGTTTTGCTTTTGGAAACTATCCTACAGACACACTTGCATAAATATAAACTGCCAAGTACAAAGTTAATCTGTATAGCATTAGTTTTAATAGCAGAAGATGGCAAACAATTCGAATGACTCTCAGCAGGGGAGAGAGCAGTTAATTAAATTATGATACATTTAAAAAATTGAAATATTATTCATCTTTCAAAAAGTATTCTCCATTTGAGAATAACTATAAAATACAGTGTTAAATGAGAAAAAGCAAGGAGTAGAACATGAGTGTGGTATGCCACATTCCATGTAAGTAAGACTGGATAAGAACTCACATATTCATTAATTGTATATGCAAACAGAAACTTTTGAAAGATGCAAAACTAGCAAGAATCATAATTTGTTAGAGTGAAGAATAGGAAGACAGATTACAAGACTGGAACAGAACACATTTTAATTTCTTATTTTCTGGACAATGTAAATATAACATCTCTTCAAAAGATTAGGTGAGTTAATCAAAATTTGACATGAAAACTAAGAGAACAGACACGTTAGTTATATGTAAAGACAGGTCACAAACTTGAGGCAATATTCACAATTTAAACAACTAAGAGATTAGTGTTAAAACACTGTAAAGCGCTCCATTGCTGATGGAGCTAGAGAATGACCAATAAGAGAAAGAGAAAGAGAATGACTTTCTCTCTTGCTAGAGAAAGACCAATAAACCAAATGACGAGGAGAATGAAAGGTCATGAACATATGCATCACTGACGACAACAGCAAACAGTCAATAAACATAAAACACTAAACACAGGAGTGAAAAGTAAAAATGTGTGAGGTATGCTACCTCAACTAGCCTGACAAAAAGCTTAACATTACGAGCTGTTGGTGAGGCACTGGATCAAAAAGGGTGGGATATAAAGTAGTGTAATCACTGTTTGTAAAATATAGTTTGGCATGACCTACTGAAGCTATATAATGAACACATATAATAAGCTTACAGCAGCATTCATTATATTCGCAAAAAGCAGGGAAAACACATATACTCATTGACAAGAAATGCATCAATAAATTGAATACTGCAGCAGTACAAATGAAGGAACTATATCTACAGTACCAATATAAACTCCCATATACACAACACAGAAAAAATGAAGCAAGTTGTAAAAGAATAAATACATTTGAGTCTATTTGTATAAAGTTCAAAACTATGCAAAACTATACATTATTTTCAGACTGTGTGTGTGTGTGTGTGTGTGTGTGAATTAGCAGCAGCAGCAGCAGCAGTAAAACTATGAAGAAAAGGCATCAACTGATAAACAAAGAGCAAGCATTTTCTGCTGACAGAAAAAAGGGAACAGCAAAGGTTGGTATTGACCTGCTATTTAAGTTATGTGAAGGTGTTTTTACTGCTACTATATATCAATACTTAGATGTATTTGATATTTAATAATTTTCAATACTCTACTAAAAAAAGAAATCAGTCATGAAGACAAAATGCTATGAAACAACATGCTAGTTCTCCCTCACTTAATTCATAACGAGACGCATGGAAGAGAACATTTAAAGAAAGTTAACTATTTCTCTAGCCAGACCCTCAGCAGTACTGTATGATTCGAAAAGCAAACCAGAAAATGAACAAAAGGCGTTTTAAGAAGACATCTTGTAAACATATAGGATAATTTTCAAAGAATTTTTTTAAAGAGTTTAGATGGATAATCACTGAAAGTTTTACTTACCACTCACTTTCCAAACAAGATAAAATCAACAAACATGAAAGAAAAAGAAAAACATCCTGGAACTATAATTAAACTGCCTTCTATTAGAAATATATACAGCCAGTTCCATCCTCATAATCCATCTCATCTAAATATCTGAAAAGTGTATTTAATTTCCTATTTTCCAGAAAGGATTTAAGGAAATACACAGAAATAAAAACTTTCTTCAGTAAAGAATGAAAAATAAAGAGGAAATTGTGAAACTAAAATATAATAATAAAATAAAGCCATGATGAAGGCTAATAAACAAATATAAAACTATGATGAGGTCTTATTTAACTTTTAATTGGCTAACATTGGGCTCAAAATTTTTAGTCAGTATAGCTAAGAAGGAAACATAATTACTTAAAAGACAGTTATAAGTTAATAAACTTGACTCAGAGATCATCATCAGCTTTTTTTAATACTGATTCCAGAGAGAAATATTCCCTGCAAATCTTATAAGAATTAAAATCATCAAGCCACCAGAATACCCAGAAGGTTAATAAAATTAACTGATTACTAGAAGAACAGAAATTGGGGAAATAAATAAAAATAAATTACAATAAAATTATTAAATAAATTGATTAATGAAGCTACTTAAAATTCAACATAATACCCTACAATAGTCATACAAAATGTACTGACCTTCCTGAATTGCCATGTCCACAGTTATTCTGGAAGCTGAATGCAGAAGTTTTTGGTAATTCTGTGCATTTTGATCAAACAACTGTACAAGAAGAGTGCATGTCTTTTCATATTCACATCTGCTAACAGTGCACAACTGTTCCAACTGCTGAAACACAGTGGTGGTATCATCCAGTGGGTCATCTAAATTATCTCTGTAAATATATAAGAATAGGATGACAGACATCATTAGAATGAGACATACTTTTACTCAGCATAAAGAAACTCTATTTAAGTTAAATCAAAATTCTATCATGGATCAAGAAATAAAAGACACTGAAGGTAAGATGTAAAATGTCTATAATTGAAAAGATGATTATGTCTACAAAAGTACCTAAGAAACTATATGAAAGCTACTCGTTATTAACAGGTGAGTTTACAAAGTTGTAGCATACAGATCAATATATAGAATTCATTACCATATACTAACATAAACAACTATAAATGTAAATCTGAAAAATATTACCTTCGAAAGGCACCAGAAAACATAAAATACTAATTAAACCTTAATTAAATATATGTAAATATTTAAAGACTGAATACTATAAAATCCTGACGAAAAGAAATAAGAGCTAAATAAAAGATAAACACACTCATTGCCTGAAAGACTCAATATTGCTGAGATGTCAATTCTTCCACTAAATAAATAAATTAATATACAAATTCAGTGAAATCTAGTCAAAATTCCAGAAGGACATTTTTTGTAGATACTGACAAGATGATCCTAAAATTTAAACAAAAGAAGAGCAAAAATAATTTTTAAAAGGGAAAAGCAAGGTGGAAGACTCCCACTACCTGATCTCAAGGCAGGGTATTAGCAGGAGAAACACAAGATTAATGAGAATAGAGTCCAGACATAGAACCATACATATGTGGTCAATTAATTTTTGGAAACAATGTAAAGACAATTCAATGAAGAAAGGAGAGTCTTTTCCACAAATGGTGTTAGGGATAACCAGTTTTCAACATACATAAAGGAAAAAAAGGAAAAAAAAAAAAAAGAACATGGAGACTTACCTTGTATCATATACAAAAATTAACTCAAAATGGATTATGGATTGGGAGAATGGCACTGAAACAGGTATACTATCATGTAAGAAACGAATCACCAGTCTATGTTCAATACAGGATACAGGATGCTTGGGACTGGTGCACGGGGATGATCCAGAGAGTTGATATGGGATGGGAGGTGGCGGGGGGTTCAGGATTGGGAACTCATGTACACCCGAGACAGGTTCATGTCAATGTATGGCAAAACCAATACAGTAATGTAAAGTAAAATAAAGTAAAAATAAAAATTAAAAAAAATGGATTATGGACCTGAATTTAAATTCTAAAACTATAAAACTTCTAGAAGAAAAAAATTAAGGATAAATTGGACTTCATGAAACTTTAAAACTCCTGCTCTTCAAAAGGCTCTATTAAGGAAATGAAGAGGCAGCAATGTACTGGAAAAAATATTTGCAAAACACATATGATACAAAGACTTGTGACCTAAGTGTACCAACCTCTCAAATCTCAATATAAGAAAATAAACAACCCAATCAAAAAATGGGCAACAGATTTTACAGGTATTTTACCAAAGAGTATATAGAAATGGTAAATAAGCACAAAAAGATCTCAACATTATTAGTCATTGAAAGTGAAGTCACTCAGTTGTGTCCGACTTTTTGCAACCCCATGGACTATGGCCCACCGGCTCCTCCATCCGTAGGGTTCTCCAGGCAAGAGTACTGGAGTGGGTTGCCATTTCCTTCTCCAGGAGATCTTCCCGACTCAGGGATCAAACCCAGGTCTCCCGCACTGCAGGCAGACGCTTTACCATCTGAGCCACCAGGGAAGCTCTATCAGTCATTAAGGGAATGCAATTTAAACCAACAATGAGGCATCACATCTGTCAGAATGACTAAAAGTTTTTAAAACTGGCAATATCAAGTGCTGATGAGGATGCAAAGCAATTGGATCTTTCATAAACTGCTGGTAGGAATGCACAACGAAATGGGTACTTTGGAAAATGGTTTGGCAATCTCTTTTAAAGTGAAATACACATTTACCTAGCAATCCAGATCTCACACCTAGGTATTTACCCAGGAGAAATAAAAACTTACATTCATACAAAAATCTGTATAGGAACACTTAAACAGAAAGAATCCAAATAGTGAATGGATTAATAAGCTATGATATATTCATAAAATGAAATACCATTCAGAATAAAAAGTAAAGAACTACTGACATAAAATGGAAAAATTTCAAATGCATTATGCCAAGGGACAGAAGCCAGACTAAATGGCTACACACTATATGATTTCATTTACATAGCATTCAAAAGGGGTAAAAATTTTAGGAAAACAAAACAGATTAATAATTGCTAGAGGCTAAGGATCAGGAAAGGTCTGACTACAAAGGAACCTAAAAAAACTTTCTGGGGTGAAGGAACTATTTTATATTTTGATTGTATTGTTAGTTAAACACAAATGTATACATTTGTCAGAACTTATAAAACTGAAAAAGGTCAAATTTTACCACAGGTAAATTATACTTCCATTTAAAAAAATTCCAAGACGCAGAAGATGAAAAGTCAACAAAAACATTTAGTTTTCAATACCTCACAACTACAGCAACAGATTCCAAGCGAGAAGTAATAAAGGCCTTCGTGATTTCTGGTGCATAAGTGTCTAATAAGTGGGGTTCAGTTGATTTCACAAAAGGAACTGATGCTCCATCCTTTGCCACAGAGTTAATAAATAATGAACACTGTTGGGAGCAAATTCCCAATGCTACAAAAAAATAAAGCAAATGTTATTTAAACTGATATCATATCTTCCTAGAATAAGAACTGCAGAGGCAAAGTAACTAAACATACATTTAAAACTAAACTTATTCTAACATTAATGAACATTTAACATAGCAAATTTTAAATCTTTGTGAACATCCTTCTAATTGTCTTTCCATGAATATTTTTTAATAGAGCTGATATCATGTGGAAAATATGGTTTTGAAACTTCTCCCCAAACTTATTAAAAGAATTTTTACAAAAACTAATCTGTAAAACTTTATTTCTCCACATAAATTTTGCCACAGTTTCTCAATTCACTCTTTAATTATTAGATAATCAAATGGCCTCTAAATTATTATTATAAAATTTGTTACAAAGAATTTTTTCCTAAAATCTTGCAATGAATACTTTTAGCAAAGTGCTTTAATAGATGTTTTTTAAAAATCCCTACCAAATCTTATCAAGAAAGTATTCTATTTAGTGCTTAGCATCAACTATGTATTTTTACTTACCTGTAGACTAGTAATGGTAAAATTGGCAATCAATCTGATAACTTCAGGATATTCTTTCACCATAACTAATTCTCCCAGCTGATAATTTGTTTTTAAACGAGCCAAAAATCGACAAAATTCATGATAATTACCTGGATCAGACAAACCCTAAATAATGAGACAAAAAGAAAGGCTATTTAAAAAATTTTTAAATAAACCAAACTAATCACCATCAATAAAATTCCAAGAGTATTTTACTAAGTCTCAGTGTTTTCAGGACTTCCCTGGTGGCTCAGATGGTAAAGCGTCTGCCTACAATGCAGGAGACCCAGGTTCAATCCCTGGGTCGGGAAGATCTCCTGGAGAAGGAAATGGCAACCCACTCTAGTATTCTTGCTTGGAAAATTCCATGGACAGAGAAGCCTGGTAGTCTATAGTTCATGAGGTCGCAAAGAGTCGGACACGACTGAGCAATTCACATTCACAGTGTTTTCATGGGTACTTACTATACTTTGCATCAACTGGGTAGGTATCAATTTTTAAAAAATGATTCCCACCAGGCTTAATGTTGTCATAAATGATTAATAATAAGGAATTCATAGTAGAGGCTTCAGAGGAAGCTTTGACCATGATGACTAAGTCATGGTGTTTGGTAACCATTATATTACCCAAAAAATTTGCATGAGAGAGAAGTGAGAGACAGAGAAAGTGCGTATGTGTGTATTGTGGGTTAAACAGAAGTCAGTACAAGAACTGAAAAATATGTAAGATGGAAAATAAGAATGGCTCTTGAAATCCTAGCAAAGAGCAATACCACTATACTTAGATTAAATGTGTACACACAAATAACAGAAATATATTTTAATTCAACAAGTATTTATTGAGTACCCACAGGCATGATGTCCTCAAGCAACTCCCTGTCTCTAAATCATTCATATAAACTGCTGCAATGTACAGCAGAAAGTTTAACTAAAGTACTATAATATATAGAAGTAACTCTGGGAGAAGGACAGGTTAAAACGAAAGACCAAGAAAGGTGTCCCCAGGGAGCCCCTTGAAGACAGGATGTGTATTATTATCTTTATAGTTTGAGAAGTTTGCCTCTCCCAAAAGTTATTAATAGCCAAAAGACTTAGATAAACCTACTTAAATCATCATTTAATCTTTTAAAATCTGTACTTTCACTACAGATATTTTAAACCAAAAACTAAAGTGCAACAAATTTTATCCAGACACCCAAAATCACTAATTAATAATAGCTTTGCAATTCTCTGAAATGAATATTGCCATTGAAGATTTGCAGTTAACATAGACAGCAGATTTAAAAATGTACAAACTCTTACTGCCCACAAGAGGACAAAAAGATATTATTTCCTAATTTAAAGCCACTTATTTCAATATTAACATCCAGATTTATACTGCCTTCTAGTTGAGAATACAGATATAACTCTAATCACTTCAGTAATTTAAGAAGTACAAGCAAAACACAATGGTAAAAGCAGAAGCATAATAAAATATGCAACTTCTATTCCGATGGGAAAAATAAAAACAACACAGGCATCAGTCAGGAAAACATGCTCTTTTAAAAACTGCCCATTTATACTACAGATGAGAGCTAAGAAAGAAGACAATGATATGTATTTTCTTCCAGGATCATAACCATGTCATAAGTTTATTATGCACCTTTCAGCAGAAAAACTGTATTTATATATGCTAATGTTAATTAAATTACTTCATAAATACCTGAGGGTTTTCAAGTATCCTTTTTACTCCCTTAATTAAATTACCAAGGTACTTGGCACGTTCAGGACTGCTAAATAAGGACCTTCTTGTAGAAGCAAACTGAACTAAACACGAAAGTGCCTAAAAAAAGGAACAACAATTCATTTCAACTTTAAAAGTAACTATGGCCTACACGAAAGGAACACTAACTTTTACATTAAAATTTTTAAAATTTTAATGATGAAAAAGCATTATAGAATCCCCAAAACAATGTAAACTAAATATCACCGATCATTATCACCATCCATAAATCTTCAATCTCACCATTAGAACTTCTATTTGTATATAAAATTCCTCTAATATTTTTGTATATATTAGATATACCAGAGCAGAGCCAGGATCTGAATACACTCAAAAGGCTCCAAATTGCTGTTGCTGCCTAAACCTTTGTAAACTGATGAACCAAGTGCTTCATCAAAATGAAAAAATGAAAACATCATGTTGCTGCAGAATATGTGTAGGAAATACTACACAAAATGCTCTGCAGTATCCTGTAAGTAGTAAAAAATCTCTAACTTTATTTAATTTAGCATGTCCCAAATGTATCTGGTGACAGACCATCTTGCCCACACCATTTATTAATATCTTGAGAACAATTTGGAAAATGTTCCTGAAAGAGTTAGATAGCCTGTAAAAATTTCCACAGACTATCTATCAGTGGCCTAGTTATCTTCTTTAAGTTAATACTTTACCAGACAATTTCACTACTCAGGTTCTTAATTCTCCTACTGGAATTACTGAAGCCTTTCATTTATTAATTGAGAGGCCCCAAACTGGTCCACATATGTTTTGTTTTGGTCCACATATGTATATCTGCCAACTTATTAAAAAAATAGAATTATCTGTCAATATTTAAATATTTCAGTTAGGCAATTTCACACAAACTGTCTGGCTCTCAAGGCAAAGATGAGAATAGGGCCAAAATATCAGTTTAGATGTTACTCAGTTTGTCATAGTCCTTAATGTTAAAAACAAAAAACACAAGCAAACAAACATTCCAAAAAACAAAACTTCTTTCTGATGTGTAAAAGGTTTAGGAATGACTAATACAAGTAAAAATATGTAGAGGTTTGGGGCCAAAACCACTGAGTTTGAACCTCAGCTGTAAAATTTAGTTCACTCTCCTTAAGAAACTCACTTTTGCCATTCTGGGTCTGTTGACTTGTTTACATAACGAAGATAACAACACTCACCTTGCAGGGCCACTGTGAGAATGAAGTGAGATTAAGAATCATATGATAGGGCATGCACAAAAATGTTAGCAACATTCTCTTAAAGCAGTTTTCCATTCTACTTTTTAAGCACCAGCAGCTTGTTTGTTTTATCTCTAAACGTAACTGTAAACATAACGTGAAACCATGTTTTTTTTAAACAACTACAGAAGGCTGAAGTTCTGTGGTACCATATAGAAACATGAGTGTCCTGTGAAAACCAGTTTAAAAACCACCCCCTTAATAAAACCCTCGTTTCGAGAGCAAGCATGTTTTTAAGGAGGAGAGGGGGCAGTGTTTTTGTCAACCTATTCCTCCCTTCTAGGCAATGACATATCTAAACAAACATACTACTCGTATGTACTTTAAAATCAAACTTTTTTTTTTTTTAGGAAATGACAATATAAGAATCCTCCAATTTTACTTCTACAAGCTTAGATATTAAAGTGACAACTTATTCTTTTTTTTTCAATTTTGCCCGGTCTCTGTTTTAGATTCCACAAAGATGGAATCCAGAATCTCAAATTTCTATGTAACCAGAGTCTGATTTTTTTAGCACACAATAGAACGTGATTCAAACAGAAAATGAACAACTGGAGTGATGAACATAAAACCAAGTGAGCAGATCCCCCTGGTTCTCATTTGGAGACATCGATGGGGGCTGCATGGCAAGCCTGACATGGAGCCATGCAGTGAAGAAAGAGCTGGAGAGAGGTTAAGAGAAGGGAAAGCACCAGGTGGTGTGGCAAACTGCTGGACTGAGTAGCTGAAGAAGAGCTGGGGATTGAGTAGGAAAAAAGATCTTCAGAGGTTGATAGGTTGTCTTGGCTATGGGCATGAACTAAATCACCAGTTACGGGTTTGGGGCTCACCAGTGAAATGGCAGGAACTATGGACTACAAGTAGAAATTGACAAATAGGTTAAGCAATACAAATCCCAGATAGATGATGTTTAGAATTTCTTATGAGAGGTAAACTCAATCAAGAATATAAATAAAGTAAATATGTACCACCCTGAGATAAATATCACAGGTACTTTTAAATGAAATAATGAATGAGTTTTACTTACTAACTGAGAGAGGAGTGGTGGAAGTGAATGATACAAATTAAAGAAAAGATCCAATGTTTCTGGTTCCAGGAAAACTGAAAAAAAAAATCTAACACCAGTACTTTTCATTCAGTGATATTTAGCACAGTAAGACATTATCATACAAACCAAGACCTCTAAGACCTCAGCATGTGGCCAATCTTTATTTCTAGTTAGCCTAATTCCTTTTAAATTCCTAGCTATTTCTCTTTGAAAGAGGGAAATAATACAAAGATAGAATTAGATCAGATGTTCCTTATTTCTACGTAGCATTTACAGTTCTCACTGAGAGAATCTTCTCACTATTTTCATTTATATTAAAATAACATAAACATTTAAAAATTCAAACAATATAAAAAAGTAAACAGTACTAAAAAGTGTACAGTAAAAAACAGCTGTCCCCTACTCCATTCTACCTTTCAACTCTTAGCTATATTTAAATAAGTTTCCAAATGTCATGCTATATGTACTACATGTTTTTGCTGTTTTTAGATATCAAATGAACTTGTTACAGTATATGTCCACTCACTCACCCCTCTACTCCCACCACTCCTCCTACAAGCCATCCTCTCTCAAAAATCCATCTACTATTCTAACAATTTGAGATTAAATCAATTCTACACATTTATTATGACTATGTAAATAATTCTAACAGCTGAGCCAAGTAAACTGTGATTATATCACATTTCTAACACTCCTTGGATTTAATCATACCATCTTTTTTGTACTTAGTTGTACAGACAGATATCTGTCACTAATTCTTTCCAAATGCTCTGACAGATGTGTAATATGTTCTTCATGCTATTTTCCACATGGTCAATAACATTAAAACACTTCCATTTCCATTTTCCCACCCTTCCTCTCAGAGCCTTCTTCAACTTAGACAGACTGTTCCCAAATGTGTTACAAAATTATCTTATGTCTGCTGACTGTTATCCTGTGTTAAAGCTTTCCAAAACCCCATGTCCTCTATTTTCTTGGCTTGTGTATCAAGTAGATTCCTAAGAGCAGGCACATAAGGGATAAATTTTAGAATAATTTACATGTCTGAAAATATTTTTATTCTCTTATAGTTGACAATTTAAGTCTAGTTTGAAAATTATTTTCCCTCAGAAATCTGGGGATATTACTCCATTGCCCTCTAGCTTCCAGTGCTACTGTTGAGAAGTCTAATACTATTCTTGATCCCAGGCCTTTATAGGTGACTTTATCGCTTTAATTCTGAAAAGTCTATGATTATGAAGTTTAGTATATTTTTTTTTCATTCATTATGGTGGGTACTTATTAGATCTTTCAATCTGAATATTTATGTGTCTCAGTGCTGAGAAATTTTGGTATTGTTTGCAAATTTCCTTCTGCTTTTTCCTGTCCTTTCCTGAACTCCTAATAGATGCCAAGCCTCCTAGTTTCATACTCTAATATTCTTGTATTTTTTTCCTCCTATAAATCTCTTCCTGCTTTTTTTCATTCTATTTTCTAGGATATTTCCTTAACTTTATCTTCCACTCTTCTACTGAATGTTTTATTTTGGCAACTTTTACATTTGGGACAATCTCTGAACTTCTGTTTTTGAAATAATATTCTGTTCCATGTTTCAGGAATGCATTACCTTTTTCTTAATCTCTCTGAGGATATTAATTAACCCTTTTGGAAATTTATATCTATTCTTCACTTTGTTTCTATTAACTCTCCCCTTTAAAAATGTTTCTTGAGATAATCAGATTCATATGCAATTGCAAGAAATAATACAGAGAGATCTTATGTTTTATTCACCCAGTTTCCCCAAATGGTAAGTTGCTACAAAACTAAAGCAGAATATTACAATCAGGAAAGCACATTGATAAAATCCACCAATCTTATTTGGCTTTCCCAATATTACATGTATTTGTGTGGGTGTTTGTGTGTGTGGTATGTGTGTATTTAGTCTAAGCAATTTTTACAACATATGTTGGTTCATGCATTTATCACCACTATCAAGATACTAAGTTCCTTTTAATTGTTTTAGTCTCTAATTTCCGTACTAGAAGTTTTTACCAAATGTATGGTCCTTCTCTACTGTATCTGATACCCTAGAATATGAAACCTCTCCAGTTTAATTTCTCAAGGAAAAAAGCTCTGGTCTTGGGAATTGAGAGGAAGTGTACTTAGAGAAGGGAAAAGGGCAGTCACAGAGCAGCACAGATGGTAGAGAAGGTCCCAGGGGGTGTTTGTGCAGAACACAGACTCTTCACCAAGCCCTATCAGACCCATTCCCCACCTGTGACCTCAACAGGAAAACCCTACTGTCATCATCTTTCTGGGATGAGTAAGAGCATATGCGTTTGCTCTTTTTTGGTATCCTTCTCTGTAAAAAAGTACATTGCAATTCTGCTTTGCTAAGTTAGGTACTCTAATTCACTCTCTTCATAACTTTGAAAAATATGATAATATCTCTTGCCAAGTGTTATACCCTCTCTTACTCTGTTTATCTGAAAATTTGAAAACAGAACTCTTCATTTCCCTACCTAAACTTATTTTCCTCCAACATAGAGCTGTCTTCTCTTTTTTCCAAAATCAAAATATGAGGTTACTATGAATTAAACTGAGGAAAGCAGATTTTAACACTGGTATCAGCAGCTACTTTGGGTTACAATTTTTTAAACTTTTTGATTGCCAAGTAAAAAACAGATAATTGCACATAAGGCAACAATATTGCTTAATCCTACATCTTTTATGTTGACCATTCCTTATACTAAACTTTCTTCTTACTTGCTCTCCAAGTTGTTGGAATCTGTACTGTGCAAAGATCATCTGCAGATTCATCTGCTGAACTGCCAATGAAGTCAAAGTTAAGGCAGCTGAGGACCAGTTTCAAGACTTGCATTACTAGATTTTGTTGATCCTGATCTTGAAGGTTTAAAGGCTTGGCCAATATCTGAAAAAAGTTCAAAGCCAAATAAAATATTATGAAATATATCAATTAAAAATTTTTACTCAACCTAATTTAAATAACTTCAGTGCCAAATTAAAATTAGTTAACAAAAAAAAAAGAAAGAAAAAAGAAAAGAAATTGCAAAGGGATGTTGCAGTAATAGACTATTCTCAAACTTAATATTGTAAAATAGGGATAACAACCTTTCATATTTTGATGCAAAATGGAGATCACCTTTTACAGTCATGAGAAGCAACTTTAGGACAAATACTTTACACAGCACAAATGTATAAATGGACAGGATTCATTAGCTCAAAGGAGCAATTGGAACAAACTGAAAATATAATATTCTTCAAGAAAAAGTGGGAGGACTTCATGAATAAACAATACATGTTCAGCTAACAAAGGTTCTCAGAAGCTGTTTGAATGTAGGGGGACAGTCGTAAGCTTCTGGAGAACAATCCCGACCCCTCTCAAAAGTCTCAATTAGTTTCTGCAATAATGTACAGTAAGAAAACAAAGAAATTACTATCCAAAGACAAGTTACCAAACTACCTTTGGATCCTACTTTATTATATCCCTATTAAATAAAAGTGAATTTTTTGGAACTGTTTAGATTTGTGTATACCTACTGTTCTCATGGGGTCGCAGAGTCAGACACAACTTAGCAACTGAACAACAACTGTACTTAAAAGTATCCACAATAACTCCTCAAAAGGCAGAATTGGGTATCGGGGAATTCATCATCTAAAATTCTTCTGAAACAGGATGCTCAATTATTAACTTACCTCTTTTAGGAGAGAGCACGCTAGCACTAAAATGTCTTTGAGAGAAGTATCACGAAATGAGGTAGCTATTTTCCTGTGTTTTGCTGAAGGTCTAGAATAATCAACCTAAAAAGTTCAAGATGAATTTATTTAACCAGACTTACCAAACAGCAAAGAAAAAATTCACTATGCAAGAAAAAGAGTGAAATTAATGATCAAATAATCATAAAGTATCGGGCTAAAAATCTGCTAGGGTAAGTTATTTGTTCAAGGTTACTCAAAGAGCTTGAGTTAGGAGAAGGCAATGGCAACCCACTCCAGTACTCGGGCCTGGAAAATCCCATGGACGGAGGAGCCTGGTAGGCTGCAATCCATGAGGTCGCGAAGAGTCAGACACGACTAAGTGACTCACTTTCACTCAAAGAGCTAATAATGGCAGAGCCGCAACTAGCACCCCATGTTTCTGGACTGTTTTAATTCAGTGCTTTTTCTGCAAACTCTATTGATTCTAAAATTAAAAACATGAATAAATCATATTTCAGAGGCATTATAAACACACATTATAAAATAATAGACAGATACTATCAACTCCTGAGACATGCATATTTTGCATTGGGCAAGAAACAACCTCCCTGGTCCTCAGACTCCATCTATAAAAAGAAAAATCACTAAAATAATCTTAAAATTCTTATTTTCTGTGAATCAGTAAACTGAATCAGAGAAGGCGATGGCACCCCACTCCAGTACTCTTTCTTGGACAATCCCATGGACAGAGGAGCCTGGTAGGCTGCGGTCCATGGGGTTGCGAAAAGTCAGACACAACTGAGCAACTTCCCTTCCACTTTTCACTTTCATGTATTGGAGAAGGAAATGGCAACCCACTGCAGTGTTCTGCGTGGAGAATCCCAGGGACGGGGGAGCCTGGTGGGCTACCGTCTATGGGGTCACACAGAATCGGACACGACTGAACTGACGTAGCAGCAGTAGCAGCAGCAGCAGTAAACTGATTTAGCTACAGAAAATTCTTGCATATTAAAGTGATATTTCTATATATACCAGATGCGTATGTCACTGATTCATATATTTTGATACTGAAATTATAATCAGAAATTTGATTTATTACATAAAGCCACAGTATACTCCTTCTGAATATTTTACTAGTTAATAATAAGTAATTTTAAAGAATAAGTTTACCAAGAATAGTTGTTGAGCCTCTAATATAAAATATAATATGGCAAAAAGTATGATATTAACACCATTAATAGTCAGACATGACTGAGCAACTGAACTGAACTGAACATTTCCTTTTATCACCAGGAAACAGCAAACAAAACTGAAGTCTGATACTCTAATGATTTGTTAATACCACAAGCAACAGTTGCTATAGCATTCCTTTTGCTATCTGAAAAATGAAAATAAACCATTTTCCTTACTGACTTTTATATCTGAAAAAAGCAGTGGGATCAGAATAGATTATCTGATACTTCCTAAGCTCCATCATACTATACTTAAGATGCCACACTTACTCACAGGAACATGAAACATAACAAAAGTCCAAAGTGATTACAGAAAGCAGTTACTGGGATCTCTATCCACTATGCAATATTCAAATAAGCATTTGCAGAACTTCTCCCTTTTTAAAAATCAAACATCCATCTGTCTTGTAACAGGTATGTTTCTTCAGTTTCCCTCAATATATAAAAAGATTTCTCAATACAAATTAGTAATAACACATACCATTATTCGGAGAAGGCAATGGCACCCGACTCCAGTACTCTTGCCTGGAAAATCCCATGAATGGAGGAGCCTGGTAGGCTGCAGTCCATGGGGTCGCTAAGAGTCGGACACGACTGAGCGACTTCACCTTCACTTTTCACTTTCATGCATTGGAGAATGCAATGGCACCCCACTCCATACTCTTGCCTGGAGAATCCCAGGGACGAGGGAGCCTGGTGGGCTGCCGTCTAGGGTCCCACAGACTCGGACACGACTGAAGCGGACTTAGCAGCAACAGCAGCATACCATTATACAATCTCAACTTATGTACCCTTCACATGTTATTTCACTAAATCCTCAAAACTAACCTATATTCACATATGAGAAAATTAAAGTTCACAGGCACATCATATCTGTAAATGGGCTTCTCGGTGGCCCAGTGGTCAAGAATCCACCTGCAATGCAGGAGACGCAGGAGGCCCAGGTTCGATCCCTGGGTCGGGAAGAGCCCCACTCCAGTATTCTTCTCTGGAGAATCCCATGGACAGAGGAGCCTGAAGGACCAGTCAATAAGTTGCAAAGAGTCAGGCATGACTGGAAGTGACTTAGCACAGCACACACATCTATAATGCAGAGGGAAGAACCCTGGGTTTACTGAGCACTTGTACATACTAGGACTTGTGCTAGTAATTTACCTAACTATGCATAGTGAGAACTTCGCAAAGTGTCATTCTCACTTTACAGATAGTGATAAGTTTAAACACACTGAACAAAGTAATAAGCAATAAAGCTAAACTACAAATCCAGGTCTTATTTCAGAGTTACCTTCTAGGCACATGACTTAGCAACTACAACAACTACAGCAACAACAACAAATACATTCTACTTGGCTTACTCGTTTAGATGTCCAATGTTTTTGAGAAGGGGGTTATTTATTCATTTTCTACTGTAAAACTATGCCTCAAGAATACTGAGGTGGGTTGCCACGCCCTCCTCCAGGGGCTCTTCCCGACCCAGGGATCGAACCTGGGTCTCCTGCGTCTCCTGCATTGCAGGCAGATTCTTTAACACTGAGCCACCGGGAAGCCCATTTACAGATATGGTGTGCCTATAAACTTTAATTTTCTCATATGTGAATGTAGGTTAGTTTTGAGAATTTAGTGAAATAAGCAGTCTTAGCTGTTACCTTAAAAGCAAGACAACATATAATTCTAAATTTTTGGAAGTCTCAAGTTTAGATCTTTTTCTTAAAAGACACATCCTGCATGAATTTACCTGGCTCACATTTGACAACTATAATATTTTATTTTCATTATGGATTGTGGATCTCCCTATTGTCTGGTTCAGAAGTACTTAAGAGATGATAGTTGAAATTGTTAATGCTCTAAAATTAGGCTGAGCAAAATGTCTCTGAAGAAGCCATGTATTTTTTTTATCATAAACCATAAAAGCTTCAGAACTTGAAGCTTTTTCTGAAAAGGAATGTACTTGGTTCTACACAAAATAAGCCTGGAACATCTTGCAACAGGAAGTAAGGAAATGTCCATAGGATGGTGCTACTGCTGCTGCTAAGTCACTTCAGTCGTGTCCGACTCTGTGCGACCTCATAGTCAGCAGCCCACCAGGCTCCCCCATCCCTGGGATTCTCCAGGCAAGAACACTGGAGTGGGTTGCATTTCCTTCTCCAATGCATGAAAGTGAAAAGTGAAAGTGAAGTCGCTCAGTCGTGGCTGACTCTTAGCCACCCCATGGACTGCAGCCCACCAGGCTCCTCCGTTCATGGGATTTTTCCAGGCAAGAGTACTGGATTGGGGTGCCATTGCCTTCTCCTAAAGGATGGTGAGTAAATGTCAAATGAACAGAGATGCCAGTTTGAAAGGGTTTCTAATGGCCAAATTTGGGAAAATTTGGGCATCAAAATATAATGTTATTAACAAACTATAACATATTAAATAAAGTTGGAAACCAGGAATCTGTGCTGATAGAAATAACAAATGAATAAATTAAAATTTTAATGAAGTATTAATAAGGTGTTTTCAGAGTTTAAAGTATCTCCCCACATAATATTTATTACTTACAAAGGAGAAAAGAATAAATTTACAATTGAAGAAGCCTGGTAGAGGCCATCTTGTCAAGTGACCAAATGTAAATCAGATCATGTGCTCCCTGAGAGGAAACAATGAGAAAACCACAGTATCAGCCCATCAGCCTAACTACAGCATTCACAGCCAGCCCTCTCAGCAGCTGGGTCAGGAGCAGCCCCAAAAGCCAGCACCCCCGCAGCAATCCCGGCTCAGCCACAACAGGAGGGCACATGCAGCCCATAGAGGGGAGATGGAGCGCCCAGAGCAACTGACTCCAGTGACCAGGGAGACTGAGCCAGCGGGCCCCACAAAACACCTTTTATCTAAGACCACTGTTTCAAGACCAGGAGAGGTAGTTGATATATTGACTACATAGAAACAAACACAGTTAGATAGAATGAGGAGATGAGGGGTTACCTTCCAAATTAAAGAATCAGACAAAACTCCAGAAAAGGAACTAAACAAAATACAGATAAGCACTTACCAGATAAAGAGTTCAAAGTAACAGTCAAAAAGATGCTCACCAAAATTGGGAGACAAATGGATGAACTCAGTGAGAACTTCAACAAAGAAATAGAAAATATACAAAAAGAACCAATCAGAACTGAAGAATACCATATCTAAAATGAAAAATACACCAGAATGAATCAACAGCAGATTAGAGGAAGCAAAAGAATGGACAAGCCATCCAGAAGCCAGAGTAGTGGAAACAACCCAACTGGAACAGGCAAAAGCAAAAAGAATTTTTTTAAAAATGAGACAGTTTAAGGGACTTCTAAGACAACCACAAGAGTATTAACATTTGCATTATTATAGGGGCCCCAGATGGAGAAGAGAGAAAGAAGAGAGCAGATAACATACTTGAAGCCATAATTACTAAACACTTCCCTACCTTCAGTACCAAAAAACAATCTGAATAAAAAATAGGTCGAGTACAGACATATGAGAAGATGTTCAACATCACTAATCTTCAGGGAAATGCAAGTCAAAACCACAATGAGATATCACTTCACATTTCTCAGAATGGCTAATGTTAAATAGACAACAGATAACAAGTGTTGGCAAGGACATGAAAAAAGGGGAACCCCTTGTGCTATTGGTGGGAATGTTAACTAATACAGCCACTATGGAAAACAATATGGAGGGTCCTCAAAAAATTAAAAATAGAACTACCATATGACCAGCAATTCCACTTCTGGGTATTTATACAAAGAAAACATGAGTTACAATAGCCAAGATATGGAAGTGTTTATCAATAGATCAATGAATAAAGAATATGTGGCATATATACACACAATGGAATATTACTCAGCCATTTAAAAAGAATGAAATCATGTTGTATGGAGTAACATGGGTAGACCTAGAGGGTATTATGCTAAGTGAAATAAGTCAGACAGAGAAAGACAAATATTGTATGATTTCACTTACATGTGGAATTTAGAAAACAAAGCAGAAAGACTCATAGACACAGAGAACAAACTGGTGGTTGCCAGAGACAGGGTATGGGAGTTGGATAAATAGGTAAAGAGGATTAAGAGGTACAAACTTCAAGTAATTAAATAAGTCTCAGGGATATAATGTATAGCATGAGGAATAGCCAAAAATATTTTAATAGCTTTGTATGGCAACAGATGCTTACTAGACTTAAGTGGTGATCATCAATTCATATATATATGTGTGTGTATACACACACACACACACACACACACACATCAAATCACTGTATTTTACACCTGAAACTAACATAATACTGTATGCCAGCTGTACTTCTTAAATATAAACACTCCTCTATTATAACATTAATCCATATAAACTCAACTCCTCCTTTTGTTCTGTCTGGAACCATGTTAAATACAAAAGCAAACAACAGCAGGTGAGGATGTGCTCAACTGCTGAGTTCATAGAGGCACTGGTCGGGGGAAGTGTAGCTTCTGCAAATTCTGCTTTTACAGGGTGAAAACTCAAGCTAGCAAGTGAGTGCCAAGTAGCCTGTTTTTTGATGAGTCCTGCTGTGTTTTCCAGAGAAGGCAATGGCACCCCACTCCAGTACTCTTGCCTGGAAAATCCCATGGATGGAGGAGCCTGGTAGGCTGCAGTCCATGGGGTCGCGAAGAGTCAGACACGACTGAGCGACTTCACTTTTACTTTTCACTTTCATGCATTGGAGAAGGAAACAGCAACCCACTCCAGTGTTCTTGCCTGAGAATCCCAGGGATGGGGGAGCCTGGTGGGCTGCCGTCTATGGAGTCGCACAGAGTCGGACACGACTGAAGTGACTTAGCAGCAGCAGCTGTGTATCCATTATTAAGAAATCAATTCACCAAACTGCTT
Organism: Aepyceros melampus; assembly: GCA_006408695.1. Lineage (NCBI taxonomy): Eukaryota > Metazoa > Chordata > Mammalia > Artiodactyla > Bovidae > Aepyceros > Aepyceros melampus. The sequence continues at coordinate 48,480 of SJXQ01001491.1, read as the reverse complement.
GTCTTTTATTTGTAAGGGAATAAAGGCTTGTTTTATTTTTGCATATAATTTATTTGTATGATTAGTATATTACTATATACATGGAATATAAAAGAACAATTATCTAACTGCCATAGAGGACCATGTCTAATTTCTTGTTCTTTGTAGTACTTTACTTGTTGTTATTATTTTCAATAACAATAAAAGTGTTCCAACACTTAATTATCCCAACAATAAAATACACCCCCCCCCCAAAAAAAAGACTTGCTCATTCAGAGTTTTATACAATACAAAGTTTTACATCAAAGAAACAGCATTACTTAGCAAACTTCATGTCACCATTAGATGGAAAGGCTTACCAGGTTCATTTCCTGAGTCAATTCTGAAAGGATTATTACTCCTACCATGCAGTGTTCCATAGCACCCTTTGGAAAAAATAACAAGTTTAGCCTAAATGGAGACACATGATTGGTTCTTAATGCATAGACCAGTTAATATTTACAAGTAATTAAATTATGAAACACATTTTCTTAAAATATTTATTAAAATATATAGAAAAATCAATATGAGGTCCTCAAATAAAAATAATTTCATGTTCATTTTTTGAAGGATACATGTAGATATATAGCTGAGTGGGAAAAAACTTAAATTGCATACACTCTATAAAATATCTTCGGCATGCGTGACTTACAATAAACTAAACCTCAAAATATTAATACGAGAGTTTCATTTTCATAAGACTACAAATAAGGAACAAAAAACAATTTTTAGCTCTATAAATTTGCTTGAAGGTTACTGAGATAGATACATTCAATAAATAATTAATAAATAGCTTAGAACTTAATTTAAATCCCTTGACCTAATATCAGGTAAGGTCACTTAGGCCCTTTTAATTTTACTTACTAGTGTACATGATTCACTTACATATGGGTCTATAATGAAGGCCTGTGAACTGTCCAGTGTACTGGGTAAATAAATACACAACTATCAATACAATATGATGTTTTAATAGAATCAGCTTCCAATCTAATCTCAATAACTTCCTTCAAATCAAACTTCAGATTTTATATGCATATTATTAACAAATTACCCAACTGCAAAATCATACTAGAGTATGAAAATAAAAATGTAACATCCAATTACTGGGTAATAATTTTAAAAAGCAATACAGATCCTTTTCAAGTCTTAATTTTATAGCTGGTCATTCCTTCTAACTATTACAGAATTTCACTAACACTGGGTAGGTGTAATTAAATTCAAATTATCTCAGAATAAAAAAATAAAGGAAACACCCTTAATTTTTGCATTAATTCTTTATGACCCTTTAGGACAATCTGAACACTATGAACTAAACTACAGATCTTATTACTAAAGCATCCAACTCCTGTGCAAACCAGGCCACTGCTCCTTAAAGTGCCATTCCCTAACCAACTGTTGGCCCATGAATCTGCTGGTAGTCTGCAAACTAGATTCTGATCTGAGAATGGCTTGATACTAGTTCATGACAAAAGAGTTTGCACCAGAATATAAAACAGATAGTCACTAAGTACACTGTTTAGTTCAGCTGGCACTTTTTTCATAGCAAGTCTCTCTCAATGAGGTAAGGACCATGATGATTTACTGACATTTACTGACATATTTATTTTGACATAAACTCCTTATCTCGCTGTGGACCAGCCATCTGAATGGCACTGTCCCAGATAATAGTATTATCTCCTGGATATATATGTAGAAAGGAGGGATATAAATGTTAAAAGTATGGCAGCAAGAAGGTTACAGTAAGAGAGAAAAAAGACATACAAAATTTCAGGCCATTAAAAATTTCACAAACCTAAAATAATTTTTAGTACAAAATTCAAAGAAGCTGTTAATATCCAAAGGAACCATGGGGTATCATTTTGGAGTACTAAAACATTAAGTCAACTGTCTTTTTCATACTCCAGGTTAAGTTAGGTCATAACCCAGAAAGCATGTGTCTCTTTGTGATGCTGTAATAAACTTTGAAGATGAAACACTTTCTGTTTCTTCTGGCCTTCCGAAACTGATCAAAGCACACTAAAGCACATGCAATAAGCTCAACTCACCAGCCACTGGAAAGGGAGCTTAAGAATGGCTAGCCAACAGAATGATTTAATTTCATTCAGTTCATTCTTCATTTTAAAAGAAATGTAAACTCTATTCTTATTTACACTAATGACTGCTGAAGAACTGTGTACAATCTTAGTAAATGACAAGAGAGGAGTGCTACTGCATTAGTCAAAATTACATGTACAACTATAAAGTGAGAAACATATGTGTCACTGAATAAACTATTCCTCTGCCCTAGAGCAGATCTCCTCAGGGCTAAAAAGACACTCACTCCACTGATGTTTTAGATAATCAAATATCTGTTAACCAGGATTTCAGCACCATGAATGAAAGAGAAGCGGTCTAGTCTAGAGCTCTGTATTCTGGGGTTTCCAGCATCACAATGTGTCATGGAATTACATCTCACACAGCGGTTAAATCTGATAGTCACTGTATAAGCAATAACATCTCAGAAAGTCCAAATTGCCTCTAATTGCCAATAAGCCAACACCGAACATCTCTCAATTAATCCAAACTGCCAGCTTTTCCTTGAGATTTGTAACAGACCACTTCTTTAGTAGCACCAGCTAAAGTACTCTTCTTGTGATCAGGGATAAAATTTACATGAAAAAGTGTGTGTGTGCAAGGTTACCTCAGCCATGTCTGACTCTTTGTAACCTTATGGACTGTACCCCACCAGGCACCTCTGTCCATGGGATTCTCCAGGCAAGAACACTGGAGTGGGTCGCTATGCCCTTCTCCAGGCAATTTTACTGACCCAGGGATCAAATCCCTTATACAGTGACTATCAGATTTAACCGCTGTGTGAGATGTAATTCCATGTCTCTTATGTCGGCAGACAGGATCTTTACCACTAGTGCCACCCAGGAACTCACACATTTAAAAGTACATTATCTTTAAATCACAACAAACACTGGGAAATTCTTAACAAGACCACCTGATCTGCCTCTTAAGAAATCTGTATGCACGTCAGGAAGCAACAGTTAGAACTGGACATGGAACAACAGACTGGTTCCAAATAGGAAAAGCAGTACGTCAAGGCTGTATATTGTCACCCTGCTTATTTAACTTATATGCAGAGTACATCATGAGAAACGCTGGGCTGGAAGAAGCACAAGCTGGAATCAAGATTGCCAGGAGAAATATCAATAACCTCAGATATGCAGATGACATCACCCTTATGGCAGAAAGTGAAGAGGAGCTAAAAAGCCTCTTGATGAAAGTGAAAGAGGAGAGTGAAAAAGTTGGCTTAAAGCTCAACATTCAGAAAACGAAGATCATGGCATCTGGTCCCATCACTTCATGTGAAACAGATGGGGAAACAGTGGAAACAGTGTCAGACTTTATTTTGGGGGGCTCCAAAATCACTGCAGATGGTGATTGCAGCCATGAAACTAAAAGACACTCACTCCTTGGAAGAAAAGTTGTGACCAACCTAGACAGCATATTCAAAAGCAGAGACATTACTTTGTCAACAAAGGACCGTCTAGTCAAGGCTATGGTTTTTCCTGTGGTCATGTATGGATGTGAGAGTTGGACCGTGAAGAAGGCTGAGTGCCGAAGAATTGATGCTTTTGAACTGTGGTGTTGGAAAAGACTCTTGAGAGTCCCTTGGACTGCAAGGAGATGCAACCAATACATTCTGAAGGAGATCAGCCCTGGGATTTCTTTGGAAGGACTGATGCTAAAGCTGAAACTCCAGTACTTTGGCCACCTCATGTGAAGAGTTGACTCATTGGAAAAGACCTTGATGCTGGGAAGGATTGGGGGCAGGAGGAGAAGGGGACGACAGAGGATGAGAAGCTGGATGGCATCACCGACTCGATGCACGTGAGTCTGAGTGAACTCCGGGAGTTGGTGATGGACAGGGAGGCCTGGCGTGCTGTGATTCAGGGGTTGCAAAGTCAGACACGACTGAGCGACTGAACTGAACTGAACTGAAGAGCACATCATGAGAAACGCTGGGCTGGATGAAGCACAAGCTGGAATCAAGATTGCCGGGAGAAATATCAATAACCTCAGATATGCAGATGACACCACCCTTATGGCAGAAAGCAAAGAAGAAGTAAAGAGCCTCTTGATGAAAGTGAAAGAGGACAGTGAAAGAGGTGGCTTAAAATTCAACATTCAGAAAACGAAGATCATGGCATCTGGTCCCATCACTTCATGGCAAATAGATGGGGAAACAATGGAAACAGTGACAGACTTTATTTTCTTGGGCTCCAAAATCACTGCAGATGGTGATTGCAGCCATGAAATTAAAAGACACTCACTCCTTGGAAAAAAAGTTATGACCAACCTAGATAGCATATTAAAAAGCAGAGACATTACTTTGCCAACAATGGTCTGTCTAGTCAAGGCTATGGTTTTTCCAGTGATCATGTATGGATGTGAGAGTTGGACTATAAAGAAAACTGAGTGCTGAACAACTGATGCTTTTGAACTGTGGTGTTGGAGAAGACTCTTGAGAGTCCCTTGGACTGCAAGGAGATCCAACTAGTCAATCCTAAAGGAAATCAGTCCTGAATATTCATTGCAAGGACTGATGTTGAAGCTGAAACTCCAATTCTCTGGCCACATGATGCAAAGAATTGACTCACTAGAAAACGCCCTGATCCTAGAAAAGATTGAAGGCGAGAGGAGAAGGGGACAACAGAGGATGATACAGTTGGAGGGCATTACCGACTCAAAGGACGTGAGTTTGAATAAACTCTGAGATTGATGACGGACAGGGAGGCCTGGCGTGCTGCAGTCCATGTAGTCAAAGAGTCAGACACGACTGAGTAACTGAACTGAACTAAACAATCTTTAAGTATCTGAATCATACCGAGCAGGGCATGATGGTTATCCTAATAGGCACAGAGGAACACAAAAGAGCAGATTTAAGTTCCCCATATCAAATCCTGGAACATACGTGTGGACTGGCAAGTGGAATCATTGGAACAATTTAAATTAGTGTTCCCTAGCTTTTATTTGGGCTTCCCTGATAGCTCAGCTGGTAAAGAATACACCTGCAACACAGGAAACTCTGGTTCAATCCCTGGGTCAGGAAGATCCCCTGCAGAAGGGATAGGGTAAACACTCCAGTATTCCTGCCTGGAGAATCCCCGTGGACAGAGGAGCCTAGTGGGCTACAGTCCACGTGGTTGAATCAGACATGACTGAGCCACTAAGCACAATATAGCACAGTTTTTCTTTCTTTCTTTTTCCAGCCCAAATACCTGAACTTGTGTATGTTATAAGTTTAATCATTTAGGTTAAAAACATTCTTGAGAAACTAGTATGACTCAACATGGGATAAGGTAAAAAAAAATTTTAATATGTGTCTTAAGTTAGAAAACCTGCTGAAGTACTATCACCATGCTTTACAAAGTCACTATGCAATCCTATACAAATCAACTAACTTTTCCAAGCCTCAGTTTCTCATTTATAAAATGTAATTCCCTTCAAAGAGATGTAATAAGCACTGAATTAGATAAAATACATGAAAATATACACGTTTCCATATATGCAATACACAGACACACACAGAAATGACAACATGTATTTTTGAAACTACAAAACATTATAATTTGTATTCTTCAGGTTTGGAAGTTAAGACATGATCCTCTTTTCCTGGCAATAAAAAATACAGGCTCTAGAGGATAAATAATAAATCATAATTAATATAATTCTAGTGAAGGCAATGGCATCCCACTCCAGTACTCTTGCCTGGAAAATCCCATGGACGGAGGACTCTGGTAGGCTGCAGTCCATGGGGTTGCTGAGAGTTGGACACGACTCAGTGACTTCACTTTCACTTTTCACTTTCGTGCACTGGAGAAGGAAATGGCAACCCACTCCAGTGTTCTTGCCTGGAGAATCCCAGGGACGGTGGAACCTGGTGGGCTGCCGTCTATGGGGTCGCACAGAGTCGGACACGACTCAAGCGACTTACAGCAGGAGCAGCAGCAGCAGCAGCCACAAAACAAACTATACAGCTTTAAGAAAAGCAGTTTTCCAAACAAACAAAAATTACTTATGTTCTTATAATGTAATAAGGCCTTCTTACCTGAAGAAACGTCTTCACATCAGCAATAATTTCTCTGAAGACAAATCGGTCTTTCTGAACTTCAAACCACCCTGATTTAGTGATTTTAGCTATGACTTGAATTAAAGCTTGGATAACAAAGGGAGCCAGCTTGGGTTGTGATGCCACATAATTAAGAATGTAGTTTCCTGTAAAATATATATATATATATATGTTCTATCATAATTTGGACTTTTCAGTAACATATTATGAATCATCTAAAAACAGGCAGTGATGACCCATTCTTTGACAAAAAGTTAATCCCTTTCTCCAAGATATGTACTTACTCACATAGTCAAGTTTTCCTATAAGGCTTATCTGTATAAAGCAAATTTGTTCCAATTCAACTGATATATTAGGGGACAGTATGAGTATAATGCAGATGTCACTTTTGTTTTTGCATAATTTCATTTAGAAAAAAAAAAAACTAGGTGAATACAGAAGATTGCAATCAAGTCAAATAAACCAAGCCATACTCAAAATGCATGTATCTACTAGCTATCTCAGTTCATCTCGTGTGTTACAGACTCTCTCATCCCTCTTGCTTTTATAATTTTCCATCCTATTTCAGATCACCTTCCTTCTACCACTCTGTAATAACTCACAAATTGCAACTCTTTGGAAGCCCACTTCCACAGACTTCATTCAGTCTTCTGCAAGATAAAACCCCATCTTTAGTCTACTATTTAGTATTCTTAGTCATTTAACATGTATAAATTCTACTATGCCTTTTGACTTCTATCCTTTTTTATGTGTCACTGACAAAATGTTTCAATTTTATTTCTATAACCCCATTTCTCTAATAAGCTCAGTGGTTTTTACTATATAACACTGCAAGGCAATCACTTTTAGGAATACATATGTCTTGTTATAGCAAAACTGACTACACCTATCTGGCTGTTTAAGTGGCAGAAAAAGTACAAATAAAACAATGCAATAAAATAAGTATATAAGTTAAAGAATGTATGAACAGAATAATAAAGCCTAGAATAAAGTTTATACACCAAAATAATTAACAGTGAGTAGCAAATTCCAGCTACAATGGAGGAGTAACTTAGGCAAAAATAGGCCATAATGTCTAACAGAAAAACAGAAGAAAAAAATGTTATAAAAGGAAAAGATTCCACTTCTTCTTTGGCCTCAAAGGCCAGCATACAATTTGGGAAAAGAGTGAAGAAAAAGTAAATACTTCACTATTTAACTAAAAATAGCTTTAATGGAAACAACTCCAAAATTCGAGAACACTTTCAACAGCTGTTCTTGACAATTATGATGAGAATTGTGACATAAAAAAGAAAAGTTCTCACAACAGGCACATTTCAACCTTAATTTTTATTAACATTAAAATTACACACTTACACAAATTAGATTAAAAGATTTTCCTAGCATTAAGTGGTTTCTCCTATGGATTAAAATAATATGGTTCTTTTAAACTTCATTACATATAATTTTTTATTTCCACGATGAAACTTGAGAAAATGATACTGCCACCTGAATATAAAAGAAAATCAATTTATTTACTTCTACTATTTTTATTTTTAATATCCTGAAAAATTTTAACCTGGAAGGGACATAAGGAATCCATATGTTAGTAGCAGTAACCACTGGCAAGGTAATTTCAAAAATAATAAAACCATCAAATGGGAGACAAACCAAGTTTCACATTTAAGGTAGATATCAATAAGCACCACTCTCAAACACCTTCAGAAAAGATACTAGCTAACACGTTTACTATCTAAGGCAAAAAAAAAAAAAAATTTAATAGACTCTATTTCTGTTATGTTAGTTGAATGTTTCCCATATTCTCATGTTATGCTTATTATTGGGTCGGCCAAAAGTGTGTTTGATTTTAAGTAAAAATAAAAGATACATTTTTCAGTATCACCAAGAACTATATTGAATAACTAACTGATGAACTTTTTGGCCAACCCAATACATGATTTATAATAGTATTCCAGTTTCATAAGCAAGTGCCAATGATAACAATCAAGCAAAACAACAGCAATCTCATCAGCAGCAGCCGAAGATAATAAGGAAAAGTCATACCAAGAAGAAAATGAAATGTTCAGAAATACACATGGGAGAATAAACAGCTGGAAAAATTCCCAGACAAAAGTTAATAAAAAGTTGGAAAGCTATGCACTAGAGGCTCTTTGTATGTCAAATGCCCATATGATAATAACAACAATACTTAGCATTTATGAAACAAGTTAGAAATTAAAAGTGCTGAAAAAAGCTCTACGTAGCTCTCACAATAACATGAAGATATTGCTATTATTATTGTTTCTTAGCAAAAAATATGAAAGTCAAAGAGGTGAAAACTTTTCACAGAGGCCAGGTTGTTTTGGTTTGAGTGTCTGTTTCTTGTTTTCAAATACCAGCAAATCATATACACATGTACACCCGTGGCTGATTCATGCCAATGTATGGCAAAACCACAACAAAACTGTAATCAGACTCCAATTAAAATAAATTAATTTAAAAAAAAAATCTCTACTAAATCCAAACTTGTAGTCCATACTTTATGATCATTCAGCTGATACTTTCAGTATTACACATTATAGAAATTTAATATGAAATATTTTTTGCCACAAAGTCTATTAGAAAACACACAAAAAGATTATAAAAGAAAAGAGGAAAGACTCAATCTCTTGATACTTTGGACTTTTGAGACTCAGAATCTCTTTGGACTTTGGTCTAAAAGGCTAGCATGTTATTTAAGGGAAAAGGTGAAGAGAATATAAATACCTCAATATTAACTCCAAATGCTTTAAGAGAAACAATTCCAGATGCTGTGAACACAAAAATTTGAGCTCAAGAAATATTTTGAAAGAGAATACATACAGAAAGAAACTATCAAGAGAGGATCAAGATAAGATTTAGGAGGTGAAGATGTGGGAAAACGGAAATCTTCACACATTGCTGGTAAAAACCAAAATGGTACAGGCACTTTGAAACACAGTAGTGCAGTTTCTTTAAAAGTTAAGAATAATCTTACCTATGACCCAGCAATTTCACTCCCAGGTATCTATTCAAGAGAAATGAAAACATATGTCCACACAAAAACTTATGTCAATGTTCATGGTAGCATTACTTATTGTGGTCGAAAAAGCAAAAACTACCCAAATGTCCATCAAATGGTGAAACGATAACAAGACATCACATATCTATACAAGGGAATATTATTCTATAATTAAAAATGAAATATCAACACATGCTACAACATGGATGAACCTCAAAAACATTTTGTTAAGTGGAAGAAGTCAGATGTAAAAAAAACTACACATGGTAAGATTTTATTTACATGAAATATCCACAAAAGGTGAACATTATACAGGCAGAAAACATCTTAGAGGTTGGTGGTATGGGAGCAGGACTAACTGTCAAAGAGCATGGGCATTTTGGGGGTATGATGGAAATGTTTACACAAATCTGTAAATTTACCAAAAATAAAAAAGTGTACACTTAAAACAAGTCAACTTTATGATATGTAAATTGTACTTCAACAAAGCTGTTTGAAAGGAAGTTAGCAAGGAAGAAAAGAGGGAGGTAGAGATTGAATAAAGGAGGGAGAAAGAGAAAGAGAACTGATTGATTTATATAGGTAATTAAGCTACTTCCCTGGTGGCTCAGAGGTTAAAGCGTCTTCCTGCAATGTGGAAGACCTGGGTTTGATCCCTGGGTTGGGAAGATCCCCTGGAGAAGGAAATGGCAACCTACTCCAGTATTCTTGCCTGGAGAATCCCATGGACGGAGGAGCCTGGACGGCTACAGTCCACGGGGTCGCAAAGAGTCAGACACGACTGAGTGACTTCACTTTCACATTTTTCTTTAAGGATTGACCTGGTGGCTCAGATGGTAAAAAACATGTCTGCCAGGCAGGAGATCCAGGCTCCACCCCCAGGTTGGGAAGATCCTCTGGAGAAGGGAATGGTTACCCACTCCAGTATTATTGCTGGAGAAATCCACTGACAGAGAAATCTATGGGGTTGCAAAGAGTCGGACATAAATGAGCAACTAACACTTTTGGGGAAGGCTTCCCTGGTGTTTTAGATGGTAAATAATCTGCCTGCAATGCAGGAAACTTGGGTTCAATCCCTGGGTCAGGAAGATCCCCGGAGGAAGCAATCATAAACAGTCAGACATGACTGAGGGACTAATACTTTCATTTGAATAGAAGATTAAAAGGATAACATTCTAGGCTAGAGAAAACGTAAGAAAAGGCACCAAGGCAGAAATAATATGGTTCAGGAAAAATACCTCTGGTACAACTAACAGGCTAATAACAAGGAAGATACAAGACTGTGAGGATGATCTACCAGTGTCAAGCTCATGAAAGGACTTTGTTGCCACGCTGAGAGGAAATGGTATTTTAATTGATGAGCAATAGAAAGACATAGTAAATTATACTAATAAAGGCAGAAAACAGTGTCCTGAACACAGAGAACAGGCAACAGAGTTAAACAATGAAATATGTAGTCTGGAACCATATCATGAAATATTGAAAATTTTGGAGCTGATATAAGAAAGGCAATGTTACTTTGAGGCAACCTTCACATTTTCCATTTTAACTGACATGCCAATTATTCTACTACACATGTCAGACAGGTCATAACATTCTAATCTACTTGAGGAAGCAGGAGTAGTTAAGTCAAACCCAAGAAACTCATGAAGGAAACACATCATCTGTTGCTTGAAACTGTGTTATAGGTTTATACTTTTCTCTTTTTTCCAAATTTCTTTTGAGTACACTCATTCTTAATGAGTACACTTTTAAGTATCCACTTAAAAAATATAAGTGAAAGAAACAATTTGAATAGACCCATATCTATTAAATTGAGTCAGTAATTAATAACCTTCCAAAACAGAAAACACCAGGCCTGGATGGGTGTATTCCACCAAATATTTAAGAAAGAAATTCTACTAATCCTCTACAATCTCTTCCAGGAAAAAAAGAAGCAAAGGGAATTCCTCCTACTCATTCTATAAGGCCAACATTACCTTCATACAAAAGCAGACAAAAACAAGACAAGAAAGCTTATAGTTGAGCAAACTATCTCTTATCAATATAGAAACAACAATACTCAACAAATTACTGGCAAAGCAAGTCAACAATGTATACAAAGAGTTTTATATAACAACCAAGTGGCGTGTATCCTAGGTAGGCAAGCATTGTTCAACATCTGAAAATCAATTAATGTAATCCATCACATCAATGGGCTAAAGAAGAAAAATCACATGATCACAATAGATATAAAAAAAGATTTTTAAAAAATCTAACAGCCATTCATGATAAAAAAAATTTTTTTTAAGCAAACAGGAGAAAAAGAGGGGGAACTTTCTCAACTTCATAAAGAACATCTATGAAAAAAAACACAGCTGATGAATAAAATCAAAGAACTAAATAATTGAAGATATTCCATCATCATGAATAGGAAGACTCAATGCTATCAAGATGTCAGTTCTTCCCAAACTGATTTATAGATTCAATTGCAATTCCAATAAAAATCCAACCAATTTGGATATTGACAAGTTGATTCTAACGTTTATATAGAGAGGCAAAAGATCCAGAAGACCCAACACAATACTAAAGGAGAAAAACAAAGTTGGAGGTCTGACACTACCTAACTTTAAGACTTATTTTTATAAAGCTACAGTAATCAAGACTGTGTGGTACTTGTGAAAGAACAAATAGATCAATAAAGCACAAGAGAGAACCCAGAAATAGACCCACATAAATACATTCAACTGATCTTTGACAAAGGAGCAAAAGGTGATAAAATGGAGTAGAGAGGCTTTTCAACAAATGGTGGCAGAAATGGACCTCCACATGCAAAAATAAATCTAAACACAAAACCTTCACTTTTCACAAAAATTAAATAAAAATGGATCACAACTCTAAACATAAAATGCAAAACTATAAAAACTCCTAAAAGATAAAAGGAATAAAATATAAGTGACCTTAGGTCTAGTGATGTCGTTTTACAAATAACATTAAAAATAACTGATAATGTGGACTTCATCAAAATTAAACGCTTCTGACCAAAGGAATGAGAAGACAACCCACAAACTGGGGGGAAATCTTTGCAAAAGACCTGATAAAGGACTATTTACAAAAATATACAAGGAACTCTTAAAACTCAACAATAAGAAAGCAACCTGACTTAAAAATAGGCAAAAGATTTAGACACCTCACCAAAGAAAATATACAGATGACAAATAAGCATATGAAAAGACGTTCAACATGACATGTATTAGCAAGCCATATAAGAATGGTCAAAATCCACAATACTGAAAACAGCAAATGTTGGCAAGTATGTGGGAGAATGCAATTCTCACTGCTAATAAGAATGTAAAACTGGTACAGCCCCTTTGGAAGGCAGTTTGGTGATTTCTTATAAATCTAAACATACTCTTATCATACATACAACCCAGCACTCTCTTTAGTATTTACCCAAATGAGGTGAGAACTTATATACACACAAAAAACCTACTTTATAGCAGCTATATTCATAATTGCCAAAACTGGGAAGAAATCAAGGTGTACTTCAATAGGGGAACTGATAAACTGTAGTAGGTGAACAGATAAACCATGGTGTATTCAGACAACGACATGTCAGTCAGTATTAAAAGAAATGACCTACTAAGCCATGAGAAAACACAGAGAACCTTAAATGTGTATTACTGAGCAAAAGAAGTCAATCTGAAAAGGCTACACACATAATTTCAACTGTATGACATTCTAAAAAGGCAAAACCACGGAAAGAATAAAAAGATCGGTGGTTGCCAGGAGTTAGTGGGAGGGGAGAGATGAATAGTTGGAACACAGGCGTTTTAGGGTAGTGAAATACAGTCCATAATACAGTAATGGAGAATATGTGTCATTTACACATTTATCCAACCCCACAGACTATACAACACCAACACTGAACTCTAACGTAAACTACAGATTTGGGTGATACTGATGTATCAATGTAGGCTAATCAGCTGTAACAAAGGTACCCACTCTGGTGCAGGATGCAATAATGGTGGATGCTAACACTGAGGGAGGCTATACATGCACAGGACCAGAAGGGTATATAGGAATTCTTTGTACTTTTTGCTCAATTTTTCTGTGAAGCTAAAAGTGCTCCAAAAAAAAAAAAGACTCTACCTAAAATACGTTTGTGTATGTCTATAAAGTTAAACAAAATCACGTTATGACAGGTTTATAATGTTTGACCTATTTTTTAAACTGCAGATTTCTCTTTTGCTTTCTTAAGCACACAAGTCCATGAGAGAATGGATAAATTCTCCTCTAGATAGTCTTCAGCCCTTAGGTTTTTTGGTAGATGTTCTTTATCAAGTTGAAGAAGTTCCCCTCTGTTCTTAGGTACTTAACGAGAAATATCAAACATATAAGACAAATGATGAATCATTGTGGGATTTGATCATTCAAAAACTGAGCTTAAAAGAACCATGATACATAATACTATACTTTAATTTTTCTGTTACACAAATATGAACCATGTGAACCTTGAGGCCAGAGAGTAGTATGAGTCAACAGTCTACTTCCAATATGAAAAAGATAACAAAAAAAAAAAAACCCCATACCTCAACTATTAGAGCTTTGTCCATACGAAAAACAATCACACACTTAAAATCTTATTAATATCTTACCTTTGAAAAATATATTGGTATATCACAGACTCAATTTTCCAACTACACTAAGTTTCAAGCACTGTTCATCCCTAAACACATTATTTTCCTAGGAAGAAGGAAACGTCTTTCAATTTTATATGCATTCCACATGATTTTGAGAATAGAGAGTAGACTTTTCCCATCATCTTGTTGTATATGAAGTTAAGACAATTGCTAAGAGCATGGACTCCACACAAACTGTGTAAGTTTGAATCAGCTTTATTTCTTCTAGCTGTGTGATCTTGGGTACATTATAGAGCCTACCAAATGAAATTTCCTCATTTATAAAATGAGGATAGCAATAGTGCCCATCTCAGAAGTTTGGTAAATAAAATGAGATAGTGCAAATATTAGTATATGGTAAGACGGTTGGTCGCCACCTTTTGTCACCAGGGATCAGTTTCATGGAAGACAATTTTCCCATGGTGTGTTGGTGGTGAGAGGGATGGTTCAGGCAGTAATTCAAGTGGGGAGCAGCAGATGAAGCTTTCCTTGCTTGTCTGCCATTCACCTCCTGCTGTGTGACTGGGTTCCTAACAGGTTGAGAATCAGTGTGGATCCGTGGTCCAGGGATTTGGGGCCCCTGGTACAGACAATAAAATGCTACTTCTTATTTATTATCAAACTAAACAGATGCTTTTTTGATGACACATTTTTGTATTACACATCATCATTCATCACCACATGTGTAAAGGAGACTTGACTACTCATCTTTAAAAATGACAGAATAACTTGCAAGTCTGTTAACAGTTGAGTATATTTAAAAGAAAAGTTATTTTAAAGTGCAATATGATTTAAAAAAGCATAGTAAACCACTTACTGATATCTATTCTCTGTTCAACTGGCAAAGGACTGACTCGGCTAACAAGTTTTGAAAGACAAGTTGCTGCAAGGAGTTGAGCATAGGATGTCTGTAAAGAAATATATTTTATTTATTATTATCATATACTATGATAGGAACTTTTCCTAAGCAATATTGGTTATTTTTTCTGGTTTTCCAAATTGGCAGATCTACAAGGGATAAAATATACACAGACATACATACACACACAAACAAAAAAATCCCTCATAAGGGTAGTTGAGGAAGTCTCTGCAAACAGCAAGCAGTTTTAGAGGGGAAAAAAATGATAATGAGCAAGTTCAAACAAAATACACTTATCATGTCTACACAGTACTGCATGATCTGGCCTCTGATTATCTCTCCAAATTCATCTGGTTCTTCTCTTCACTATCCTCTGTCAGAACAGCCCTCTTACAGTTCCTTTCAACGTCTTTCCTACACTGACCTCTCCTCTCCTTCAGATCCATATTGGCTGTATTCACTCTGGCCACTAATTGTCTTAATAGCGTGCTCAAGCCTTCAAAACCCTGTTCAGTTATTCACTTATCCCCAGAAAACTCTTATAAAGACAGTTCTTTTTTATTCTCTAGACCAGAGGTCAGCAAACTAAGCCCTGTGGATCAAATCCTGTCTGTTCTAGCAAGGCTCATGAGCTATGAATGGTTTTTACTATTTTAAACAGTTGGCAAAAAATAAAAATAATAATATTAATACTATTTCGTGACATATGAAAATTACATGAAATCTAAATTTCAATCCATAAACAAAATTCAATAGAACATAGCCACACTCACTCATTTACACACTGTCTATGTCTGCTTTCAGACTATGCCAGCAGAGTCAAGCAGTTAAAACAGTATAGGCACTCGCTGCCTCCTGCTGCTGTTCAATGCACTATAAACTTCTATGATGTACTTACTAACTCTCACAGCATATAAAGCTCCATGAGTATCACCATGACATGACATGTACCTTTTATTATTACCAGAACATATCTGTCATGTCAAAACAAGAAAAGATAGGAGCAGACTTCAAACTTTTAAGACACAGCGAAATATGGATTATTTTGTTATTGAATTAGAGAGCAAAGCAATGTGCTTTTTATGCAACGGCACTATAGCTGTCCTAAAAGAATACAATATATACTGACAATATCCGACTAGGTACTCCTGCCAATATTCCTAACTCACAGGGAATCAAGTCAGAAAAAGGAGAAAATTTTAAACAGAATATATATAACACTGAAACTTCTCTACGAAATAATAAAGACTACAAACAAAGTTAGGTTTTGAAATGACTTATTAGCCAAGTAAGAAAGGCCACTTACCAACAAAGAGTTAATTAAATCACCATTATTTTCAGTAGCCAAAGTTACACATGCAGAAAAATGAATTTCAGACTACTTGCCTTTCAATGAGAATAAGGCCTGGACAGTTAAAAACAACAGAGCAACATCAAAATTCAATTTCAAACCAGATGAAAGATTTGGAGGCTCTCCTTAGTTCTTTATGAGTTGACAGATGTTATCAACATGTACAGCTCATACTGTTACCAATATGATCTGCTATTCCAGAACCCAATGCTAAGTTTGAAGTGAGTAAAGAATTAATCTTCATGAAGACTCTGCATGAAACTACTGGGCAGAATATTTTCAAAGAAGCTGAGAAAATACTAATTTGTACAACCTAGAGTGGTTGCTAAAATGTGTCACAAGCAATGGTAAAAATATATGGAACAGAAAAGGCTTAGTTGGACAAATTTACAAAGCTTGTAAAAACATAAGAGTCTAAAGTCTGGTTATTCATCTTATTATTCATCAGTAGACACTTTGTAGTAAATATTTGAATCTATCATGTGTTAAGAAATCAGTTGTATTAACAGTGGATTTTAATTCACTTTCATGAAGTCATCTTCAGTTCTGACAATTTCTATCGGAAACAGATGCTTAAAATTCTGACTTGCCCTACCATACAGTATAGTTCAGTAGCCTGGCAGTGGTAAAGTCTTACTGTAATTTTTTTTTTTTTGACTCAGGACTAAAACTGAAAATTTTCTGAATGAGAAGAACCATCTTAATCCACTATTGTTAAACGTTAAATGGCTTTTGAAATTAGTTTTTGCTGCACACTTGATAAAAGTCTCTTAATGAATTCAACCTAACATTACAAAATTGTATAAAAGGCAAATAGTACTTAGTACTAATTTGAAACTTAAAATGTAATAAAGTCATTCCAATAACAACTAACACTGATTAAATCACAAATAATATCAAGCTGTTTTATACACTTTCCACACTGTCAAATGTTAAAACAAGTAGCCAAATCTCTATTCCTGAGTATATTTTCTGAGTTCAAACTACATTTGAAACAGCACATTTTTCAGGCCTTGATGTAAGTGCAAAGGAAATTTCAAAATCCATTTAACTGAGCAATTCAGGCACCTTCACCTAACCTTCAACTGGAAGTGATTAATCTAGAATATAATCACATCCTAAAAGGCAAATATCAAGAGAAATTTTAATGCAGTTTTATACATGCCATCTAAGTGACAAATAAGCTTAATTAAAATCATATGCTCATAAACTGATACAATACTTGGCAGTACCCATCTGTTGAAAAGACATTCTTAAAGATGAAATTTGTAAATCTCTTTACAAATAAGTATTAACATATGGACATTTGCAATCAATGCTAATGACAGGAAATACCAACTCTGAACCTCAATTAAGCAAAATGTTATCCCTAAAAGAATAATTCAATTATTTTCATCAGTAGACTTACACTACAAAAAACTGTACTCAATTATAATAATTTTCAATTTCATCAATAAAACTTCATGGAGATTTTTTTCTCTCTTCTGATAGGCATATTTACAAAACATCCTTGATTTTTCATCTTGGTCCACAAAAACTAAAATATTCACAATCTGGCCATTTACAGAAAAAGTCTGCTTTTTTCCAACCTCTGCTCTACAGCCTCTTACTATAGTGCTTACCATATCATCCACAGCTCTTTATTTAAACATCTATGCCTTCTCAGATAAACTAGGAGTTACTTTAATGCATATAGATAAACCAAGTAGGTAGTACAGTGCCTGCTTTTACAATTAAATATTTGCTAAATGATGCTGGATGAATGGCTATGAAACTCTATAAAAGGCAAGAAGTAATCAGCATTCCTCTGAATCATTCCTTCACATTTCAGTTAATTACAATCTGCTTCTTCCACCTAGACTTTTTTTAATTCCAACTTTTTAAAATATAACTTTTACCACTGATAGAAGACTTAAAAGGGGACCAAGAGGAATCAAGAAAGTATTTCGATTCACGCTATTTCTACCTCCTGGGATCTTTCCTAAATATTCTTTCTAGGCATTCCAATTCTTTGACAGTCAAATAAACCACAGTAAAAAGACATGTGGTAATACCTATCAGTTAACCAACACTGCTAACCTGCAAGCATTGATTAACACTGACACAACTGAGCGACTGAACTGAACTCATACCTACCGATCTTTCACTGTTAATTGCTATTATCAAATACTTACTGTTCCTTGTTCTAATAAAAGTTGACATTTGCTGAGACATTCTGGGCTGTCAATAAGTTCCAGGGTGTTTTCTCAGCCTCTATTCTTTGTGTAAGATCAGTCCCTATGTAGAGATGAGTACACAATGCTTCCAATTCAGCCAAACTCTTGAGAAGAAAAAAAATTAGCATTTTACTTGAGTGAAAAAAAAATACAATAAATATGTTAATCACAGGAAATAAGAGATGCAAATATCATGCATGTACTCATCAAGTCAATAAATGCTTATTGAATTACTTCTACTTAGTAGGGGTTACAGTGATGAAAGAAAAAAGGCAAATCTCCTAGCTCTAAATTATTTAAATTTAAACTGATAGTTCTGTAATGGAAAAGAAGTACAGAAAGAGGGGGACTTGCCTAATTCAAGGAGTTTAAAAAGGCATGCCTAAAGTGGTAACATCTACAGTGACCAGAAAGGAGCAGTCATATGAAAGAGAAAACAGTCCAGACAAAGAAACAGCATTTCCTGGGGCCCAGAATAGAGCATAATCATCTCAAGGCACGAAAAGATCAGCTTGACTGGTAAACGGACAGCAAGGAGGAGATGGCAAGTGAAGGCAAAGAGATGGCTGAGGGGAACTACCAGGTGCAAGCTGGAGACATTATGTCAATTTACATTTTTTTTCAGACTGCAACAATTTCAACGGCCCCATCTATATAAAATATAAATACACACTGGTGTGGGTCTTCTAAACTAGTGACGCATTGCGCTGCAGGTGAACTCTGGCATGATTCTCAGGAACTATGACTTAACCCCATGTTATTCACAATCAGCTATCATATTGCAGATTCTGTGTTATAGATACAAGGAATAACTCGTGCTTAGCATCAGAAAGAACACAAATAACAAATATTGGCAAAAACGTGGAGAAAAGGGAGTCCTCATACATTGCTGGTGGGGATGTAAAGTAGTGTAGCCACTTTGGTAACAGTAGAGAAGTTCCTCAAAAAACTAAAACCGAACCACGCTAAGTCGCTAAGTCGTTTCAGTGGTGTCCGACTCTGTGCGACCCCACAGACGGCAGCCCACCAGGGTTATCCCCGTTCTGGGATTCTCCAGGCAAGAACACTGGAGTGGATTGCCATTTCCTTCTCCAATACATGAAAATGAAAAGTGAAAATGAAGTTGCTCAGTCATGTCCGACTCCCAGTGACCCCATGGACTGCAGCCCACCAGGCTCCACCATCCATGGGATTTTCTAAGCAAGAGTACTGGAGTGGGATGCCATCGCCTTATGACCCAGCACAAACCAGGATGTATATCCAAAAAACCTAAAAACACTAATTTGAAAAGCTACATGAACCACTGTTCACAGCATGATTTACAACCGCCAAGATATGGAATAAACCTAAGTGTTCAAAGACAGATGAACGAATCAAGAAGATGTGGTATACACACAAACACACACATCAGCTCAGTCACTCAGTCACGTCCGACTCCTTGCGACACCATGGACTACAGCGCTCCAGGCTTCCCTGTCCACCACCAAATCCTGGAGCTTGCTCAAACTCATGTCCATTGAGTTGGTAATGCCATGCAACCATCTCATCCTCTGATATCCCCTTCTCCTTCCGCCTTCAACCTTTCCCAGCATCAGGGTCTTTTCCAGAGTCAGTACTTTGCATGAAGTGGCCAAAGTATTGGAGTTTCAGCTTCAACATCAGTCCTTCCAATGAATATTCAGGATTGATTTCCTTTAGGATAGACTGATAGGATTTCCTTGAAGTTCAAGGAACTCTCAAGAGTCTTCTCCAACACCACAGTTCAAAAGCATCAATTCTTTAGCACTCAGCTTTCTTTATAGTCCAACTCTTACATCCATACATGACTATTGGAAGAGCCATAGCTTTGACTAGAGGGACCTTTGTTGGCAAAGTAATGTCTCTGCTTTTTAATGTGCTATCTAGGTTGGTCATAACTTTTCTTCCAAGGAGTAAGTATCTTTTAATTTCATGGCTGAAGTTACCATCTGTAGTGATTTTGGAGCCCCCCAAAATAAACACTGTCACTGTTTCCACTGTTTCCCCATCTATTTGCCATACAGTGATGAGACCGGAAGCCATGATCTAGTTTTCTGAATGCTGAGTTTTAAGTCAGATTTCTCACTCTCCTTTTTCACCTTCATCAAGAGGCTCTTTAGTTCTTTGCTTTCTGCCATAAGGGTGGTGTCATCTGCATATCTGAGGTTATTGATACTTCTCCCGACAAACTGATTCCAGCTTGTGCTTCATCCAGCCCAGCATTTTGCATGATGCACTCTCCATATAAGTTAAATATGCAGGGTGACAATACAGCCTTGACATATCCTTTCCTGATTTGGAACCAGTCTGTTGTTCCATGTCCAGTTCTGTTGCTTCTTGACCTGCATACAGATTTCTCAGAAGACAGGTCAGGTGGTCTGGTGTTCCCATCTCTTTAAGAAATTTCCAGTTTGTTGTGATCCACAAAGGTGCTGGCATAGTCAATAAAGCACATTTTTTTTTGGAACTCTTGCTTTTTTGATGATCCAAAGTATGTTGGCAATTTGATCTGTGGTTCCTCTGCCTTTTCTAAATCCAGTTTGAACATCTGGAAGTTTACAGTTCACGTACTACTGAAGCCTGGCTTGGAGAATTTTGAGCATTACTTTGCTAGCATGTGAGATGAGTGCAGTCATGCGGTAGTTTGAGCATTCTTTGGCATTGCCTTTCTTTGAGATTGGAATGAAAACTGACCTTTTCCAGTCCTGGCCACTGCTGAGTTTTCCAAATTTGCTGGCAAATTGAGTGCAGTGCTCTCACAGCATCATCTTTTAGGATTTGAAATAGCTCTATTTCCATCACCTACACTAGTTTTGGTCATAGTGATGCTTCCTAAGGCCCACTTGACTTCGCATTCCAAAATGTCTGGCTCTGGGTGAGTGAACACACCATTGTGATTATCTGGGTCATAAAGATCTTTTTTGTATAGTTCTTCTATGTATTCTTGCCACCTCTTTAACATCTTCTGCTTCTGTTGGGTCCATACCATTTTGGTCCTTTATTGTGCATATCTTTCCATGAAATATTCCCTTGGTATCTCTAATTTTCTTGAAGAGATCTCTAGTCTTTCCATTCTATTGTTTTCCTCTACTTCTTTGCACTGATCACCAAGGAAGGCTTTCTTATCTCTCCTTGCTAATCTTTGGAACTCTGCTTTCAAATGGATATATCTTTCCTTTTCTCCTTTGCCTTTAGCTTCTCCTCTTTTCTCAGCTATTTGTAAGGCCTCCTCAGACAACCATTTTGCCTTTTTGCATTTCTTTTTCTTAGGGATGGTCTTGATCACTGCCTCTGTACAATGTTCCAAACCTCTGTCCATAGTTCTTTAGGCACTTTGTCTATCAGATCTAATCTCTGGAATTTGTCACTTCCACTGTATAATCGTATGGGACTTGATTTAGATCATACCTGAATGGTCTAGTGGTTTTTCCTACTTTCTTCAATTCAAGTCTGAATTTTGCAATAAAGAGTTCATGATCGGAGCCACAGTCAGCTCCTGGTCTTGTTTTTGCTGACTGTATAGAAGTTCTCCATCTTTGGCTACAAAAAATGTAATCAGTCTGATTTTGGCATTGACCATCTGGTGATGTCCAAGTGTAGCCTTCTTTGGTGGTGTTGAAAGAGGGTGTCTGCTATGACCAGTGCATTCTCTTGGCAAAACTCTATTAGCCTTTGCCCTGCTTCATTTTGTACTCCAAGGCCAAATTTGCCTATTATTCCAGGTATCTCTATCTTTTGCATTCCAGTCCCCTATAACTAAGACAACCTTTTTGGGTGTTAGTTCTAGGTCTTGTAAGTCTTCATAGAACCATTCAACTTCAGCTTCTTCAGCATTACTGATTGGGGTACAGACTTGGATTACTGCGATACTGAATGGTTTGCCTTGGAAACAAACAGAGATCGTTCTGTCATTTTTGAGATTGCATCCAAGTACTGAATTTCAGACTCTTTTGTTGACCTATGAGAGCTACTCCATTTCTCCTAAGGGATTCTTGCCCACAGTAGTAGATATAAAGGTCATCTGAGTTAAATTTGCCCATACCAGTCCACTTTAGTTCACTCATTCCTAAAATATCGATGTTTACTCTTGCCTCATCTTCTGTTTGACTTCCAATTAACTGTGATTCATGGACCTCACATTCCAGGTTCTTATGCAATATTGTTCTTTACAGCATTAGACTTTACTTCCGTCACCAGTCACATCCACAACTGTGTGCTGCTTTTGCTCTGGCTCCATCTCTCCATTCTTTCTGGAATTATTTTTCCACTCTTCTCCAGGAGCATACTGAGCACCTACTGACCTGGGGACCATCTTTCAGTGGTGTATCTTTTTGTCTTTTCATACTGTTCATGGGATTCTCAAGACAAGAATACTGAAGTGGTTTGCCACACCAACAGAATATTTCAACCATAAAAAAGAATGAAATTTTGCCATTTATAGCAACAGGGATGGACTTGGAAGGCACTGAAAGTCGCTCAGTCGTGTCCGACTCTTGGCGACCCCATGGACTATACAGTCCCTGGAATTCCCAGGCCAGGATACTGGAGTGGGTAGCCTTTCCCTTCTTCATGGGATCTTTCTAACCCAGATATCGAACCCAAGTCTCCCACATTGCAGGCAGATTCTTTACCAGCTGAGCTACAAGGGAAGCCCAAGAACACTGGAGTCAGTAGCCTATTCCCTCTCCAGCAGATCTTCCCAACCCAGGAATCAAACTGGGTCTCCTGCATTACAGGATTCTTTTACCAAATTGGGGGGCATTACGCTAAGTGAAATTAGTCAGAGGAGAGGAAGAAAAATACTGAATGATATCACTTATATATGCAGAATCTAAAAAACACAACAAACTAGTTAATATAACAAAAAAGAAACAGATTCACAGATACAGAAAACAAACTTGTGGTTACCTGTAGAAGGAAGGTAGAAAGAGGTAATAATACAGGGCTTGGGGAGTGGGAGGTACAAACCACTAGTTGTAAGACAGGCTACGATATACTGTAAAATGATATACTATAATAACAAAGTTATTTTGTAATAACTTTAACATTTAAAAATTGTATAAAAATATAGACAGGATAAACAAGTAAATTTTAAAAATAAAAAAAGAACAATTATTCTGTAATCATTCATTCATTTATAAAAATAATCTCATCAGAAGATACAGGATACATGGATAAAATCTGAAAGAAAATTTTTTAAATGAGTTCAGTATTCCTCTCAGCTTTAGAGAATTTTTGCTAAAGGCATCTTACTAAAACTACTTCAGTTTGAACTCAGAGAATTATTCTTTGGAGGTCAAAAAAAATTGGCACAGATTTTAATATCAGGTAGGCATATGAAAGTAATGGGATATTCAAAAGTAATGCCATTCTTTAAATTCTTTCTGGCTTGAATTTTTATGTAGCAGTCTTACAGCTACACTAGTCTAAGCATTCCCTCAGATGCATAAACCTTTGCCAAATAAGAACAGAAGAGGGCTACAGAGGATGAGAAAGTTGAATAGCATCACCAACTCAGTGAACATGAGTTTGAGCAAATTCCAAGAGATGGAGAAGGACAGAGAAGCCTGGCGCACTGCAGTCCATGGGGTCACAGAGTCAGACACAACTTAGTGACTAAACAACAACAAATAAGAATACATAAGAAACACTGAAATGAAACCTCCTCTAACTCCCTTTATTCTTTAAAGTTCTCGCTCCTTGTTTCTTTACA
The DNA here is from genome assembly GCA_006408695.1 of Aepyceros melampus. Classification (NCBI taxonomy): domain Eukaryota; kingdom Metazoa; phylum Chordata; class Mammalia; order Artiodactyla; family Bovidae; genus Aepyceros; species Aepyceros melampus. Next base: position 24,504 of record SJXQ01001491.1, on the reverse strand, counting down.
GAATTTTCCACTTCTTTATCCAGGCCAGAGCACAACCTACCAGACTACAGAATTTTTTGCTATAGTGAAAATACAAGTACAAATGAAAGGTTTCAAAAGGATAACTAAGATAAAGGACCTCAAATGAACCACATTTTAAATGTTTCCTCTACCTGGATTGTCCCAACAAGCCCTGTAGTGCTACTACATACTGTTTATAACATTAAAATGTGTAGAAAATGTATAGTTCATGAATACATTTGAATTCTCATGTTTCCTCCAAGGGTAAGAAACATAAAAATGAAAAGATCTACCATTTTCCCTCTTGTGACTCATGATCAATCTCAGAAGTATTTTCCTTCATCTAATAAATTTAAAGGGCTGAATTTTTGAGCTGATAATACCCAGAATAATTTAATGATAAACTGATCCTGCTATCATACATCAACTATACATCAATAGGTCTAGACTCTGAAGAAGTAGACTCTGAGTGTAAAAAAAATGAAGCCAGAAATAGTGACAAAATCTAACTACTGAAAAACAAAAGCCAACAATAACTGAGACTAATAATTGCATATACCTCATAGGTTTGCTGGGAAGATTAAATGAGCTAGGGCCACATAACTTCTAGCACACTTTACACCCTATAAAATTAATTGTTTATTACTAGTATTACCTAATAATAGTATTCCAATGGATGGAACTGTATCCTCCTAAAAGATATATCCAAGTCCTAACCCCCAATACCTTTGAAATATTTGGAAATAAAGTCTTTGTAAATCCTTAAATTAAGGATGGAGGGATGAGATCAAACCGAGGGATTTAGGGCAGACTCTAAATCCGTCATTCAAAAAAGAGAGAGGGACATTTCAGGTGCAGAGACATAAGTAAATAGGTCTTAGGAAGGATGTGGCAATGACTGGGGTGATATATCTACAAGCCAAGGACCACCAAGAACTGCAAGCAGCTATCAGAACTTAGAGGCAAAGTATGGAACAGTTTCTCCCTCAAGGGCTCCAAGAAGAGACCAATCCTGTCAACACATTAATTTCAGATTTCTGGCTTCCATACCTATAAAAGAATAAATTTTCATTTTTTTAACTCATCCAGTTTGTGGTAATTTGTCACAACAGCCCCAGGAAACACAAACATTAATATTAATCAATTCAAGGATATCTAAGTAATATAGAAAAGTTCTGGAATTTTGTCCTTTTTGCTATATTGATTTAGAGAACTCCAAACACAGACTTGTTTACATCAACAATGTTATCAGTGACCTTTTTATCCCAAATGCCTTTCAAATTATTAACCATTGAAGGGCAGTGTAAGATAAAAAGGTAAAGATTTGAACTTTCTCCTAAGACTGAAACAAAGGGGGAAAAAAAAATCAAGTTATTCTTTCTCTGTAATGATAACAATTAAATAAATGCCTGGCATATGAAATCATTTTTAGAGAAAGGGATACAACACAAAAATCCTTACCCTGTTGGAAAAGCATTATGTGAACATTTCATAGAGTTAAACTCATAATGTGATGATCGCTGAGCGACTAAACAATCTTCTGACCAGCATTTGATTTCACAGGGATTCTGTCTATAAAGAGAGACTTGACTTTTCATGGTGAACTGATGAACTGCATCTTAGTTTTAAAGTGATGTCTGAGAATATGGTTAACATAAGCATGCCTCAGAGAAATGGATCCCTTCTCAATGTGTTGACAAATTGGGTTTGAGTTATTAAATTTTCTTCTGGGCTTCTTATCAACATTAGAAGCCCATATAAATAAATAACAAGTAGCACTGGACATCACCTAACTCCCATAGATTTATTTACTCTCAAACATTCAAGGACAGCACCCAATTTCCATAGCCTAGGAGACAATATGGAGAAGGCAATGGCACCCCACTCCAGTTCTCTTGCCTGGAAAATCCCATGGACGGAGGAGCCTGGTGGGCTGCAGTCCATGGGGTCGCACAGAGTCAGACACGACTGAGCGGCTTCACTTTCACTTTTCCCTTTCCTGCATTGGAGAAGGAAATGGTAACCCACTCCAGTGTTCTTGCCTAGAGAATCCCAGGGACGGAGAAGCCTGGTGGGCTGCCGTCTATGGGGTCGCACAGAGTCGGACACGACTGAAGCGACTTAGCAGCTTAGCAGGAGACAATATAATCCTGCCTACAGTCTAAATAAGGATTTTCCAAGTTATTTTGGACTCATTTCTGCCCTTTGTACCTGACATACTTCTTTCTATACATTAACTCTCATCGTGTATCCATCAATATGTAAAAGAAGCAAGACCAAAAAAAGAGTATATATTGTACGATTCTATAGTAAAAGAAAGCAGATCAGTGGTTTCAGCCTGGAGAGGGATGAGAGAGTGGGAAGACAGGGAAGGATAGGGAAGCAGCAAGGGGGGATTAAGCAAGGGGGTATAAGGAAACTTGGGGGGTGACAGATATGTTCATTATCTTAATTTCAGTGATGGCTTACAGTTATACACTATGTCAAAATTCATCCAATATGTGTGGTTTATTATTTGTCAATTAAACTTCAAGGAGAAGGAAATGGTATTCTTGCCTGGGAAATCCCATGGACAGAGAAGCCTATGAGTTACAGTCCACGGAGTCACAAAAGAGTTGAACACAACTTAGCCACTAAACAATAACAAGAAAACCTCAAGAAAGCTGAAAAAAATGAAGGGTTTTTTCTTTTGTTCCAGAGAAAAATGTTCCCTCATAATAAAACAATAAATTGATGAACTACAAAAATCCCACCTCAATTAAATTTAAATTCTTTTCAATTACTTCCCTGTATCTTTCCTGCCTTCTGGAATTAAACCTCTTAACTGCCATTAATAAAGTGCCTTTATCTCACAATTACTCATTTCCCACAAACTCTTTGTTTTTTCCTCCCTTTATTAACTTTTCCTGAGCACCCGAAGGCTTATTTCTGGGCCTCTTAGAACTTCTCCTTCTAAATGAATTGGATCATATTTGTTTTAGTGATTTATAGTTACAAAAGTATTTCTATCTTCTACCTTTTAGAAGTAGAAAAATAGACTCCTGTAAATTACATATTTTAGCATATTCATTTTACAGACCAAAAAAAAACAAACCCTGAGGCTGAGCAATCAAATACACACGTGTGTGTGTGTGTGCGCGCGTGCGAGTGTGTATATATACACACACATAGTTCAAATAGAGCAAATGGTCAATTCTGAGCCACATACAAATCTATAGACCCCAACCACATGTTGTCTCAACACCCTGCCACCTTATCACCTTTTACAGTTCAGTTTAGTTGTTTAGTCGTGTCCAACTCTTCACAACCCCATGGACCACAAGATTCCAGGCCTCCCTGTCCATCACCGAGTTTACCCAAACTCATGTCTATTGAGTCAGTGATGCCATCCAACCATCTCATCTTCTTTCGTCCCCTTCTCCTCCTGCCCTCAATCTTTCCCAGCATCAGGGTCTTTTCAAAGGAGTCAGCTCTTCACATCAGGTGGCCANCCACGCTCCTCCACTCTTCTCCTCTTCTTCGAGGATGGATTCTCCTGCTATCTTCTAAATAAAATAGAGCTGTAACACTGATTTGTCTAAGAGCTGTGACACGGTTTGTTCAAGACCTGAGAGCTGTGAAGCACTGAGGGCTTTAATGTCTGTCGCTCCAAATCATTGTTGTGACGAGACAAAGAACTGAGAAGCATACACTCGCCTGACAGTTTTATCATTCTTAGGGACCTCATCTGTTTAAAACTTCAGAATGGACAAACGCCCTAAGTCTTGACCTGCAAATTGAATAAATGGTTCTGTTCAGATTCCACTGATGAGAACAATTTCATGAGACTGATCTGTCCTCTCACTATAAAGTGGTAGGATCTTTACTAGAAAGATCTCATTTCAGAAAATGAGAGCAAAATAATAATACATCTGTATGTAAGTTATAGGATAGATTGATGCCAATAATAGACTGAATTGTTATCTTTTAGAAGGGTGGAATTTAACCATATAATAGAAACCAGCATTCTCATTCTAGTACCCTCAGGAAAAAGATATATCTCACAAAGGGAGAGTAAAAAGTGAAGTTCCCTGGAGAAGGAAATGGCAATCCACTCCAGTACTCTTGCCTAGAAAATCCCGTGGACGGAAGAGCCTGGTGTCCTTGGGGTTGCAAAGAGTCAGAGACAACTTAGGGACTTCACTTTCTGATAAGGGAAGATCTTGATAAGACACTGTATATGTTATCAGATCTTTTCATCTTTCACTTCTTAGGTACTAAAATGACACATGAAGAGAAACTATCTACAGCAGTAGACAAGTATTTGCAATGACAAAATATATGGGCTTCAAAGGGCTACTTGTTTATTTGGTTGTTTGGTCGCTATTTGGTTTAGATCAGTTGCTCAGTCATGGCTACTCTTTGCGACCCCATGCACTGCAGCACACCAGGCCTCCCTGTCCATCAACTACTCCCAACATTTGCTAAACTCATATCCATCGAGTTGGTGCTGCCATCCAACCATCTCATCCTCGTCGTCCCCTTCTCCTCCCACCTTCAACATTACCCAGAATTAGGGTCTTTTCAAGTGAGTTAGCTCACCTGATGGGGGCCAAAATATTGGAGTTTCAGCTTCAGCATCAGTCCTTCCAATGCACATTTAGGACTGATCTTCTTTAGGATGTATTGGTGGGATCTCCTTGCAGTAAAAGGAGACTCAAGAATCTTCTCCAACACCACAGTTCAAAAGTATCAATTCTTTGGCTTTCAGCTTTCTTTATGGTTCAACTCTCACATACATACATGACCACTGGGAAAACCATAGCCTTGACTAGACAGACTTTTGTTGGCAAAGTAATGTCTCTGCTTTTTAATATGCTGTCTAGGTTGGTCATAACTTTCCTTCCAAGGAGTAAGCGTCTTTTAATTTCATGGCTGCAGTCACCATCTGCAGTGATTTTGGAGTCACCCAAAATAATATCTCTCACTATCTCCAATCTTTCCCCATCTTTTGCGATGAAGTGATGGGACTGGATGCCATGATCTTAGTTTTCTGAATGTTGAGCTTTAAGCCAACTTTTTCACTCTCCTCTTTCACTTTCATCAAGAGGCTCTTTAGTTCTTCACTTTCTGCCATAAGGGTGGTGTCATCTGCATATCTGAGGTTATTGATATTTCTCCTGGCAATCTTGATTCCAACTTGTACTTCATGCAGCCCAGAGTTTCTCATGATGTACTCTGCATATAAGTTAAATAAGCAGGGTGACAATATACAGCCTTGACATACTCCTTTCCTGATTTGGAAGTAGTCCATTGTTCCATATCCAGTTCTAACTGTTGCTTCCTGACCTGCATACCTAATTTCTCAGGAGGCAGGTCAGGTGGTCTGGTATTCCCATCTCTTTCAGAATTTTCCACAGTTTCTTGTGATCCACACAGTCAAAGGCTTTGGCATAGTCAATGAAGCAGAAATAGATGTTTTTCTGGAATTCTTTTGCTTTTTCAATGATCCAGCAGATGTTGGCATTGACTATGCCAAAGCCTTTGACTGTGTGGATCACAACAAACTGTGGAAAATTCTGAAAGAGATGGGAATACCAGTCCACCTGACCTGCCTCTTGAGAAATCTGTATGCAAGTCAGGAAGCAAAGTTAAAACTGAACATGGAATAACAGACTGGTTCCAAATAGGAAAAGGAGTATCTTGAGGCTGTATATTGTCACCCTGCTTATTTAACTTATACGCAGAGTACATCATGAGAAATGCTGAGCTGGATGAGGCACAAGCTGGAATCAAGATTGCCAGGAGAAATGTCAATAACCTCAGATATGCAGATGATACCACCCTTATGGCAGAAAGTGAAGAGGAACTAAACAGCCTCTGGATGAAAGTGAAAGAAGAGAGTGAATAAGTTGCCTTAAAGCTCAACATTCAGAAAACTAAGATCATAGTATCTGGTCCCACCACTTCATGGCAAACAGATGGGGAAATAGTGGAAACAGTGGCTGACCTTTTACTTTAGTCATCATCAACCTGCAGATGATATCCTAGTCCATACTTTCAAACTTGTCTGTTCACCATCTTTATATTTACCTATAAATTTCTTTTTCTTGGAAATCCAGGAAGATGTTGAAAACAGCCCCAACATGTCAGAAACTGAATTGAACATATTTCCCACAGATTTTCACATTAAGAGTCCCTTTGTTTCAGAGGTGTAGAATAGAATTTAGATTTACAATCTTAATGTTATCTTTTGCTTTTCCTTCTCCTTGAAAGTGAAAGTGAAGTCGCTCAGTCGTGTCCAGCTCTTTGCGACCCGTGGACTGTAGCCCACCAAGCTCCTCCATCCATGGGATTCTCCAAGCAAGAATACTGGAGTGGGTTGCCATTTCCTTCTCCTTAGTTCCTCCTATATAGTTAAGAGTTTGGTCTTGCCCAAAGAAAAGTCTTGCCTTTGCCCTCAGATTCTGGGAGGTAATCTGTTTATGATAGGAATGTTTTTGTTAAGACTGGGGGGTGGGGGCAGTAGGCCACAGTCTTAAATTAGTGCTGACCACACCAAAAATGCCAAAGGTGTTTTAGGGTGGGAACTTTTTTTTCCTTTTTATTTATTTATTTTTGGCTATGCTGTATTTTCACTGATGTGTGGGCTTCCTCTAGCTGCAGAGAGCAGGGGTTACTTTGTTGCAGTCGCAACATTGCAGCAGCTTCTCTTGTTGCAAAGCACAGGCTCTAGGAGGAGGCAGCTTCAGTAGGTGTAGCACCTGGGCTTCCGCAGTTGTGGCACACGGGCTTAGTAGTTGCAGTTCCTGGGCTCTTGTGTACCGGCTCAGTAGCTGTGGCACACTGGCTTAGCTGATCCATCACACGGGGATCCTGGACCAGGGATCCAACCTGCATCTCCTGCACTGGCAGGCAGGTTCTTTACCACTCAGCCACCAGCCCCGGGGTGGGGACTTTAGATGGCATGGTTTCATTTGACCTAAAAGCTCAGGTCAATCATGTGGCACCCAACCAATCACAACTACAAAAAGAAGCCCCAACAAAAATTCCAGAACTCAAAGCTCAGGTTATGCCTCTCTGGTTTGCAATACTCAGTGCCTACTGCCACACATAGATGATGGGAGAGTAACATGCCCTGAGGACCAAAAAGCTTTGTTTCAGAATGCTCCTAGATTCTCCCCTAAGCACCTCTCTTCCAATCAACCTAGTACGTGTACTTTCCCAATGATAAACTTGGGTATGACAGCTTTCAGTGAATTATGTGAGTCCTTCTGTTAAACCTGAGAATGGCACTGGGAAACTACCAAATATGCAAGTGGCGTCAGTAGTGAGGGTAGTCTTGCAAACTGTGCCCTCAAACATCGCAGTTTAGCTAATGCCAAGTATATAACAATGTATCATAAAGTTTTCCCAATTCCTTTAAAATAAAGACTCATACTCAATACCTCTACATGATAGTCATAGACAGTAGACCAATAGGACAGTATTTTACAACTGTGGCCTACAGTGCCCTGCATTTCTTTAGGGGTTTCTTCTGGAATCATTGTGGAAGCCTGGAATTTGTCCAATATTTAAAAAGTCACTATTATTAAAGTGACCTCAAGCAAATTATCTAGCCTTTCTAAACCTCACTTTTGAAATTGCAGGTTTCAAAACCACCTTTCAAAATAATTATGAAGAAGATAGAAAGGACAAGAGAAAGCTTGATCTAGTTCCTGGCAAATAGCAGATCTACACAAACTGTAAATAGTTTCTTCAGTTAACTATAAAACACCACATATAACCTCATATGTAAATTGATAGAGGTTATATGCAAATATTGTGCCATTTTATATAAGGAATGAGCATCTTTGGGTTTTGGTTATCTGCAGGATGGCCTGGAACCAGTCTCCCTACTATCAATTTAGTCTTCCCTGGTGGCTCAGAGGTTAAAGCATCTGCCTCCAATGCGGGAGACCCAGGTTCGATCCCTGGGTCGGGAAGATCCCCTGGAGAAGGAAATGGCAACCCACTCCAGTATTCTTGCTTGGAGAATCTCATGGACTGAGGAGCCTGGTGGGCTGCAGTCCACGGGGTCACAAAGAGTCGGACACGACTGAGTGACTTTACTACTTACTTCTATCAATTTAAATCATCTCATAATACTTTTAATACCGAATACACATGTGTGTGTGCTCAGCTGCTCAATCACATCCTACTCTTTGCGACCCTATAGACTATAGCCCGCCAGGCACCTCTATCCATGGGATTTTCCAAGAACGAATACTAGAGTAGGTTGCCATCTCCTCCTCCAGGGTACTTTCCCCATCCAGGGATTGAACCCAGTGTCTCCTGCAGCTCCTGTGTTGGCAGGCAAATTCTTTACCGCTGCGCCACGGGGAGCCCATACCTAATACAATATAAATGCTATATAAATAGTTGTAAATTCAATATAAATGATATGTAAATAGTTGCCAAGGTGTGGCAAATTCAAGTTTTTTTTAAACTTTCTGGAATTTTTTCTTTAATATGTTCAATCTACAGTTGGCTGAATCCACTGATGCAAAACTCACAGATACAACAAGCCAACTGTATACATACACCTCTCAAGTAGTTGTACGATTCAAAATCTAGAAGCATGAAAAATTCCAAATGCTAGGTACCAGTTATCATTAGTAATAAAATGTTCCTTGAGTTAACTGGGTAACAATATGATCCATATACTGAAAACAATTCAAACTGAAAAGGTTCAGAGCTTTTTTCAGGCCCCTCAAACTGTCAGGCCTTTCATTTGTCCAGCTTCACTTTTAAGCTGCCCAGAGCTGCTGTGAGATAAGAGTCCGAAGAAACTAATTTGGGTAGTTCTGGCATTAGGAGCTCATTTTTCCACCACTACCTAACGTATGAAGAAATCTTCCAGACTGGGTGATTTACTATTATGCATATCTTTCCAATTCTGAAACTGTTCCAAACTTCCACCATAGTTTTTAATTGCCCTCAAGATTTACACCTGAACTATGAACAACTGTTCATCTATTTACAATCCCAAAGCCCTCCCTGTGAGATTCCGCCAGTGAAGATTTCCCAAAGGGCATTTTTACTAAAGTGGTAATAAATAACATTATTTTGACCTGGAGACCCTTAGCAATGGCAAGGAATCAAAACACTGTGCCAGGCTTACTATCTCCTGAGCTGTCAATTACCTGATAGGAGAGCGGATGGTTGAAAAGAAAGGACCCTTTGGAAGAATCAATAATTAGGTAATGAATCACTGTAGTCTCAGGGGGCCCAAAGAAGTCTACAAAGGGTTGGGACACTTAGATACACTATCACCATGTTATGAAACTGCCTATCTCTCCAAGGTCATCTCCTTCCTCCACAGCCTCCCCTCCTTCCTTCCCTTTCATATGAACCTAAGCTCCAGTCAGACTGAACTACCCCTGCGTGCCACGTTCTTCCACAATTCTTTGACTTGATTCACACTGTCCTTTTGCCTCTACCCTTCCCTTTCTCTTTGCTCGGCGAAATTCCTACAGTTCTTTCAAGATCCACTAGACTGCAAGTTCCCTGACTGTACAAATCATAAAGTTTTGAGAGAGTTTTATCTTAAGTACCTAGCAAAGTAGGAACTCATTAATAAGTGGATGATCGGAAGCTCAAAAAAGCTTGCCTGACAAGCACAGCACTTCTGCCTCACTGCTTCCCGACACACACACACACACAGAGCTGACTGCCTCTTTCAATATTCTCATGATATCCTGTGATTAATTCTATCACATCATTTTTCACATTTACTGTAATTATCTGTGAATTTCATGAGGGCAAGGATGCTAATAAGATGATGTAATTCTTTATCCCAGAACTCTGCACAGTGCTTGAGACCCGGGGGTGGGGGTTGGGGGGGAGGCGCCGGGGTGGGTACCGAGGAGGCGCTACAATGTTGAATAAATAACTGGATGCATATGCCAAAGTGCCCGAGAATATCTGAATATTTGAGCCTTCCTCCAGCCCGCATCCCAACCTGACCGTTTCTGCGCTCCTAGTGCGCGTCCTGCCCCGGTTTCCTCCTCCAATGAGGCTGCTGCAGAGCTCTCCTTCGCAACTCCCCACAAACAGAGCCCCTGCCGGCTCTGGCCAGTTCAAGTCCAACTGCAGAGCCGCTCCTTCGGCGGACCCAGGCCGCTCTCGAGCTCCCTCCGAACTGTGTGCAGGCTGACGACGGAGCCGCGGCGGGAAAGCCGACCCGGTACTGCCGGGCTCCCACCTGCTCCGGCGCCGCCGAACCTCGGTGCGCGCCGTGCGGCGGCACCCGGGAGGGCGGGCTCCCGCGCGGCCGGTCCTCAGCACCCGCACCTCTCTCGAGGGGCGACCTCCAGCCTGGCCCCTGCCCTCCACCCTCCATCCCCGAGCTCGGGCCGCCCCTTCCTCGGGCCCGGGCCTGGGGTGGGCAGCCCAGACCAGTGCCTGGTCCCCGGCCAGGAACGGGGTCTAGGGCTCCGACGCACCGGCCGGCGGCCCCGCGGCCTCCGTCGGCGGACTCGGCCCTCAGTCTCCAGACCCCAGCGTTCCGCCGGATTCCCGGAGCGGCGGGGCGGGGATCCACGGCGCAGAGCGCACTGACCTGGAAGTGCAGCGCCATCTTCCCGGGAGGCGGCGCCGGTCAGCGCCCCGAGCGCCCGAGGGGAGGGAGCGTAGGCGGGCGCCACCGAAGCCCCAGCCGGCCGCGGGGTCCCTGCGCCGCTCGCTCGCTCTTCGCTTCAACCTCGCGAGCGTGGCGCTCGA
>SJXQ01001491.1:0-13534 GCA_006408695.1 Aepyceros melampus | reverse complement strand
CGGACGGGGCGGGGCCGGCGGGGCGGGGCGAGCGCGGGCGGGCGGGCCCGGCGGGGCGGGGACGGGGGCCAGGAGTCTAAACTGCCCCTCCCCCACCGCGCTCCCGCTGCAACGGCCGCTGCCTCAGGTGGTGGTGACGTCAGAGCTCTGCCTCGTGACACACAGCCCCGCCCCCCAGCCCAACTGCCGGCAGAGGGTCCTGACTACGACTCCCACAGCCTCTTTGACCCGTATCTTCTAGAGCGCAGCTACTGCCTACGCTTCTGACTCCCCCGTGTCCACAAGTTGTGGAAAGACAAGACATTTTCTTGTCTCCTAACACTCACTTGTTAATTGACTCCTACAGGTCAACTGCTATCCTTGGTCCCTGACTCCGAGAACCCAGGTTTCAGGTTTTTTTAACTTTTGGTTAAAATTAAACTGACAGTATCTATATATTGTCAAGTTGTAATTTCTAGTTCACTTACTTGTCTATATTTCATTTAACATGAACTTATATTTTACACTAAATGCTACTGCTGCTGCTGCTAAGTCGCTTCAGTTGTGTCCAGCTCTGTGGCTGCCGCCGTCCCTGGGATTCTCCAGGCAAGAACACTGGAGTGGGTTGCCATTTCCTTCTCCAATGCATGAAAGTGAAAAGTGAAAGTGAAGTCGCTCAGTTGTATCCGACTCTTTGCGACCCCATGAACTGCAGCCTACCAGCCTCCTCCATCCATGGGATTTTCCAGGCAAGAGTACTGGAGTGGGGTGCCATTGCCTTCTCCAATTATTTACACTAAATAATTCCACTGAAATGAGAATTTATTTGAGAAGTAGGTCAAAATCACTCCTTTCCAGTGCTTTTCATTTCCTCTTGAGGTTTGATACTTCCAGTTAGGGTCATTGTACTTTGGAGTGAAAAATTCCTATAATACCTCATATAGTTCAGATTTACTAGGGGCAAATTCTCTCAGCTTTTATTAACATGAAAATGTCTTTATTTCACATACATCTTTTTTAAAGGATAGTTTTGCTGGGTATAGACTCTATTTTGACATTAAAATTTTTTCCTGCACTTATAAAATGCCTTTCTCTTGATTACTGATTGCCATTATTTCTATTCAGAAATTAGCTGTCAGTCTGATTTTTGCTCCTTTGAAGGTAATATGTCTCCTCCCACCCCTGGCTGCTTTAAAATTTTTCCTTTCTTTTTGGTCTTCAGCATTTTGAGTGTGATGTAACTGTGAGTGTGTGTGTGGGGGGGGGGGTGTGTTCCTGCTTGGGATTCATGCTGCTGCTGCTAAGTCGCTTCAGTGGTGTCTGACTCTTAGTGACCCCATGGATTGCAGTCTACCAGGTTCCTCCATCCATGGGATTTTCCAGGCAAGAGTACTGGAGTGGGTTGCCATTGCCTTCTCCACTTGGGATTCATAAAGCTTCTTAAATATGATATCTGATTTTTTTCTTTCTAATTTCTTAAAATTCTTGGTCAGCATATCTTTAAGTAACTGCTTCTGTCCCATTCTTCTCTTTCTGACACTCCAATTGCATGTATGTTAAACCCTTTAGCTTCCCTGGTAGCTCAGACGGTAAAGCATCTGCCTGCAATTTGGGAGACCCGAGTTCAATCCCTGGGTCGGGAAGATGCCCTGGAGAAGGAAATGGCAATCCACTCCAGCACTCTTGCCTGGAAAATCCCATGGATGGAGGAGCCTGATAGGCTACAGTCCATGGGGTTGCAAAGAGTCGGACATGACTGAGCGACCACTTTCACCTCAAACCTTTTATACAGTTTTCCATGTCTCTCATACTCCTTTTTGTATTTTTGTCTTCTTTTCTTGTCATAGTTTCATCTGCATATTTTTACTGACCTTTTACCCAAGTCAATAGAAACTCTATTCTGCTGTGTCTGAGCTGGTATACAACCCCTCTATTGAATTCTTAATTTTAGTTATAATATTTTAAGTTCCAGAATTTTCATTAGACATTTCCCCTTCCATTCTTTGAATAGATTAAAAGAAATATATCATTCCTTTATTTTCTTGAACATTTTGATGATATTATTAAAGTCCTTATCTGATATCTACAGTATCTGAGTCAATATGCGGGTCCTTCTCTCTTCTATAATTTGGTCCTATTTTTTCAAGCTTGTCTCATGATTTCTTATTGAATGTTAGTGTGGAAGAAAAACTGTAGAAGTTCTGGATGATATGAACTTTCTCCTTGGAAGATTTTTTATTTTTATTGTAGTAGGCAGATAGAATACCAGAGGATCACTTCAATCCTATTGAGACTTGGCTTTAGGCTTTTAAATTCAGATTTGTTTCTGTTTTAACCTTATTCCTAGGTCATGGTACCCAACTGATCTTATAGCTAAAAGCATGGGATATTTACTAAGACACCTTCATCCTATGGGCTTGAACTCCTAATCCCTATCTCCCCAGTTCTATGCAACTGCTAAAATCTCTGTTCAGCTCTTTAGATGCTGCTGTTCTGCTAAGCTTCTTAAAGTCTCTCCCAACAGGTATACATCTTAAGAACTGACTGACGATTTGAGGGAAATCTGTACACAGGTTTTGGGGCTCACATCTCTGTAGTTTGCTCCTCTCTAGAAATTTGTCCCTCAAATCTCAGCCCCTTTTGTTCTCAGACTCCCATGTCTGCTCCTAGCCTGCTGAGATTGCTGCTATCCATTTAGCTCTGTTAATCCTTGTGCATTTTGAGTGTGGTGTAACTGAAAAATTGTTTGGAGGGGGAGGAAGGGATGAAAAGAGCTGAGTTAAATCTGGATCTTGTCCTTAGTACTTTAATGCTCTCAAGGATTGAACTAAGTCCTGCCTTTGTTGGTTGTTCTCTAGTATCTTCAAACTACATATTGGTGTACAGTTGTTAGTATATGTCAAATTATTGTTAAATGTTGTTAAATAAATATGTATTTGTTTCTTTATAGTTGTTATATATGTAATATGAGTGTTAAATATATATGTATATTTCTGTATATTTTTAAAATTGTTTTCTATGGGAGGTCTAATCCAGCATAAGCTAATTCATTATGACTAGGCTATTTGCATCTTCCATACTTCACACTGATTTTCATAGCTCATCCAGAACCCACACATCCTCATCCCCACAGCTCAATTCATAAATGTTAAAATCTTTGATACCTTCATCATGCCATTTTGTGCTAATTCCTAAAGGTTTTGATTCCTATATTTTAACTTTTACTTCCATGTCCCACGACTTTTGACATCAAATCGTATCTGTGATTCCCACATTTCAACATTTCTGACTGTCACAACCCAAGCACCAGTGATGATTTCTGACCTTCCTATGGCACATGCCATGCAATAAATACCCCATTATTTTAACTGCTTATAGCCTTTGCCTAACTTCTAGATCTCAACCACATTTTAAAGCTATTTTTTAAAGTAACAGTTCTGTTACTTTTTCAGGTCATTAGGAGAGGGAAAATTAGATTTTATCATTTGTCTTTTTTCTCACTCCAAAATATCCTTGATACAAGTATAAGGTTGTGGTAAAAACAGCACCTAACTGTTCTGTGGATTTACCAGGTAATTGTGAAAATAAATCAATTCTTTTTCCTTTTAAATTTGAGTGACCACAGAAGATTTCTGTTTAATTATCACTCTCTTCCATGATTTTCTATCAACAAAATATGCATACAACTCCATCTTTTCATCAATTAACAAAATTTAAGACAGAATTGTGTCACTACAGCTATTAAAATTAGCACAGAAGATGCTCTAGGATGTCAAATAATTCATTTCTATCACAAAACTCAATTAAAGGAGGGACATTTAGAGCCCTTAGGAATTACAAAATTATCTTCCTTTATGGCAACTAGCCTTCTAAAAAAGACAGATAGATCTTTAATCTGTATCTTTTTAAAGGATTCAATTAGCATACGTAATTCTGGTGCTTTAGGAAATTCACCTAACAACTCTTAGTTTTGACTTATTATTTCTAAGGTCAGGATAACAGTAAGTCTATAATTCAAAAATTTTGCAAAAAGTAATATTGAGATGCCATCTATGAGGTTGCACAGAGTCGGACATGACTGAGGCGACTTAGCAGCAGCAGCAATATTGGATGAGACAGTCAAGCACAGTGGTTAGGAAAAGAACATGGAGCCAAACAGCCTGGATTAGGACACCAGCTCCACCACTTGCTGGTAAGCTTGTGGAAGTTACTTAACCTCTTCAGGTCTTCATTTCCTCAACTATAAAATGGAGACTACTAGTACATATCTCATAGGTTACTGTGATGATTCATGAGTTTATATATAATAAGTGCTACATTTTCAGGCTTCCCTGGTAGCTCAGCAGTAAAGAATCCAGTTGCCAATGCAAGAAAATGCAGGAGATGTGGGTTTGATCACATGATCAGGAAGAACTCCTGGAGGAGGAAATGGCAACCCACTCCATTGTTCTTGCCTGGAAAATCCCATGGAGAGAGGAGCCTAGCAAGCTGCAGCCCATAGGGACACAACTAAGCACGCACAAATACTAATTTTATTATCAAGTGAATCCGTATTCTTTGAATATCATATTTAAGTCAGTATTTTAATGGAATGGTATTATGAATTTAATCAGACTTAATTATTCAATACTTTTTTACTTTGTAAATTTATTATCCAATTGGATATTACCTCATTGTCCCTCCTACCCCACCCACCTTCTCAATCCTGAAAATTTTTGAAAGGCTGTGACATTACTTACATTAACATTTCTTTTTCTCATGTTTTCATATGTGGTAGGACTGAAACTTCAAAATGATTCAACTAAAATTCTCACTTTATGAATACTTAAAGTGTAAAACCTATAATCAATCATTTACTGTAGTAACACATATAAGCAAAATATAGAAAAAATTAGTACACATTTCCCTTAAATGTATTCTGCAAATATAATTTTATTAAATACACTTAGTAAAATTGCTTAATACATAAGTAAGATTGGGGAATCCAGCAGAGGGCAGGCAGGTAAGAGAAACAGAAGGAGAATACATACAATAAATTCAAATTTACATAAAATCCCTCCAAAACACAAAAGTCCTGTGAAATATTGACTTGTGAGAATTTCTTTCATGTTAGTTGATTTCAACTATATTTTGTTTTGTCAAATCATTAAACTCCATTTATTTAAATATCTAGTGTGAAACCAGAGTAAAAAATTTTTTTCTTCACTAATGATATGGGCTTCCCCCGTGGCTCAGCAGTAGAGAATCCACCTGCAATACAGGAGATGGAGGCAAGAGACATGGGTTCGATCCCTGCATCAGGTAAATCTAGAGAAAAGAAATAGCAACTCACTCCAGTATTCTTGCCTGGAAAGTTTCAATTCATGGGTTGCAGAAGAGTCAGAAACAACTGGGTTAAACAACAACAAAATGATATGGATATGGATAAGAATTATTTCACAATCTTGATTAGTACATATATACTAAAAACTATATATACTTTTTCTTTGAGTGACTTATTTTAACTCAGTGGTAATAATAAGGGTATACTGCTATGTATTAATAATGACATTTTTTGACAAATAGAAATTAATATTTCTCATTCTGTACATTGATTTCTATACTGACAAACCTAGACAGCATTCTGGGAATTCCCTTATATTACTTGCATATCACAAGTTGGAATCAAGATTGCTGGGAGAAATATCATTAACCTCAGATATGCAGATGATACCACTCTAACAGCAGAAACAGAAGAGAAACTAAAGAGCCTTTTGATGAGGGTGAAAGATGAGAGTGAAAAAGCTGGCTTGAAACTCAACACTAAAAAAAAACTTAAGATCATGGCACCCAGTCCCATTGCTTCATGGCAAATAGAAGGGGAAAAAGTGGAAGCAGTGACAGATTTTATTTTCTTGGGCTCCAAAATCACTGCAGATGGTGACTGCAGCCCTGAAATTAAAAGACGCTTGCTCATGGGAAGGAAAGCTATGACAAACCTAGACAGCATATTAAAAAGCAGAGACATCACTTTGCCAACAAAGGTCTATTTAGTCAAAGCTATGGTTTTTCCAGTACAGTTACAGTATAGTTCAGTCACTCAGTCATGTCTGACTCTTTGCAACCCCATGAATCGCAGCACGCCAGGCCGCCCTGTCCATCATCATCTCCCGGGTTCACTCAGACTCATGTCCATCGAGTCCGTGATGCCATCCAGCCATCTCACCCTCGGTCGTCCCCTTCTCCTCTTGCCCCCAATACCTCCCAGCATCAGAGTCTTTTCCAATGAGTCAACTCTTCTCATGAGGTGGCCAAAGTACTGGAGCTTCAGCTTTAGCATCATTCCTTCCAAAAAAATTCCAGGGTTGATCTCCTTCAGAATGGACTGGTTGGATCTCCTTGCAGTCCAAGGGACTCTCAAGAGTCTTCTCCAACACCACAGTTCAAAAGCATCAATTCTTCGATGCTCAGCCTTCTTCACAGTCCACCTCTCACATCCATACATGACCACTGGAAAAACCATAGCCTTGACTAGATGGACCTTAGTCTGCAAAGTAATGTCTCTGCTTTTGAATATACTATCTAGGTTGGTCATAACTTTTCTGCCAAGGAGTAAGCATCTTTTAATTTCATGGCTGCAGTCACCATCTGCAGTGATTTTGGAGCCAAAAAAAAAAAAAAGTCTGACACTGTTTCTACTGTTTCCCCATCTATTTCCCATGAAGTGATGGGACCAGATGCCATGATCTTCGTTTTCTGAATGTTGAGCTTTAAGCCAACTTTTTCACTCTCCTCTTTCACTTTCTTTCTTTTTTTTTTTATGGGGTGGTTAGTTTTTATTTTATTTATTTATTTTTTTTTTCCTCTTTCACTTTCAACAAGAGCCTTTTTAGCTCCTCTTCACTTTCTGCCATAAGGGTGGTGTCATCTGCATATCTGAGGTTATTGATATTTCTCCAAGCAATCTTGATTCCAGCTTGTGTTTCTTCCAGTCCAGAGTTTCTCATGATGTACTCTGCATATAAGTTGAATAAGCAGAGTGACAATATACAGCCTTGACGTTTTTCCAGTAGTCATGTACAGATGTGAGAGTTGGATCATATAGAAGGCTGAGTGCCAAAGAATTGATGCTTTCGAATTGTGATGCTGGAAAAGGCTCTTGAGAATCCCTTGGACAGCAAGGGGATCAAACCAGTCAATTCTAGAGGAAATCAACCCTGAGTATACATTGGAAGGACTAATGCTGAAGTTGAAACTCCAATATTTTGGCCACCTGATGCAAAGATTCTTTGGAAAAGACCCTGATGCTGGGAAAGATTGAAGGCAGGAGGAAAAGGGCATGACAGAGGACAAGATGGTTGGATGGTATCACCAACTCAATGGACATTATTTGAGCAAACTCCAGGAGATGTTGGAGAACAGAGGAGCCTAGTGTGCTGCAGTCCATGGGGTTGCAAAAAGTTGAACATGACTTAGTAATAGCAACTTGCATATTAGTTCCGCCACATAATAAAAGTTTAAGGCACTGATTACATAAGCATTATGTCGATATGCATCTTAAATTACTGCTAAGAAGGGTCATGATAATGTGTGACCTGATATACAGTGCTATTCTGAAAAGCTATTTTGCAATTTATATAAAGAAGCTTAAAAATGTTCCTTATCTTCACCCAACTTCTAGAAAGTGATTCTAACAAAATAGCATAATTTTTTAAAAGTTTTATATGCAAAGATATTATTACAGCATGATTTGCCATTGGAACAAGCAGAAATGCTTAAGTAAATTATGGTACAACATATGGCAGAATCCTCTATAGTCATTAAGAATTATATTTATGAAGAGTTTTATAAAAAATATGGAAATGTTATGTTATAAGGTTAAGTGTAAAAGGAAAAATGGAACAATATATCATTTCAATCAAATGAAAAAAGCATAGAAACATGAGTGGAACAGAATACAAACAAATATTAACAAGGCTGTCTTATGAATGGTGGAATTAAGATTTTTTTCTCTTCTTATATTTCTGTGTTTTCAAGATTTTCTAAAATATACAGTATTCACTTTTATAATGAGAGAAAAACTTGTAGCAAAAAGTGATCCTGAAATAGATTACCATTAATTTTATTAATGTACTTAATATTAACAAAGTGCTAATGGCAGGTGTATATATTTGAAGGAAAGACCAATTAGAAAAACTGAACTTGACCATACAGGCACTACTGCCACAAATCTCTTTTGGAACAAAGCAAAATGTGGGTATGATGTGTGTGTATGTAAAATTTTTAAATAATGTAATCTTAAATTGATACGGAAAATATAAAATGCGTAAACTCTAGGGGAACAGGGCAGAAGAGACCTATTGATAGTTATATCCCGTTTTATGCACAGAGCTACTTACCAGAAATAGGCATGTCCCCGTTTCAAGTGCTTTCTTTTAAAAGGTTTCTGTAAAATACATTTAAAGCCTTATCAATGATAGCAATACTGTTTAACTGTTTTTAGAGTAAAATTAATTTGAACTAAAATATAAAATTAGGTCCTTCACATACTAATATTACTTTGCACAGACAAAATCTATATTATTTCTTGGAACCCTGGAGAAGGAAATGGCAGCCCACTCCAGTACTCTTGCCTGGAAAATCCCACGGACAAAGAAGCCTGGTAGGCTACTGTCCATGGGGTCGCAAAGAGTCAGACAGGACTGAGCAACTTCACTTTCACTTTCACTTTCTTAGAACCCAAGTCCCTTCCTTAGAGGTCAACATTTTCTTTTTGCTAAGAGTTATGTTTTAAATTTACTGTGAGGATATCCAGCTAACCAAGCAACTCTCTGACTATAAGGAAAAATGAGAGCACCTAAGAATATCTCAAGGAAAACCAAGTTGTGAACTCTCTTCTATCTCCTTTCCTTTCCTGTCTCCCATCTCCCCTGCCCCAATACACATTAACACCATTCCTACATTAGGTTACATCACACTCAGGAGCTTAGGAGAGATGATACCCACATTAAACCCTTTCAAATTGTAGCAATTTATTTTAAAAGAGTATTTCTATCATTTTCTCCTGATTATAGAAGAAATCCATGATTTTTATATAAAACTGTATGATACAGAATTGTATAAAATCAAAAGTAAAAATTACCAAGAATGGCAGCCTCTCAAAAATAACCTATTTTAGTATAGCAGCATGTCTTGCCATTCCTCTGTCTCTGCACATACATATATTGGCAAAAAATATTTTTTGATAGGAATGAGATCATTCTATAAAACTGTTTTGTACCTTGATTTTTCTAACAGAATATGCATTTTAGATGTATTTCAATATCAGTATTATAAATCTACCTCATTTCTTTTTTAATAACTCCGTATTCCTCCATGTGTGTATACTATGATTAATCAATCCTGCACTGAGAGAAATTTATTTCTTTTTACTTTGTAACTAAAGCTTACAGTAGCAATGTTAAGTGAACTAACATATTCTCTATTACTAGGAGAGGCAGACAAGACAAAATTTTGCCCCAGGGCATCTACAAACACTGCTCCAAAAAAGCATTCCCAAGTTAACTGGTACGTAAGTTGACTATACATATACTCTTATGTTGTATGTTTACTTATACATACAGTTTATTGTTCTCCAAGAACACTTCATCTTGTATATTGTCACCCTGTATATTTAAATTATATGCAGAGCACATCATGAGAAACACTGGGCTGGATGGGCACAAGCTGGAATCAAGATTGCTGGGAGAAATATCAATAACCTCAGACATGCAGATGACACCAACCTTATGGCAGAAAGAGAAGAAGAACTAAAGAGTCACTTGATGAAAGTGAAAGTGGAAAGTGAAAAAGTTGACTTAAAGCTCAACATTCAGAAAACGAAGATCATGGTATCTGGTCCCATCACTTCATGGGAAATAGATGGGGAAACAGTGGCAGACTTTTTTTTTTTTTTTTTTGGACTCCAAAATCACTGCAGATGGTACTGCCGCCAAGAAATTAAAAGATGCTTATTCCTTGCAAAGAAAGTTATGACCAACCTAGACAGCATATTAAAAAGCAGAGACTACTTTGCCAACAAAGATTTGTCTCATCAAGGCTCTGGTTTTTCCGGTGATCATGTATGGATATGAGAGCTGGACTATGAAGAAAGCTGAGCGCTGAAGAATCAATGCTTTTGAACTGTGGTGTTGGAGAAGACTCTTGAGAGTCCCTTGGACTGCAAGGAGATCCAACCAGTCCATCCTAAAGGAGATAAGTTCTGGGTGTTCATTGGAAGGACTGATGTTGAAGCTGAAACTCCAATACTTTGTCCACCTGATGCCAAGATTCTTTGGAAAAGACCCTGATGCTGGGAAAGATCGAAGGTGGGAAGAGAAGGGGACAACAGAGGATGAGATGGTTGGATGGCATCACTAACTCAATGGACATGAGTTTGAGTAAGCTTTGGGAGTTGGTGATGGACAGGGAAGCCTGGCATGCTGCAGTCCATGGGGTTGCAAAGAGTCGGACGTGACTGAGCAACTGAACTGAACTGAAGAACACTCCTGAGAATTGAAGGGGGAGATATTAATGCATACTCTGGGCTAATCATGAAGCCATGCTGTAGGATGGAGCTAGGGTTTATACCAGCTGTGAGAAAAGAAGTTGGGGGAATCACTGTGGGCAAGCATGGTGAAGGGGACTTCTGTGTAGAGGGCTGGTTGGCAAGCCTGACAGATTCTAAATGGGGTAAGGAGAGCATTCCATCTTGAGAGTGGTCCTTGGAGGGTCAGAAACTAGCAGAGGAAGAGAGTATCCACACAAGAGTTTTGGCCAATCGTGGGATTTTGGAGCCCAGGTGATATGAAGAGAGTATGTGTGTATTGAGGGCATGTTGGGGGCATAGTACAGGATTTTGATGTTCAACAGGCCTGATAAAGACATCTATGCAGGTGTGTGATAGGGGCTAGCTGGGCATGGGGAATCAGAGGAGCCTGGAAAGGGTGAGGAGAGTGTTTATATGGGTGGTGTCCTATAAGAGGTGTCAAAACCTAAGCAGAGGAAGAAGATATCAGTGCAGGGGAGAAATTGACAATGGAGTTGGAAAACTGATTGGGAAATTGGTGAAATAAATACATAACAATAATGGAAGTCAGATTTTTCATTATGGGAAAAGGAAATTACAAATATGGAAAGGGGGAAAACTAGGATCAACCTTGTGATGTTGGATTTGAATTAGAAATTTCAGTGAAAATTCATGGTTTTCAATATGTAGAGATAAATATAGAAATAAATTTAGGTGCATATATATACCTACATGTATGCCTACTGAGAGTTCCTGAGGTCAGCAATACCCCAACAGTACTGAGCACACCTAACATCCAGAACTTGGCCTCTAAAAATTATTTTCCACTTACAGGAACCAGTCCCATGGAGAAATAGCAGATTCTAAGTTGGGGCACGTAAGTACAAAATGTGTTTAAAATGTTTTTTGGACGTCAAAAACTAAGGAAATCTTCAAAGAATGAAGGGGGTCTCTCAAAAGGCCATGAGAGCCAGCGTGAAGGGGTTCCCACTGGCCAAATCTAGGAAAAACAGGCATCAAAATAAATTATAGTGATAGATTATAACATGTGATGAAGAATGGATTATTTACATACTCTCATTGCAGTTCCTCGCAAAATACGTACTAAAGAAAGCAGAAAAGGGTAACTTTTCAGTGCAAAAATCTCATTCACCACCTTAATTGAGTGATTAACGTAGATCATATTAGTAATGGGACAAATGTAAATCATGTGCCTCTTGCCAGGATGCAGTAATAACACAGCATCATCTCTGTGATAGTCTCACAAAAGATGCCTGTCCTGAATCTAATCTTGAAACATTGTAATTAACATCAAGCTCAAACTGAGAGATATTCTACAAAATAACTGGCCTATAATCTTCACAAATTCCAGGGTAATGAGCATCAGTGAAAAGCTGATCCACTGAGAAAACTAAAAGACAAACAATTTAAATGCAATGTGGGACTTCCCTGGCAGTCCAGGGTTAAAACTCCATGTTTGCAATGCAGAAGGCACAGGTTTGATCTTTGGCCAGGGAACTAAGATCCCACATGCCGCAACATGGCCAAAGAATTTTTTTTAATGCAATGCATGATTTGAACTGGATAATTTTATAATAAAGGACATATTGGGAATACTTGGCAAACTTGAGTGAGATCTAAGAATTAGAAGGCAATAATGTATCGGTGTTAATTTCTTGATTTCATGATTGTATTGCAGTTATGTAAAAGAATGTCCTAGTTTACAGAAAATAAACACTAACAGAGGACAAGATAATTGTGCTTCTTAAAATTGGTATGTATCTTAGGTTTGAAGAAATTCAGTCAATGACAATTTTTATTATCCTTGAAACAACATCACTTAAATAGTTGGGTGTTCTGTCCATACAGACGATAATCTAAAATATTCCAAGACCCCTAGGACTGGTTCTTTGTAATGGCAGAATTCATTTTAAGAAAATAAATCCTCTGAGAGATGGTCTTTACCTAGAAGGCCTAAAGCAGAGCCCAACATGTCTTGTTTAGGAATATACTTGGATTACTGTTTTACAAAGGAAAAAATGAAGATACATTCCAGGTACAGGCAAGTAACACTTGCCATTAATTCACTGATAAGATCTCATTGGGTGATAATCTGAGAAGTCAAAATGTTGGCCTCAGGAGTCCAGGGGAACCTGTCTGAATGATGAATGTACAACCAAATTTTAGAGTGTTAAAAGGAGACAATGGTTGGGTAAAGCATCTGTCACCCGTCCTAAGAAGAGAGGCCATGTAATCATATTGCTAAAAGCAACACCGAACCACTTTCAGGCCTACCACTCTATAGAGTGAGACTAAAAACCACCTCTGAAGATGCCCACTTACAGAGTGATCACAGTGTATGTTTGACTGGTGGTTTCTCTTTCAAGATGATTTTCAAGAATTAGCATATTTGAAAATGGAAAATAGTATATGGCATTTCCAAAGGCCCAGCTTGAAACCAGATAATTTGAACATGGGTTGTACAGAGACACTTCACAAAGGGATTGCCACAGGGTTAGCACCTTCAGCAATGGCCTAGCATTAGCCATTTGTAAACAAGCCCTTTGTGTGCTCCTAGTGTTGGACATTTCATACACAGACCTCATCTGCAGATAGCTTGGCAATGACCATTTTCAAGAGACACCAGAATTTTGATGGGAGGAGAGTTTGTGAGAGAATGAATATACATATATATATATGTATGTATGTATGTCTGAGTCCTTTTGCTTGAAACTATCACAATATCATTAATGGGCTATACTCCAATATAAAATAAAAAGTTTTTTTCTAAAAGAGACACCAGAATTTAAAAAATGGACTAAGCCAAGATATTTCTTTTTTTTAATTAATTTTTATTTTTTAGTTGTTTTGCTTTATAATACTATATTTGTTTTGCTATACATTGTCATGAATCAGCCACGAGTGTACATGAACTCCCAATCCCGACCCCCACCTTCCCCCTCCCGCCCCACACCTTCTCTCTGGATTATCCCTGTGCATCAGTCCCAA
>SJXQ01001490.1:0-36805 GCA_006408695.1 Aepyceros melampus | reverse complement strand
TTCCAGGCAAGAAACTGGAGTGGGTTGCCATTTCCTTCTCCAACGCATGAAAGTGAAAAGAGAAAGTGAAGCCCGCTCAGTCGTGTCCGACTCTTAGCGACCCCCTGGACTGCAACCTACCAGGCTCCTCCATCCACAGGATTTTCCAGGCAAGAGTACTGGAGTGGCTTGCCATTGCCTTCTCCTAGAATTAATGCCTTTATATAGCTTAAAACACATACCCTATAATATATATTGAAAACAAAGTTACATTTCCTGAGAATCAGGTGGCCCTTACTGGGCTTAATAGAAAATGCCACAGAATGACAAAAGTCAAATTTACATATTTACCTTTTTTTTTTGCCTTAAATTTGGTTTATCCTCAACAGTGAAACCTGTGATCTTAAACACCTAAACTTTTTCCTGATCACAGAGTGCATTTGTTGTGCTTTTGAGCTAAGATCATTTAAACATTTTTTGACTTGTTTACCTTTTCTTCACCCTAATTTCATAGCTAATGAAAGTTAGATATAGATTCATTTAAAACAATATTTGCATAAAATCTGATATTACACTAATTTAGCAGTGGTTACTTAAAGCAGTCTGTGTATTTAAACAATATATTCTGTTTCTTCTGTTGTATAAGATCAACTCATTGCCACAGATGAAAAAGTTGTGTTAATATGCATTATATTGTCAGCAAAACAAGCTGGAATCAAGATTGCCGGGAGAAATATCAATAACCTTAGATATGCAGATGACACCACCTTTATGGCAGAAAGTGAAGAGGAACTAAAAAGCCTCTTGATGAAAGTGAAAGAGGAGAGTGAGAAAGCTGGCTTAAAGCTCAACATTCAGAAAACGAAGATCATGGCATCTGGTCCCATCACTTCATGGGAAACAGATGGGGAAACAGTGGAAACAATATCAGACTTTATTTTTTCGGGCTCCCAAATCACTGTAGGTGATGATTGCAGCCATGAAATTAAAAGACACTTACTGCTTGGAAGGGAAGTTTTGACCAACCTAGACAGCATATTAAAAAGCAAAAACATTCTTTGCCAACTAAGGTCCGTCTATCAAGGCTATGGTTTTTCCAGTGGTCATGTGTGGATGTAAGAGTTGGACTATAAAGAAAGCTGAGCACAGAAGAATTGATGCTTTTGAACTGCGGTGTTGGAGAAGACTCTTGAGAGTCCCTTGAACCGCAAGGAGATCCAACCAGTCCATCCTAAAGGAGATCAGTCCTGGGTGTTCATTGGAAAGACTGATGTTCAGGCTGAAACTCCAATATTTTGACCACCTGATGCGAAGAGCTGACTCATTGGAAAAGACCCTGATGATAGGAAAGATTGAGAACAGGAGGAGAAGGGGAGATAGAGGATGAGATGGCTGGATGGCATCAGCCGACTCAATTGCCATGGGTTTGGGTGGACTCCGGGTGTTGGTGATGGACAGGGAGGCCTGGTTTGTTGCAGTCCATGGGATTGCAAAGAGTCGGACATAACTGAGTGATTAAAATGAACTGAACTGAATTGAATTCATTTTATTTTTTACCTCCTCTAAGGCTGGGGCTCGGTAAACAAAAGAGCGTTCTGGTAGAAATGAGGATTTCTCCTTTAAACATATGTAAATAACTGTATTCTAACGAAAATAAAGGTCCTGAGTAAAAGCTTTGTGTATTTTACTGCTCATTACTCAGTGCTGTGCTTAGTCACTCAGACATGTCTGACTCTTTGTGACCCCATGGACTGTAGCTTGCCAGGCTCCTCTGTCCATGGAATTCTCCAGGCAATACTGGAGTGGATTGCCATACCCTTCTCCAGGGGATCTTTCCACCCCAGGGATCGAACCTAGGGCTCTAGCTTGGAGGTGGATTTTTTACAATCTGAGCCACTAGGGAAGCCCAAGAATACAAATAAGGGCAGTACATCAATTCTATAGAGTCATTTCTTTATGTCCTTAAACGTTTTTCTTTTATAATCTGCATTAAGATTTTCCAAATACATGTTCCATGAATCTTAAGATATTTGTTAAAATTGGATGATATTCAAAGAAGATTTTACTCGAGTTTTCTGTTCTATTATCTGTTAAATTGAGGTAGAAGATAGACAATAAATATTTTCCCCAAAATGTTCATGAGAGATTAGCATATTAAAAACCTATCTCATCTTTTCTTGGGCTTTGCTTTCAAGATGAGGAAAAAAAGATAACAACAATCATGCCAAAAAGTGTTTCTGCCTGCCCAAAGAAAGGTCATTAAGGAATTCATCAATTGGAACATTTTAGAGGCCACAAGCATTAGGGATATTTCAAAATGAGTATCACTAAAATCTGTGTGCTTCCCAAACTGTGATGCTGTCTTACTGCAAGTTGTGTCTTTCAAAGCAAGGTAATCAGGAACCAACTCCCATGCAACTTTCATCTTAAGGTGCTGCCTCACAACCTCTCCTGAAACCTTTTTTAAGGAGCTGAGGCCTTGAAGATGGAAAAGACAAACTAGCCTCTGGGGAAAAAAAATATAATGAAAATTATACTTTATAGCAAAAAAATGCATATTTTAAAATAAATGATCACAGACCATTTTCTTAAAGAGTCTCACTAACTCATGTATGATTAATCCAAATGCACTGGATCTTGTATCTTGGTTCTGCTTTCACAAACTCATCTGTTTTCAGAGAAGAGTCCTGGAGGTCTTGACTTACTTCCTTACTTCAGTAATATAGTTGCTGGCAATATTAATCAGCTTATTCGAAAAACAGTTTTGTGCTCCTTTTGTGTTTGCCCATTTTTGTTTCCCTTTAACCCTTGAAGAATCTAATTATAGGAATGAGCTCACTAAGCAACTTGAAACTAATTCCTGATTTAATGCTCTCCCGAATGTCACCCTGCCTTGTCTAATTGTTGATACTTTTCCTAGATAAAAGAACAATGAAGAATTAAGCAGTTAAAAAAATGACTAGCTCTGTATCCCCACAGCCCCCTAAGCAATCCTGTAGGCAGAACAGTCGGGCAAGGTAACACCTGAAGAAACAACACCCTATGGAGGAGGATGCAGAATCCAACCTCCTCTCTTGATGATTCACTGAGATTCTCCCCACCCTCGAATTTTTCTTTAAAAACTGTTCTCACTGAGCATGCTGTTTGTAGTTAGTTGGTCTTTGGACATGAGTCCACCATCACCCTAGGTTGCCAACTTTTCTGATTAAAACAGCTTAACTTTCTATTGACACTTGCCTATTGAGTTACTGGCAAGCAGCCTAGCCTAGGTATGGTAAAGATACCAGGAATCTGTTTTTTGCAATATTAATAATAAAGGACACTTGTTATAGTAGTTTTCTCTGAAATTCTCTATTTCTGTACTCGCATCCTGGAAGCCCCGAGTCAGAAAGGAAAGTGATGCAACGTAACAGGAAAACAGAAACAACCTGTTTGTAAAAAAAAAAAAAAAAAAAGAAGTGACTGGTTGTTATTATGTTTTTTAGACCAACTCTAAATTAATATCAGCTTAGAGAAAAGTAGATTTCTGTGTGGTATAATAAATAACAATTTTAAAATTATTTGATAAATGAATATAGTGAGGCCCTTACAAAATCTCCTGGGCCTGTTAGTTACAGCTAATATATTCTTTTTAACATCATTTTTTGTTTCTTTTTTTGATATACAATTGATGTACCTTATAGGATGAATTTCTTTTTTTTTTTTCCTCTGATAACTTTTATTCCATTATGGCTTAAATAAGCAGTATGGATAATTAGGAATTTTAAACTCTACCCATATCTTTCTAATTTTCCTCTTGTTTCTGCATACCAAGCACAGGTTTACAAATTAAAAAGCAAGCCCTCCATATTCTGCACATTTGGGAGAAAAAAAATTACTTTTACTTTTGGTGCTAAAAGTACCCCCATCTCAGAACGGAAAGGGTGGAGTGCCGGTGAGTGGTTTGGCTTGGTAACCCCATTAAAACAACATCAACTCCTGCAGACTTGAGAAACTTCCACTCACGTTTTCCAAAAATTACTATGAAAACATGATAAATATAAACTTAAAGCCATTAAGCTTTTGGAATAAGATATTATAATGAGAAAAGCAAATTCTCCTATCTGGGAAGATTATACAGAAGTAAATAATGACTTTTAAAAATATTGTGATAAAATATACATAACTAAATTTACCATCACAATGATTATAAGTGCATTGTTCAGTGAACATGAAAGTGAAGTCACTCAGTCCTGTCTGACTCTTTGCAACCCCATGGACTGTAGACTACCAGGCTCCTCGGTCCATGGAGTTTTCCAGGCAAGAGTACTGGAGTGAGTTGCCATTTCATTCTCCAGGGGATCTTCCCAACCCAGGGATCAAAGCCGGGTCTCCCACATTGTAGGCAGACGCTTTACCGTCTGAGCTACTGGGGAAGCATTGTTCAGTAGTGTTGAATAAATTCATGTAGTTGTGGAATAGATGGCTAGAAATTTTTCATCTTGCAAATCAGAAACTCATGCCCATTAAATAATAACCACTCATTCTCAGCTACTACCAGCCCCTGCCAGTCACCATTCAACCTTTTGTTTGAATGAATTTGACCACTCTAGATACCTCATGTAAGTGAATTCGTAAAGTATTGTACTCTTGTGAATGGCTTAATTCACTTAGCCTACTTTCTACAAGTTCATATATGTGATAGTGTGTGTCATAGTTTCATTTCTTTTAATGTTCTATTTGGGTATGAAAACATCATATTGTGTTAATCCACTCATCTGTTGTGGACGCTTAGATATTGTGAATAATGCTGCTATATTCTTGGGTATGCAAATATTTCTTAACAAACTTGCTTCAATTATTTTTGATGGACATTCATAAGTGAGATTACTGGATGACATGATGTTAATAATTCTGTTTTTAATGTTTGAGGAGCCACCATACTGCATTCCACAGCAGCTACACCATTTTCCATTCCCAACAGCAGAGCATATGGGTTCCAATTTCTTCAAGTCCTTGGCAAAATGTGTTGCTTGCTGTCATGTTTCAGTTGTGGCTATCCTAACAGTTGTGAGCTGGTATTTCAATGAAACAATAATAACACTTCACTAGCACTTATTAGGAGTATATTAAATATTCAAAACCAGAATCAAACTACACATCCTTATTACACGTGCAATTTGTTAAATTATTAGCTTCAAAAAGCTTTTAAATGTGTATTATAAACATACACAGACATGGTTGTTGGTGGTCAGTCACCCAGTCATGTCTGACTGTTTGTCACCCCACGAACTGCAGCATGCTTGCCTTCCCTGACCCTCACCATCTTCTGGAGTTTGCCCAAGTTCATGTTCATTGCATTTGTGATGCCATCCAGGCATCTCATCTTCTGATGCCCTCTCCTCCTGCCCTCACTCTTTCCCAGCATCAGGGACTTTTCCAATGAGTCACTTGCTTGCATCAGATGACCAACAAACCAGAGCTTCTGCTTCAGCATCAGTCCTTCCAGTGAAAATTCATGGTTGATCTCCATTAAGACTGTCCGATTAATCTTACTGTCCAAGGGACTTTCAGGAGTCTTCTCCAGTATCAATTTTTGAAGGCCTCAATTCTTTGGTGCTCTGCCTTATTTAGGATCCAGATGTCACAACCAAACATGACCACTGGGAAGACCATGGTCTTGACTCTACAGACCTCCGTTGGCAGAGTAATGTCTCTGAATTTCAACACTATGTAGGTTTGTCATTACTTTCCTGCCAAAAAACAATAGTCTCCTGATTTCATGGCTGCAGTCACTCTGCAGTGATTTTGGAGCCCAAGAAGAGGAAATCTGTCCCTACTTCCACCTTTCCTCTTTCTGTTTGCATGCAATGATGGAGCTGGATGGCATGATCTTAGTTTTTTTTTGTTTTTTTTTTTAATATTTAGTCTGAAACTGGCTTTTTCACTCTCCTCCATCTCCCTTATCAATAGGCTCTCTAGTTCTCTTTGCTTTCTGCCATTACAGTGGTATCATCCTCACATCTGAGGTTGTTGATGTTTTCTCCCATAATTCATGATGTGTTCAGTGTATAGGTTAAATAAACAGGATGACAGCAGACAGATCTGTTGTACTCCTTTCTCTATCTTGAACCAATCAGTTGTTCCATACAGGGTTCTAACTGTTGCTTTTTGACCTGCATACAGGTTCTTAAAAGACAGGTAAGATGGTCTGGTATTCTCATCTCTCTAAGAGTTTTCCACAGTTTGTCATAATCCACTGTCAAAGGCTTTAACATAGTCATTGAAAAAGATAAAGATGTTTTCCTGAAATTCCCTTGCTTTCTCCATAATCCAGCAAATGTTGACAATTTAATCTCTAGTTCCTCTTTCTTTTCTAAACCCTGCTTGTACATCTGGAAGTTCTTGGTCTGAATAATGCTAAAGCCTAACATGCTAGATTTTAAGCATGGCCTCACTAGCAAGGGAGTTTAGAGCAGTTGTCTGATAGTTAGCACTTTCTTTGGTACTTCCTTTCTTGGGGACTGGGATGAGGCTTGACCTTTTCTAATCCTGTGGCCACTGTTGGGTCTTCCAGAATTGCTGACATACCAGGGAGCTTCCCTAGGCCTGAGCTGGTAAAGGATCCGCCTGCAATGCAGGAGAACTCAGTTTGATTCCTGGGTCAGGAAGTTTCCCTGGAGAAGGGATAAGTTACCCATTCTAGTATTCTTGGTCTCCCTTGATGATTCAGATGGTAAAGAATCTGTCTGCAGTGAGGGAGACCTGGGTTCAACCCCTGGATTGGGAAGATCCCCTGGAGGAGGGCATGGCAACTGACTCAGGTACCCCTTCTTGGATCACTGCCTTCTTATGGTGAGGGGGCTCGTGTATGTAATGCAATGAAGCTATGAGTCATGTTGTGCAGGGTCACCCAAGATGGACGGGTCATAGCAGAGAGTTCAGACAAAACATAATCCACTGGAGGAGGGAATGACAAACCACCCCCAGTATACAGTTTACCTCATGAACAGTATAAAAGGTGAAAAATATATGACACCAAAAAATGAGTCCCGCAGGTATGAAGATGCTACTGCGGTAGAGGGAGCAGAATTTCCAGTAGCCCCAGAATGAATGAAATGGCTGGGCCAAAGGGGATAGGACGCTCAGTTACGGGTGTGTCTGGTGATCCACACACAGTAAAAGTAAAGTAAAATTTTACAGAAAGTAAATCCAATGCCTATTGTATAGGAACCTGGAATGTTAGGTCCATGAATTAGGGAAAATTTGATGTGGTCAAGCAGGAGATGGTCAGAATATACATACATTAGTGTATACAAAGGTAAGTACATATTTATAGGCTTATTTATATACACAAATATATGCAAACATATATAGCTAGAAGGCAATATTATTTAGAGCTTCCAAAGTTAGTTTCAAAATAGATTTGACCTTATATTAATAGTATAAAGAAAGAAACTCATTTTTATATGTGTACTATCTAAAAAAACAAGTGAAGATCCTTCTCCCTGATCTCTTATTCTTTTCTTTTTATGATTTTAAGTTAGTTTAAATGTTTTTCACCAAACAAAATATGATTTATTAATTAACTCATTTCAAATATCTACACATGATCTTAAAGCAATCAAAGGATCTTGGACATTTTATTTAAGTTTGCATTTTAGTACAACATAATTCTGCTATGTTTGTCACAAAAATAACTATGACAAATTTTTCCATAAACAACTATTGAAGTGGTTAACCAGAAATAATCAGTTTGATATAAACATTGACTTTTTGCAAGTCAGTTTATCTGAACACATATATTTACATTCTAATGACTTTAAATGTTTTGTGGAAACACTGATAATTTCTCTGACCCATGATCTCAATGGAGGAAACCAGTTGGAAGTTCAAAATAATTAGGGTTTTCATTAGGAAATAATCTCAAAGTCTTATATAAAAATAAGTTCACATAATACTTTATTTTAAATTCTGACAATATTCAAGAAAAATACATTTAGTATGATTTTAAACAAACTTCTCAATTTAGTTTTATTCGTCCAAAATTCATCAGTTTTAATATACCACATATTGTATCCAGATTATTGCATTTCTATCCATCATTACATTTGTATCTATATATAAATCTTCATTTATTAATCATTAAAAATATTTTACAGAAATATAGCCTATTTTATTACTTCTAGTTGCTACCTTGGTATTCATTTGTATTTTTTTCTTTTTTATATGAATAGTCTTTCAATTTAAGATAATTTGTTTCTGTAGTATGCAAGAATGACATATTTGAATGAATAAGTAATTTCCAAAAATGTCATTCAAATCTGTCCACAGTTACATATGGTTGCAATTATAAATATCCCATTGTAATTGGCTAATTACTCTGCTTCCTTGAGAAACTAGTAAAATCTTTTCTTCTTATAGACAAGCAGAAATCTGGCAGCAATTTCAACCTAGACAGAACATATATGTGTACTACACCTGTAAGAAAAAGATAATAAACAACTATAAACAGAACAAATGGATTTTTCCCCAATGTTTTTGCATAAATTTTCTCCATTTGTCACATTTGTCATAAAGGAGTTGTAGATTTCTTAGATTTTATCTCTCATTCACTCTGGGACTTTGCAGTGCTCAAACTCTAGAATTTGAAATATTCTTCAAACATGCTACAATAAACACAGTGGTAAAGCTACAAGTCTATTATACTACTTTGATGTTTTTCAACTGGGGGTTGTTTTGCCCAAAATCTTCCTCCAAGGGATATTTGGCCAAAGAAGTATTAGTTTAAAAATTAGCAAAACTGAAGAGTGGCCAGGTAGGTTACTGCTGTCATCTAGTGGGTACAGGCCAGAGATTCCCTTAAATATCTTCCATTGTGCAAGACAACTTTCCTAACAAAGAATTATCCAGCAATAAAATTCTTATTTTATTGATAATTATTATTTTCAATTATATTATTGATTTCCAAAATATCAATCGTGCTGGAATTTGAAAATCCTCCTCTACCTAAAGTCAGTTTGCAAAACCTTCACAGACATTCAGAAAGGTAAGCTGTTTTTCCAACACACAAAGATATAATGCCTGATGTGCAGTAAGTAGTTGAAAGAACAATGTCAGTACCTAAGACTCTCATTCTTACTGATCTTATCAGTACCCAATTAGAATGCATACAACAAATAGATTTCTCAGTTCTTAATTTTGAAAGACAAAGAGACCTTAACCAAATCAGAGAGACAGGTTGTGATCACCTTTGATACAAGAGATTCTGAAAAGTATCCCATATTTCTGTGTCTGCACAAAAATGTCATCATTTGGTTAT
Organism: Aepyceros melampus; assembly: GCA_006408695.1. Classification (NCBI taxonomy): domain Eukaryota; kingdom Metazoa; phylum Chordata; class Mammalia; order Artiodactyla; family Bovidae; genus Aepyceros; species Aepyceros melampus. The sequence continues at coordinate 27,525 of SJXQ01001490.1, read as the reverse complement.
AGTAGTTCTGAAACAGGAGTGTGAGGGCAAGCCAGGATCTCAAGAATTTGTGCTTTGTTTCAGTGTGTCACAGTTGGTTAAGCCAGTTTTGTTCAAAATAGTCAGCCTTTTAACTTCTACGTAACGACATATCTGTAAGGATCCCAGAAAATGAGATCTTTCATACTAACTCATTATGAGGTTTAATTATATTCATTATTATATGGGATAATGATATAAATAAGGGCAGAAGAAGAAGGAGACTTAAAATATAAAAATAATGGGATAGTAGAAAATACTATTCCAAGGGTGGAAAAAACTACGGTGTTGCAGGAGCACAACTTTTTTTTTTTTTTTTTTTTGCAGAAGCACAACTTAAGTGTGCAAGTTTAATGGGAGAAACTGATAAACATAAATTTTGATGAGTTTGTTCTAGAAATTGATGGATATGTCAAAAAATTGCCATAATATTTTTATGTTAGTTTATCTGAATTTTTCTCCTGAAAAACTGTGCCTATATGCTTATTTTGCCCACATTGATAAAAGTAATATGCTATATAAACATTTAAATGTAACATACACACCTTATTAGAGAAAATTCATAGTTACTTATGATTGGTCTTCCTGGGACTTTCAACATTATCTCCCATTTTTTTATAATACGAATGGTTCATGAGCATGAAGCACTTGTAATATGTTAAAATATTCTTTATGATGTTTCCTGTGTAAATGAAGCTTAAATGTTCATCCCTGTCTTTATTTGAGAATAAGAAAATAGTATTTCAACTATATGGTGAATTTAGTAAATACAGGAATTAACTTATTTTAGAAATATTGATTTATGAAATACTTTAAATGGTAAAAATTTGCAATTAATAATAAAGCATATCTTATGTTAAGGTGACATAAACAAGAGTGCACTACAATGCCTGGCTGTCATCTGTGCAGATTTCCTCACAATGATATTAAATATATTCAAAATAATCTTTTTCAAATCAAAGATACACATTTTATTAACATTAAATATCTTTTAGTTAAGCTGAACTCTGCATACTCAGAATAGCAAAATATCTCATTTTCTATTCAGTTGAGCAGATCTTGAATATAGAAATTAAATTTTAAAGTGTGAGTAATGCACTCAATCCTTGATTCTGAGTCTCAGACACACTTCTTATCAATGTGCTTGAGATTTTTCATTTTTAAGTATAACTTTAAATTCCTTATTTTTATTTGCAGAAACATTTACTATAAAATTTTTTTTATTAAAATAAGGATAATTAATGATCTTTTCTTTGATTATTACTCCTAGGAATCTCTTTTTGGGGGGCACTGTTGCAAGAAACTATTACATGATATGCAGTTAATATGACTGTTAAGCAGTGAATAAAAACTACATTATCCTTCTGTTCTTTTTCACATGCAAAAGACAAAGAGAAACTTAAAGGGAAATTTTCTGTTGTTGTTAGTATGCTTTTCCTCCAGTTCTTAAAAATGTCACTTAACTTTCATTTTCAGTGTCACACCTTCTCTGGAACTTGCTGAGTCTGGCAGCCTTGGCAGAAGTCCTTGACAGCTTGTCAAGCCCAAGGCAAATGCATGTAATCTTTCCTCCCAGTAATTAATAATTAATTACTGCTCATTAATCTTTAATGAACGGTAGTAGGGGATAATCTAGTCTTTAAGACAAGAGAAAAAACACAAAGACATTGTTATTTCAAGAGGAACTTTTTAGTTCAGGACTTTTACAAGTCAAACAAATCCTGGGGCTAATTGTGAAAAATCAATGAGATAAAAAGGCATGCAAACATGCACAAATGCAATCACACCCGGTCAAAGCACCTGTAAACTGTTTCTCTTGAGATAAACTCTCAACTCCCAAGGTATAAATCGCAAGGGCATACCTATCTTCCAAGGTACAAAGAACACAAACCAACACACTTTGTGTTCTAGAAAGGCAGGTCTTCTCTTGGAAGCTAAAAGAAGGGACTTTCTGAAAAATGGCTTGTGATTGTTATTATCTATCCTGTCAGATTTTTTTTTTTTCTGAACAATACAAGGAATTCTCTGGTAAAATAAAGAAGAAAATATTGATGGAATCATTTTAATAAATGTGACTCTTTAAATGCTATTTGTATTCAGCTTTGCTCTTCAGTTATTCAGTGTCACCAGTTGTAATAACAATGTGTTGAGTACTCAGTTGATGGGGGAAAAAGCTGAAACATCTTTTTTTTTGACATTTGTAGAAATGATGAAGGGGGGAAAAAAGTCTTTTAAAACTGGTTAAACTAATGATAGTTTCTAGTGCTGGGGTAGAGGGGTAGATATTGCTCCTGCTCCTATAGAAATCACTCCAGAATTTCTCAATGTGTGTGGGGGCAAATAATCCCTTTACAATCACTCTGTTAAAGTAACAGAAAAAGTAACTAAGCCCAACACATATGTATGAATATGGGTCAAGGAATGAAAATGTAAATACACTTTATCTGTATCTTCTCTTGGGCTTCCCAGGTGACACAGTAGTAGAGATCTACCTGCTAACACAGCAGACACAGTAGACACGAGTTTGATCCCCGAGTCAGGAAGATGATCTGGAGGAGGTAACGGCAACTCACTCCAGTATTCTTCCCTGGGATATCCATTGACAGAGGAGCCTGAAAGGCTACAGTCCATGGGGTTGCAAATAATCAGGCATGACTGAGCGTACAGACAAATCTTTTCTTGTATCTTATAATATATATATATGTGTGTGTGTGTGTGTGTGTGTGTATATATATATATGTATGTATAATATAGCATCTTATACAATGCTATATTGTGAGGGATAATTATCTTCAGTCTTTTTTTTCTTCTTCTTCTTTTACTGTTTAACTAAGTAGGAAGAAGGAGAAAATATTCTATTACCTTGTTTGTGCTGATGCTCATTGCTCACCAAGGTGGTCTGTTTATAGGCAACTGAAAATATTTCAAGCTTTCCAAGTGGATTTATGTTTCCCTGAGTTATAAGAACACTTATAATACAAAATGAACAAACAAAAATTATCTTCAGTCATGTTTCACTAAATGAAAGGGATACAGTTTTCAGGCTCCCATTCATTGTTCCCTGTCACCTACCCATCATGCCTACTTGTCAAATCTTAGTTCATTAGGTTTACAGTGCCACGCTGACTCTTCCAACTTTGCCAAACTTGTTTTTGTTAATTCCCATCTTCAAACCCTGATTTTGAGATTTTCTCTAAACTTTATTTCCTTAAGATGAGATCAAAACAAATTTTTTTTTTTTATTCCTTCTCTGGTGAATTTAAGGATAGAAACTTATATGTTTATGGTTTTAGCATATAATGAAGTAAATAATATATGATTTTTACATTATATAACATATTTAATTTAACTTTTCTAAATAAGATCATTTTATTTTAACATGTAGTGTAGTTACTTCTTTGAGAAACCTTGTATTGTACAGAGGCAAATAACAGATTTAAAAGAAAGTGAGTCTGTTGTTGCTGTTTTCTTTTTATCTTAACCTCAGAAAATATTCCCTATTTTAACAAATAAAAATCATAATTTTTATAAACATATCAACTTGTGGAATAACTAATTTTTAATATTACATGAGTGATGTAAAACATTTCATAGACTGAGAAGCAGGACAGAAATTATTATTACTATACATTTTAGCACACATGATTAGCTGTTATATTATTTCAATACTTACTGCCTAAATTTCTATGAAGATAGATAAAATCAAATTAAAGATACATATTTCTAAATTCAAATCAAACTATAGAAGACCTAACAAGGGAGCTACTTAATTCACTTTAAAAATTTATCAAAGGCAGAAGTATATCAGCAGTAATTCAAATCTTAAGTGTACTTTTATTATGATTAGGCAAAATAAGATTTGCAAATGTTTATTAGTGTTTTACTTGGTTAATTTGATGTTTGATTGAATAAACACAATACATCTATACTACAGATTAGTATGTAGTTATTCTAAAATTTGTTCAAGGTTATATATATATGTACATATATATAATACTTATGAAAATATTAGCAACTAATTTTATGATTAAAAGTAGGCTAGGAAATAACATTCTCAATGTAAATATGTTGTAAATTGTATCTCTATTTTTAAACATTATAAAATATGTTAATCAGGATGGTAATATTATTTTCATGTCTTAATTTTGCATCTGCACTTATAATTTCTGCATAATTATTTATAATCACAAACACAAGTTAGAAATAAGATTTTGATTTTTATTATACACATTTCCAATAGGCATATTATGTATACAGAAACAAAAATGCATAGAAACATTACAATAAATTATGCTTGTTTATTGCTCATTCTTATGGTCTAGTATGAACTTTTCTGATAGCATGATGTTTGATTTAAAAAAATATATTAAAACTATTTAGAGCAGTTTTAGGCTTTAGTCAGTTCAACTCAGTTGCTCAGTCATGTCCGATTCTTTGCAACCTCATGGACTGCAGCATGCCAGGCCTCCCTGTCCATCGCCAAGTCCTGGAGTTTGCTCAAACTCAAATCCATTGAGTCAGTGATGCCATCCAGCCATCTCATCCTCTGTTGTCTCCTTCTCCTCCTGCCTTCAAACTTTCCCTACATCAGGGTTTTTTCCAATGAGTCAGTTCTTCGCATGAGGTGGCCAAAGTATTGGAGTTTCAGCATCAGCATCAGTCCTTCCAATGAATATTCAGGATTGATTTCCTTTAGGATTGACTGGTTGGATCTCCTTGTAGTCCAAAGAACTCTCAAGAGTTTTCTCCAACACCACGGTTCAAAATCATCAATTCTTTGGTGGTCAGCTTTCTTTATAGTCCAACTCTCACTTTCGCACATGACTACTGGAAAAACCATAGCTTTGACTAGATGGACTTTTGTTGGCAAAGTAATGTCTCTGCTTTCTAATGTTTGATATATTAAAATAAGAAAAATCAATAATTATGATTTAAATGGAGCTTATGGTTTTAAGAGGTGTTAAAAGATTGGGAGATTATGTAAATTCACTTGTTAAAACTTGAAAGCTTTGAAATGAGACCGGAATTGGAAATACAAGCAGAGTTCTAACCTATCAATATTTGCATACTCAATGTGCATATAAAATATACATTCATCAATAGCCATGCAAATAACAATCAAGTCACTAGAGAAAGAATGATAAAACATTTAAGGAAATGGTTCTAATTGCTTCCCTTTTTTTTTTTTTCCCACTTGTGCTTTTAGTCCTTATTCTAAAGTACAAGCTTTATAGAAACTTATCATGCCTACTCAGTGCTTTACATCTAGAATGTTCAATTGTTTGTCCTCTTGTGATTTCTTTTTTATAAATTTTCACATAGATTTTGTCACACAATTGTAATTGAAATAAAAGCAATTTTAAATTTGTCTCTGAGGTTATCACATTCACATTTAATCCTTTGTGATCTAGACCTTACAAGTGTTACTAGCTCAATTGTGTTTTGGTGAGAAAATATATAGAGATTATGTGATTGAAACACAATATGAGTGATTAACTCATATCATTCATAGGAAATTAGAGGTTATTTCCAGTTTACATCCTTTCCCTTTAATATCTAATAGCTAATATATGTTACTTGTGCCCGTATTCACAAAGATTTGCATTCCAATATTCACTCTCAATTAATATTAAAATTAAGTATAGAGATCATATTATAAGATAAATTGAATATCATTTTTACATTGTACTTAAATGACTATTTGAATTGAGAGACTTATCATCAATGAAATTAGAAACAAAACAAACTGATTGTTTTGTAAGGTAAAGAACTATATTCAGTAGTAACACCACGTTAACTCTCATAATGCAAACTGAGGAATTGAAATGGACACTGCAAATAGTATATTCAAAATAATATTTTACTTTCTATTTATATATTTTGAAATTCATCCTGTAAATCATATTTACAAATCTACTGTCTAAAGAACTGGTCTATTGGAAGAGTGAATGAATACTGGTATTCAGAAAAACAAAAACTTACATCATCAGAAGTCAAAAAATGATAAGACTAATTTCTCTCTCAATTAGATCTCTTTTTAGAATAAGTGAATAATTTTTAAGCACAAGGAAAATTAAAAATATTAAATACTTCAGATTTATATCTTCTATTTATAAATTTGTTAAACCAATTAAGGTGTTTTTCCTTTGTTAAACTGGAAGACAAAATCAAAATAATAGTTTAAATATACAAAGTACATAGAACATTAAAGAAATGTGATATATTATGAAATAATATTAAATTCCCCAATGGATTAAGAAAGCTAATTATTTAGCTCATATTATCTTATGAACTCGGAGAAGGCAATGGCAACCCACTCCAGTACTCTTGCCTGGAAAATCCTATGGAGGAAGGAGCCTGGTGGGCTGCAGTCCATGGGGTCGGTAAGAGTCGGGCACGACTACACAACTTCACTTTCACTTTTCACTTTCGTGCATTGGAGAAGGAAATGGCAACCCACTCCAATGTTCTTGCCTGGAGAATCCCAGGGACGGTGGAGCCTGGTGGGCTGCTGTCTATGGGGTCGCACAGAGTCAGACACGACTTAAGCAACTTAGCAGCAGCATCTTATGAACTATATTTATTTTACACATATATATGTATGTAAACTTTTCCTAAATTTAAATGGGCAAAAAAGTTGTCTTTAAAAAATTGCTCCTTATAAGTTTCTGACACACCAGTCTGTTAAATTTTCAGTTATTTTTATATGATCATGTTATTTTGTGTTAAATATTAAAATATGATATACATTTCTCTTTTTATTTTCACAGGAGAGATTATTCTTTAAAAAAAAGAGGAAGAGCCCTGTTCAATACCTGCTGGGACATGGACAGGTGGTGGAAACCCAGGCATTAGACAGGTGAAGGTGGACATCTATTTCAGGGAGTGGCTGGGTAAAGAGTCCTCTGTAGGCCCCAAACTGGATACATCCCCAGTAGTAACCAGCTGAAAAGAACTGTCCTCCCTGCCTAATTTTAACAACCTATGAGAGTAACAGTTTCCTGTGAAGATGCTCTGCCTACGGAGGCACACGTTTGCACAGGACGTTACTCTGGATGATGCCACAGGCATTCTGCAACTGACGTTTCCTGGGAGTCAATCACAATCACTGCACCAAAGAACCATTTTGCCTCAACCTGAACTGATGGGTCAGGATCAGTCAAGTGAAACCAGAGCACTTGCCCTCTCATTTTGACACTTAAAGTTAAGACAAGAACAAGAGGCAGGAGAGGAAGTAGACGGTGCCCTCCTGGAAATGCCTTTCCTCTGCTGATCTTCCAGCCGTGTCATCAGCTCATGGAGGTGAGTCTGCAGGTCACCGAAGGACTTTTCTCTGGTCTGTGGAGCCTCTGGCATCAAGGTACACTGCGGCATCAGGTTCAAGTATTCCTGCTGCAAAAAAAGCATCAAACTGCTGGGTTCACTCATGCTGTCAACTTTACTTACAAAGAGTCAAATTTCAATATGACTGCACTTGGGTGAAAACAGTGCTCCACTCCAAGAATTTAGTTATTCTTTCTTGTTCGAAAAGATTTTGTGAGAAAATTCACAGTTAAAAATGAATGAATCGCTATATCCCTAAGGGAACATTTCACTTTTTCAAACATTTTTTTTCTTATAACTTAGGTAGCTATGATAATTATAGCAATATTAGTTTACTTTTTAACTTTTAATTTTGGCACTATCATAGACGCAGAAGAAGTTGTGGAAATGGTACAGAGGGGTGTTTTTTACCCTTTATCTACTTTCCACTAAAGGTAATATCTTACCTAATTATTGTATAGTACCAAAACCAGGCTGGTTGAATAACAAGTGGTATCAAGCTAGGCACGAGAAACATAAACAACCTCAAGGATGTGGATGCTGCTGCTGCTGCTGCTAAGTCGCTTCAGTCATGTTTGACTCTGTGCGACCCCATAGACGGAAGCCCACCAGGCTCCCCTGTCCCTGGGATTCTCCAGGCAAGAACACTGGAGTGGGTTGCCATTTCCTTCTCCAATGCATCAAAGTGAAAAGTGAAAGTGAAGTCGCTCAGTCGTGTCCAATTCTCCCGTGACCACATGGACTGCAGCCCACCAGGCTCCTCCGCCATGGGATTTTCCAGGCAAGAGTACTGGAGTGGGGTGCCATTGTCAAGTATGTGGATGATACCACTCTAATGACAAAAAGGAAAGAGGAACTAAAGAGCCTCTTGATAAGGGTGAAGGACAGCAAACAAAAAACAGGCTTAAAGTTAAATATTAAATAATAATAAGATTACAGCATCTGCCCCCATCACTTCATGGCAAATAGAAGGGGACAATGTGGAAGCAGTGACACATTTCTTCTTCTTGGGCTCTAAAATCATTGTAGATGGTGAGTGCAACAATGAAATCAGATGATTGCTTCATGGTTGGAAAGCTATGACAAACCTAGACAGTGTATTTAAAAGCAGGCACATTACTCTGCCAACAAAACTCTGTATAGTCAAGGCTGTGGTCTTCTCAATGGTCACCTATGATTGTGAAAGGTAGACCATAAAAAAGGCAGAATGCCAAAGAAATCTGATGAATTCAAACTGTGGTGCTGGAGAAGACTCCTGAAAGTCCCCTGGACAACAAAGAGATCAAACCAGTCAATCTTTAGAGAAATCAACCCTGAATATTCGTTAGAAGGACTGATGCAGAAGCTCCAGTATTTTGGTCATATGATGTGAACAGCCAACTAACTGGAAAAGTCCCTGATGCTGGGAAACATTGAAGGCAGACGAAGAGGATGTCAGAGGATGAAACTGCTGGATGGCATCACCAATGCAATGGACCTAAACTTGGGCAAACTCCAAGGTATGGTAAGGGACAAGGAGGCCTGGCGTGCTGCAGTCCGTGACGTCACAGAGTCAGACACTACGGTGCAACCGAACAACAGCCAAAACCAGAAAATTAATACTGGTACAATGTAATTAACAGCGGGATACTCCTTAATTCTATTTCACCAGTTTTTGCATGCACTTATTTGTGTGTGTGTGTGTGTGTGTGTGTGTGTGTGTAGAATAACTAAAGTATGAAAGTGATTATATTTCACAGCACTATATGTTCTTAGTGATTTTTTTATGCAATTAGCCATAATTTTTCTTTTTTAATTGGAGGATAATTGCTTTACTTTTAAATAATAAAATAAAATAAACTGTTAAGAATAATTATTTTAAATTATAATTTGAAGTTCAATTTAAATTTTAGAGAAATATTCTAATGACCAATAATTTTGATGAAAACAGGTTTTTGTTTATTTTGGTGTGACCTACAAGTTATATTTAATGTTTCAATAGACTACAAACAATTATCTTTAATAACATGGCTACTCTATTGCATTAAGAAATAAAGCACTAATTTTTGTTGTTGTAAATATGGTGGTTGCTGATTACAATTGAAGCAGTACAGAAATAATGAAGAAGATAATTTTGCACAACAGAAAGATGTTGAGATGTTAAAAATTTTGCATATTTTGTCACTGTTTCTCTAATCTATTAAACAATCAGAGAATAAATATTAAATCCTAGGTCTAATTTAATAATAACTTATAGGGGAAATATATTGATTCATCTTATAAATTAGTAGCTTAAACATTTTGAGAAATAAAGAGTTTAAGGTGGATAATTGTGTGGCAAATGATTATAAAATACCAGAGATTTTAAATTGTTCTAAAATAATACTAGATTTGCCAAAGTTGTATTTTTTGGATTAAAAAAAAATGTACTTTTATCTAACTATAGTCTTTTATTGTTTTGTTTTTGCAAAGGGTAACATCAAAAATAAATATTTTAGTGCCTATTATTCTTCTGTATGCCTGTGACTATCTTTAGAGTCAACTCTATTTCAAAAATCATGCAATTTTTTGGTAGTTCTGTAAGTAAATATGTATTTATTTTTTTAACCTTCATTTTTATGTTGATATACCTCTGTCTTTCTGGTTATTAAAAGCAAGTTCCATTTTACATTTTTCAGAATAACTCATTATTCCCTGACTTCTTGAATCTTTATAAGACTCAAGTTTCATTATTGGAAATTGTCTGCAGCTTTTATATTGTTGATAACTATAAAATCATTGGCTCCTTGAATGTCTTTTAAAAGTTACTCTATTATCTTTTGGCACAAAAGATATTGCCAAAACTTATCACAATGATTTATTTTTCTCTCCTTTATATTTGATTTGATTTTTTTGCTGGAGGCCAAAGAAAGGTTGATTTTATTTTAAAATTCAAAAAAGTTATCATCGTATTTTTCACTATTGACTTTCTGGGTAAGTTTTATCCAATTATGGGATACTGCTTAAATACACAGTATATGTAACCTTTTATTTCAGGATTTTTCTTAAATCATAATTTGTAGTACTTGCTATCTTCCATTCCATTGATTTCTTCATTGAATGATATTTATATAAACATATATATATAGAATTATATTTTGTATATATATTATTTTTTTAATACTTTGTCCTTGTACATTTCTTTTTGAAATAGAGAGGCATAGTGGAAGCAGCAATAAGAGAAGATGAGGGAAATAAGGATCAAATGATGGGGAAACTTGTGAATTAGAAGATATCTGTGTATGTAAGAGAATGAAAGAGTTAACAGACAAGGAGAAGTTGAAGACACAGGAGAAAGACAAAATAACTATGAAAGTCAAATTTCTACTTGTGATAACAGGAGGTAAGCATCAGATTTTAGGATTAGGAGCTGTTTGTTTAACAGGAAGAGAATCTAACACATTGAGACTAAAGAGGCAATAGTAAGAATGTGTACACAGGTACATAAATTTGTAGAAAAGGTCAATACTTGGAAATAGTTTCCGCTTAATGGTCAGGAGATAAGGCCATCTAATGGTGTGATAATGAAGTGGGATGGATGGATAACTTAAAGGGAATAGAGAAGATTTTGACTAACTAATGAGTTATAGTTGGAACATTTAGATGAAGGAAAAGCAGAATGGCTTTCAAGTGGCAATAAGGATTTTTCTGCAATTCAAGATGATTACTTTGTCCTAGAACTAGCCTACATGATCAAGGGGTTAATGCAAGCATCACTTCAAAGCTTAAGTGTGGCACCAAAGAAAGCAGAGTGAAGCCCTGATGTATGTATGGAATTAAATGCACATATGTTCATGACAGGAATAAGTAAGTACTGCATCTTAAATATATTTTAAAATACTTTTTTTGCATTGGTGCCACTGTTCATAATTTATTTTAAAGCTATACTCATCTTTTGAATCTGGTTTATTTCATCAGCATATTATTCTAGTCAAAATGACTTAGACACATGCATATTAATACTATATTTTATTTCCTGAAGAAAGGAAATTGTCTAAGTCATTAATCATATGCCTTTATATAACTTTGTAGGCTAATTATCAAGTGAACCTCTCAGAATTACTTCATCACATCTTCAATTTTTAACTATAAAAGTATTTTTTACAGGTTAGATATAAGTACAAGTTATGATTATATAGATAATCCTTTTGTATTTATCTATAGAACTATAAATATCTTACTTTATAGTATTAGGTCAATTACATTTCCTTAAGGATAAGTGTAGAAATGCTCATTTAACCTTTAATTAACCAATAAATATGACAGAAGACCATTTCATTTGAGTGTCAATAATTAGTAATTTTTATTTGTATGATTTAGTGAATGGGACAGAGTCTCTTACTGCTAGTGATAATTTCATTCTACAATTTGGGCAAATTCAGAATTTTATAGCTCCTTCAGAGTCACTCAATTCCATAGTTTATCACTTTAAGTGATAATGTGGAAACTAATGAGAGGATCTAAATCTCAGTTAATAAATATAGGACAAAGATGAACTTACTTGGTTATTCTTTTCACCTGTGCCTCTCAGGTTCAATTCTATCAGGAAAAGAAAATGTGCACTGATCTTAAGACTGATGATTCTCTATATATCACAATATTTTTCATTTCTGCCCATTTTCTAGACAGAAAGTCTGAGAACTATTTGAGAGTCTCTGACTTCAAAAATAAATATATCCTCTATGTAATATGGGTTATTTTGCACATTCAATATCTTTGTCAATCTAAACATATTATATTAATCTAGGAGATAATGGTGCCCAATTATTCAACTAAGAATAGTGAAGGGAATGATTCAAGGCTACCAAATGTTATATGTTTTCCTCTGAGTTACATTGTTTTTCTCTTATAAAGTGTTCACTATATAGGTATATAACATCTTCAATTGTAAAATACTTCAATTTGGACTCATATTTTGCAACATCTCTTTGAATTTAACATCTCAAGTCAATCTCTTCATTTGTAATGAGAATGTGACTTTTACTCACTATATTGACTTGTGAAAAGTTTTAATTCTCATGCCTAATCCACTCAAAAGATGTTAACAATAGGTATTAGTATCCATGCCAGTCAATATATGACATTTTATGTGGTTAAAACAGCAATTTTCTCTTCATCTCTATTCAGTGTTATTTATTCAATTCCCATATAAAAACTCTGAATCACACATGGATAATAGATGTCTTGAAGGACAATAAGTGGCCAGTTTTCTTTTCCATAAATTTAGATGAATACCCATATACTTTCCACATATTCTTCTCTTCTCTGCATAATATAGAGCTTAAAATGATTAAAAGAACTTCTCCCACCAGCTGATTCAGTAAAATGGAATATATATTCCTGTGTATCAATTAGTAGAATATTGTCCCAGTGTGGAAATAAGCACTTATGAAAATGTAGAAGGAGCTGGCAAGTGAAACTGTGGAAAAGAGGTGAGGTGAATTGGCCTGAAAGTCACTGGATCTGCCTGAAGCATCAGCAGTGGTGGATGAAGTGGAACTTGTAGGAAAGTCTGAGAAACCTTGTGTATATGGAAGCTAAAATGGAACCATGAAAGTCAGCTTGTGAATATCTAGAACTTTTAAGGAAGTTTTAAGAAACTGCTTTTACATTCTCTTCCATTAGAGGTTATTGCAAGATATTGAGCATAGTTACATATAAGTCCTTATTGGCTTTATATTTTATATCTGGTAGTATGAGCATGTTAATTTTAAACTCCTAATGTATCCCTCTTTCTTGTTCCCCTTTGGTAACCAGAGTTTGTTTTCTATGTCTCTGAGTCTTTTCCTGTTATGTAACTAAGTTAAAAGTTATGATCAACCTAGATAGCATATTGAAAAGCAGAGACATTACTTTGCAACAAAGGTTCTGTCTAGTCAAGGCTATGGTTTTTCCTGTGGTCATGTATGGATGTGAGAGTTGGACTGTGAAGAAGGCTGAGAGGTGAAGAATTGATGCTTTTGAAGTGTGGTGCTGGAGAAGACTCTTGAGAGTCCCTTGGACTGCAAGGTGATCCAACCAATCCATTCTGAAGGAGATCAGCCCTGGTATTTCTTTGGAGGGAACGATGCTGAAGCTGAAACTCCAGTACTTAGGCCAACTCATGCAAAGAGTTGACCCATTGGAAAAGACTTTGATGCTGGGAGGGATTGGGGGCAGGAGGAGAACAGGACGACAGAGGATGAGATGGCTGGATGGCATCACTGACTCGATGGACATGAGTCTGAGTGAACTCCGGGAGTTGGTGATGGACAGGGAAGCCTGGCCTGCTGCGATTCATGGGGTCGCAAAGAGTCGGACATGACTGAGCGACTGAACTGAACTGTACTAAGTTAATTTGTATCATTTTTTTTTTAATTCCACATGTAAGCAATATCATATCCATATCTTTGTGTGACCTACTTCACTTAGTTTAATAACTTTAAGATCCATCTATGTTGCTGCAAATGGCATTATTTCATTATTTTTTATGGCTGAGTAAGTTTTCATTGTAGATATACATATATATGTGTGTATATATATGTATATATTTACCACATTATGTGCATCTATTCATCTGTCAATGGCCACCTGAATCTAACATAACATTGTAAATCAACTATATTGCAATAAAAATTTTAAAAGTAATTGAAAGAACAAAATCATCTTTAAGAAAGCTTCTTCCTCTGTGAAGACCACTACCTCTAGGGGAAGTGTTACTTTTATAATTTTAGGTGATGGGCTCTGTGTTGTCGTTGCTGTTTTTGCTTAGTTGCTAATTCATATCCGACTGTTTTGTGACATCATGGACTGTAGCCCGCCAGGCTCCTCTGTCCATGGGTTTTCCCAGGCAAGTATACTGGAGTTAGTTACCATTTGTCCGCATTGGTGGCTCAGAGGTAAAGCGTTTGCCTGCAGTGAGGGAGACCTGGGTTCGATCCCTGGGTTGGGAAGATCCTCTGGAGAAGGAAATGGCAACCCACTCCAGTACTCTTGCCTGGAAAATTCCATGGACTGAGGAGCCTGGTGGGCTACAGTCCATGGAGTCACAAAGAGTCGGACAGACTGAACGACTTCACCTTCCTCCTCCAGGGGACACTGCTCAGTTCTAATGCAAGCAGGAGGAAATACTGTGAACTTGCCTCAATTTATCATCATGTCTGTCTGTGTATCACAGCCTACCAAGAGGAAGGATTTTTGTTTCTTTTCTGCCTTCTAAATCTTGCTGGTATCCTTTCTTGGCCAAGTCTCACTTAAAACAATATAGGGAGGATGTTACAGAAAACAATTTCACTGACATTGAGTGGGAATAGTAGTACCAAACTGATAACTTGTCATTCAACATATTCCATTAAGAAGAATAGTCATCTATCTTCATACTTCTGACTATAGAAATCTAAAAAATAAAAGGAAATTACTTTCCTAAAGCAGTGGAAAGTATACATCCTTTCCCAAAAGTCTATAGAAAATACCTAAAAAGAGCATAGTTTATATGAAGTAATAGAATCATTTAAAAAGTCATTAGTCTTCATAAGATATTGACAGAGATAAATCTGTCTTATGCATAAAACTGATGAAAATTATACTTGATTTTTAATAATTACATTGTATATCTGATAGTTCAGTGGTAAAGAATCTGCTTGCCAATGCAGGAGACATAGGTTTGATCCCTTGATTGGAAAGAACACCTGGAAAAGGAAATGACAACCCACTCCAATACTCTTGCCTGAGAAATCCCATGGACAGAGGAGCCTGGGAGGGTACAGTACATACGTTTGCAAAAGAGTCACACATGACTCAGTGACTAAACAACAGCAAACAGCAGCAGCAATTACATAAGCAGAAACTGAATTATACGGTCTTGTTTAAAAATGACATTCAAACATAGTTTATCTTCATCTTAGAAATATAGTTAGAAATAAGTATATCATTTATTACAGCACGCTAGTATGAGATAATGGTCTAGAGACAGAATAAGATCAGTAGTAATATAAAAATTATAACCACACCAGATGAAGAGAGATTCTATTATTTTTTTAAAAAGTAAATTTGAATTATTTATATGAAAATGTGTTGTATTAGTATTTATATATGTACAAACACTAGTATAAAATGTAATATTATATAGATGTATATCCTTATAAAATGTTGCTTAACTTATTCTCAAAAAAAAAATTGTTAACCCATGGAACATGTCCACACTGCACTTGTGTGGGTCACAATCATTTCTTTTCAGTTGTTTAAATATCCTCCTAACCTTTCTTCTTTTTTTTACTTTTGTGTCTCCTGCATGCTTATTTTCAGCACATCAGCCAAAGCAATCTTAGTAACTTTAGACAGATCATATTGTTTCTCTCCTCATATTCATGCCATGTGCTCCATTTCACTCATAGTAAAAGACAAACTATTTAGAATGACCTATTTTGTCCTCTTCCATCTAACCGATTGTCTCTCAGAGTTATTTTCCTAATAATCTTCCACTCAGTGAGCACAATAGTTGCCTTTTTGCATTTTTCTCTAACATTGCCAGCATGTTCAGATTTCAGAGACTCTTACAGATCTTACTTAAATGTCTTACTTAAATATTAGTTATTTATTTAAATATTACCTCTTCTCATGCAGTCTAATCTGGATTCACTAACAAAAATGACTACCAAACACCCCAGTTGCTCACGGCTACCTGTGTTTCCCTCATTTATCTCTCTCATTCACACACGTCACTGGCTAACTGGCTTTAATATTTTTGGTGCTTATTTTACAGATCCCACCTCTAAAAAATAAAAATACTGAATCTGTAGACTCATTTTTCTTTTGCTCATTCTTGTATCTCCAGCTGTTAGAAAACTGCCTGGAAAACAGCAGATGCTCACTGAAAATTTGTTGAATGAAAGAATAAATAAAAATTGAAATGCAGAATATCTTGAAAATTTGGTAACATTTAATATATCTAAATATTTTAAACAGTTTTGCAGTAAAATCTTTAAGGATTAATGTGGTGCATAGATTGTCAACAAATATTGAACCCGAAAAAGAGTCAATAAAATTATACAATAATGGTTTCTTCACCATCATATTAATAATGAAATCCAATGGTTATTAGGGGAAAAAAATCTTGCCCCCCCCACACTCATCACAATCTGAAATGAGATCAAAATAATCATATTCATTCTGCACCCTTACAGAGATAGACGTTTCTTCCTCATGAACATTTACAAAAAAATATTCTATTTGTCTTAATAAAATGTTCAAATATATTTCTGTTAACAATCTTAGACAAAGTCAAATGTGGATAAGCCTTTAACTCAAAAGCAAAATGAACGAATTGAACAGGAATGGTTCTCTGACAGAAACAAATATTATCAGTGCTAACTAAATTCAGTGGAAATTTTCTATTCAAAGCTTTGAATTTTGATGTATAAATTATATGAAAATTATAATAACTTTGGTTTCTAAATTAAATAATAAATTATAGATAAAAGAATGTGTATTACCTTAATACAAAACACTAAATGTACTTAAACTTACTTAATTTTGTTGCAAAAGACATAAATATATTGTTAAAGCAAAAACTTATTGCACATTTTATGTATATTTTATAGACAAGCATTCTACAATCCAAAGAAAGCATTATATTTTAACTCTAAATAAAAACTATAGCATAAAATGAAATTTAAAAATTGCTCATTAAAAGACATATATCTGTCTCTTTGGCAATATATATATATATATGTATATATATATATATAAAACTGCTGTATAAGATATGAGCTTACTTGCGTATTTAAGAGACTCTTGAAGAAGGTGAAAGACAAGAGTGAAAAAGCTGGCTTAAAACTCAACTTTCAGTAAACTAATATGGCTTATAGTTCCATCACTTCATGGCAAATAGATGGGGAAAAAATGGAAATAGTCGCAGACTTTATTTCTTGGGCTCCAAAATCACTGTGGATGGTAACTGCAGCTATGAATTAAAAAAGATACATGCTCCTTGGAAAAGATGCTGTGACAAATAGAGACAGCATGTTAAAAAGCAAAGACATCACTTTTCTGACAAAGGTCCATCTAATTAAAGCTATGGTTTTTCCAATAGTCATGTATGGATGTGAGAATTGGACCATAAAGAAGGCTGAGTGCCAGAGAACTGATGTATTCTAACAGTGGTGCTGAAGAAGACTCTTGAGAGTCCCTTGAACAGCAAGGAGATGAAATCAGTCAATTTTAAAGAAATCAGTCCTGAATATTCATTAGAAGGACTGATGCTGAAGCTGAAGCTCTAATACTTTGGCCCCCTGATACGAAGAACTGACTGACTGGAAATGACCCTGATGCTGGGAAAGATTGAAGGCAGGTGGAGAAGGGGACAACACCGGATGAGATGGTTGGATGGCATCACTGCCTTGATGGAGATGAATTTAAGCAAGCTCTGGGTGTTGGTGATGGACAGGGAAGCCTGGTGTGCTGCAGTCCATGGGGTTCCAAAGTGTTGGACATGAATGAGTGACTGAACAACAGCAAATGTGTTTAAGATGACTGGACATCTTCAAAGATTAATATTTATTTATGAAGAAAATGGTTTTATTCTAAATATGAGCAACTGAACAACACCATAGTAATTGAATATCACTTTCATATTAGTGTTCCAGATTTTCAAAAACACTTTATTGAAAAAAAATGTAATGAAGATAATTAATTTTAAAAAGTCACCTTTATCATATATTCTTGAACAAAAATTTCATAAATCATATATAAGTATGGAAAATTGTTTACTTTTATAAAAAGAAAGAGAAGAAACTGTAAGTGGGACCAAACTTACTTTCAAAGCTTCTATTAATTTATGTAGGAATTGTTGCAGATAAGAGAATACTTATCTATAAATAAATAAAGCTGCATTAGAATCAAGTTCCCAAGTATCTAGCCCCCATACATGCAAAGCCTCCCTCACTATCAACATCTAATACAAGTGATATAAATGGTGGTAGAGAGCTTGCAACTTGTTTATGTGTGTGCGTAAATATGTGGTGCGATATGGGAACTTGCACTTTAAGCTCAACTTCCCATGAAAATAAAACTATTCTAAAAAAAAATGTCCATGAACTCTGGGAGTTGGTGATGGACAGGGAGGCTTGGCATGCTGCAGTTCATGGGGTTGCAAAGAGTCAGACACGACTGAGCGACTGAACTGAACTGAATCAATGGTTAATGGTAATACACTAATGATAGACTAATAAAATATATAAATTAATAACAAAAGCTGACATCTTGTGTTTACACAGGAATATTTTTTCTTCTTTTTTTGCATACTTATCCTAACTTAAATATCTGATCTCTGTTGCTGCTGCTAAATCATTTCAGTCGTGTCCAACTCTTCTAGACCCCTTGGACTGACTGCACCCTACCTGGCTCCTCTGTCCAGGGGATTTTCCAGGCAAGAGTACTGGAGTGGGTTGCCATTTCCTTCTCCTATTAATGTCGATAGATTAACAAAAAATTACTATATGTACTTTATACATGGCCTTTGTTAACACAGTGAATTTATTTGGTGAATTATTGAACTTGTATAAAATTGTATCTAGATGAATGATTTAATTTCCTTCTAATGCTTGGGTGGTTTAGAGAGTTATTTGGCACTGGACAAGCTACATTATGACATGCTATCAGCCATGTACTATAGAGAAAACTAATTATTTCAAAGAATAACTACATGGAAAAATAAAGGATTGTGTTTTCAAGGGTGGTAGTAGAGAAAAAACAGGAGATTTGGTAACAGAGAAAATGTAAGCTTAAACATTCAAAATAAGTTGAAAATTCCTCTTGCTGATTACTTGCTTTATATTGATATAGCATAGTCATAAAGAAAATAAATACAATTCAAGAGGTGTACTTAGAATTAGAACTTGTATGAACATAAGTATGTTTGATGTCAACATCTATATCTTGGAATTAATGAATTTAAAAAAAGTGGCAAGGATAATCATATATATAGTGGATATGAATTGAAACAAAGGTTTTGGATGTTTACCCATAATTTTGTTTCATCTTAGTTCCTTACCTTCTTCTATTATAAATAGGTCTCTAAAATAAAATCATATTTTGCTATTTAAAAATTTCATACTTAGAACCAGACAGTACACTGTACTTATACAAAGGCTATAAAAGAGTGTTATTTTTTTTCCCACTGGAAAATCACAATGTATTTGATTGGTTAGTTCATTGTTATAGCTGCCTGGTGAATCTAGTTTTTTGCCATATGTTTTAATATAAAAAATCTTTAAAATATTAAATACATCACATTGGATTTCATTCTGCTCTTCTGCTAGGCTCCTGATTTTAATATACTGCCTTATTTGCTAATTTGCAAAATTCCAATAAAATAGTGATGTTTAGGAAGTAGAAATTCTTATTAAATAGAGTCAGTATTTTCCTGCATTATCTCATACAAAGAAAATAAGAAAATATTTCAATGTTGCTGTTGAAGATTATCCAAAATTATAAGTTCTAGAATTTTTCTCCCAGAGACCACTGAAGGCTTACATCAGTTTATTTCCCCTTATGCTGCTTAACTATAAACTTCTTCAAGGGCATACTTCATTCCTCATTTCTTTCCCAATGACTGGATCAATTTCTGATAGAATAGCTGTTGAGTTAAATGCTTTCTAGATAAAATTGAATGACTCAGTTTCTTTGGGAAATAAATTTTATTTCAATGATAAATGTCTAAAACTGAAGGTAGATTAGAAATATTTAGAATATCTAAATACACAGGTTTAAAACCTAGGTTTAAATATTCTAAACAGCAGTATGGAGAAACTATTGGAGGTGAGAAACAGCAAAATTTAAAAGGTATATTGATTTAATGTATGCTGCTGCTAAGTCGCTTCAGTCATGTCCGACTCTGTGCGACCCCAGAGATGGCAGCCCACCAGGCTCCCCCATCCCTGGGATTCTCCAGGCAAGAACACAGGAGTGGGTTGTCATTTCCTTCTCCAATGCATAAAAATGAAAAGTGAAAGTGAAGTCGCTCAGCCTTGTGCGATCCTAGTGACCCCATGGACTGCAGCCTACCAGGCTCCTCCATCCATGGGATTTTCCAGGCAAGAGCACTGGAGTGGGTTGCCATTGCCTTCTCCGGATTTAATGTATACTTACATTAAAAAATAATAGCAAAACATTTGAGAGTGCTCTAAAAAACAGGTTGAAAAGATTGGAGTGGTTCATTATATGTATTAAAAAATAATAGCAAAACATTTGAGAGTGCTCTAAAAAAACAGGTTGAAAAGATTGGAGTGGTTCATTATATGTATATATTTGTGTATATATATATATATATATGTATATATGATGCCATTTCCATATATAGAGTTTGAAATAATTACAAAATAGAAAATAACATATTTCTTAATAATTCTTTTCGTTTTCTAAATGATGTATAAGCAGTTAGCTGGTTGTCATGAGTTTAAATCTGTCTTTTTTCAACATGTATATTTTTAAGCAAAGGCATTAAAGGAAATATACCAATAGTGAATGCATTTTTAAAATACATGTGTGGTGTGATGAGTGTCAGTGAAAGTGGTGGCATAGGTAGCTCCAAGGTCATGATTCTTCATGGACAACTGAACAGTCAATAGTAACTCTCAGAATTAACTTTAGGAGTTTGGAAAATTGGCAAAAGTTAATAGCGACCAAGAGAATGTTGATCAGAAAATGGTGACTTAAAAACATTAGGAAACTTTGTGATATTTTTACTTGTTCTTACACCACCACCATCCTTGTCTCAGCAGTCTTGAAGAAGGCAAATCCTGTTCCCAGTGTAGGATTCTCATTATTTGTTGTGGAGAGAAAAGTGAAGATCTTATTATCAAATAATTGTGCTTATCTCTTTTAACCTGTTTAGGAGATACCTTAGAGATTATATAAAGTGCTTCCCTTTGTTTCACTTAATTTAGAAATCTATTAGAGCAGAATGGCAGCTTTGAAGATGACTAGCATCTTTTGAAAATACTGTGAGTCAGATGAACTATCCACTGTCCCCTAGGATAAAATATAACAGCTGTAGTAACTAGAAAATACCTAGGAGGAAAAGTCAGGTAGAGAGTTTCTTTGGGAAATTGAGATACATTTCATGAGAAACACTGGGCTGGAAGAAGAACAAGCTGGAATCAAGAATGCTGGGAGAAATATCAATAACCTCAGATATGCAGAAAACATCACCCTTATGGTAGAAAGTGAAGAGGAACTAAAAAGCCTCTTGATGAAAGTGAAAGAGAGCGAAAAAGTTGGCTTAAAGCTCAATATTCAGAAAACAAAGATCATGGCATCTTGTCCCATCACTTCATGGGAAATAGATGGGGAAACAGTGTCAGACTATTTTGGAGGGCTCCAAAATCACTGAAGATGGTGACTGCAGCCAGGAAATTAAAAGGCGCTTACTCCTTGGAAGGAAAGTTATGACCAACCTAGATAGGATATTCAAAAGCAGAGACATTACTTTGCCAACAAAGGTCCGTCTAGTCAAGGCCATGGTTTTTCCTGTGGTCATATATGGATGTAAGAGTTGGACTATGAAGAAAACTGACCAATGAAGAATCAATGCTTTTGAACTGTGGTGTTGGAGAAGACTCTTGAGAGTCCCTTGGGCTACAAGGACATCCAACAAGTCCATTCTGAAGGAGATCAGTCCTGGGTGTTCTTTGGAAGGAATGATGCTGAAGCTGAAACTCCAGTACTTTGGCCACCTCATGTGAAGAGTTGACTCATTGGAAAAGGCTCTGATGCTGGGACAGATTTGGGGCAGGAGGAGAAGGAAATGACAGAGGATGAGATGGCTGGATGGCATCACTAACTCAATGGACTTGAGTTTGAGTCAACTCTGGGAATTCTTGATGGACAGAGAGGCCTGGTGTGCTGCGATTCATGGGGTCGCAAAGAGTCGGACATGAGTGAGTGACTGAACTGAATAAAAATTTTGGATCTGAAAAATAAAATAAGCAAAATTAAATTTTTACTAGAGGATTTTACCAGCAGATTGGAAGAGGCATAGGAATCAACAAACTTGAAGATAGGACCCTGAAAATATCCAACAAAGAACAGAAAAAAAGAAATAATAATAATAATTAATAGAGCCTAAAAGACCCAATGGTGAAGTGTCTGTAACAAAGCGGGAGACCCAGGTTCGATGCCTGGGTCTGGAAATGATCCCTGGAGAAGGAAATGGCAATCTACTCCAGTACTATTGCCTGGAAAATCCCATGGACAGAGGCGCCTGGTAGGCTACAGTCAATAGGGTTGCCAACAGTCAGACACGACTGAGTGACTTCACTCACTCACTCACTCAAAAGACCCAAAGAGCAGGATTAAGCCTACAAAACTATCTACTAGAATGGCTATAATAGCAGTAATTCATTTTTAAAAATAGTAAGTTTTGGCATGCGTATGGAGAAATCAGGAGCCTCGTATTGAATACATGGATGGTAGGAATAAAAATGGTATACTCATTGTGAAAGAATGTCTTGTGATTCCTCAGAAAGTTAAACAGAATAATCCCAGGACCAAGCATTCTATTATTTATATATACCCCAAATAAGGAGAAGGAAATGGCAACTCACTCCAGTAACCCTGTGTTGAAAATCCCATGGACGGAAGAGCCTGATGGGCTACAGTGCATGGGGTCGCAAAGAGTCGGACAAAACTGAGCGGCTTCACTTTCTTTTTCCTTTTCTCACCCCAAATAATTAAATATATGTTCAAGCCAAAACATATTGATTATTGGTGATAAAAACCTATTTGTAATGTTTAAAAGTTGGAAACAGCTAAAATGTCTCACAATAGATCATGGATAACGAAATTTAGTGTGTCCATGCAATGGAATATTAAACTGCTATACACATGAATGGAGTCCTGATACATGTTACAATGGAGAAGAGCCTTAAAAACATCATAAAAAAAAAAAAAAACTCAAAATGTCACACGTTCTATATTTCCACTTGTATGAAATACAAATTATGTTATATAATTAAATTTGTATGAAATATCTAGAATAGATAAATCCATAGAGACAAAAACCATTTGATGGTTGCCAGGTGCATTTGAGTAGGTGGATATGGAAATGATTATTTAATATCTGTTTTTTTAAGAGCAATAAAAATGTTTTTTTTTTAAGTTATATATAGGTGGTGCTTGTATAACATTGTGAATGTCACTGAATTTTAAATTTTAAAATAACTGTATTTTTATGTGAATTTCATCTCAATTTTTAAAATGCATTCATTATTCTTATATTAATATTGTAAAAGTGTATCTAAATGTAGACCTGACCATTGGGTATAGATGTTTTTAAAAGTTTATAGTTTATGGTTCTCTCATTGATAGATCAGGTCACCTAATACAGACCTAAGTTTTCAACATGTTCTCAACAAAATAGTTGTTCCATAATTTAGTTAAGTTGTACACTTCCAAATACCTGGGAATATTAATAACTGATGCTATTCCATACCTGTCATGGTATTGTTAATCTCTTTTCAGAATCCCTGGTTCTCAGCCACTATCACAAAACTATTGTCCATTGCAATAGAACAAGAATTGGTTTATCCTCATTCTTTCAGACTTGTTACCTGGTGTTTGTATTGATAGCCTCTCTAGGATTTATTGTAGTACAAGTTTACTCTGCTATGCACATCTTGTGCAAACTGTGTCTAATACCAATATTGACTCTAATTAGCAGTGTCTGTGTATTCAAGATACCCAGTGGTAACTTCCAGGTTAATCCAAATCAATGATTTATTAAAAGACATATTTTAGGATGGCTTCTGGTAAAGGAGTTCAAGAGTCTATCTATGAAATTTGTCATCATTAACATTTCTCAATACATTATAGCACAGATTATTTATATATGGCAACAGTGCAAAAATAATGAATAATAGTTTCAAACATAAAAGACATCCTGTATTCTGAAATTTGGGTCCAAAGCTAGCAGTAAGAATAAAGCATAGTTTATGAAATACAAACTCACTGGATGTAATTTCATGTGGGAAGCAAACAAAATACTAGAAAATGAAGTTTACCTAAAGTATAAGTAGAAATATCAGTTGACAGTAAACATTATAGAAGAGAAGAATATGATATTATTCTTAAAAAATATAGAAGTTAACAAAAATAAGAAAGGCTTGTGCACAGTTTTTATCACATTCCTGGAAAAACTGTTGCTGTTTCAATCCCAATCAAGAGTATTACTAAGGGCTTTATGGCTGGAATCACAAAGCTTTGCAAATAGTTTTGATCTCTACAGCAGATAGTGGGGATTGAAGGACACACTTTTGTTCAGTGACAAAATTGTTTGATAATGAAGTTGCTTCAAAAAATGGCTTTCTTACTATGTGGATTTTTAAACAGTTTAAACATGGGGTGCCCAGGCCTTAAAATAATAATGTGACTTTTTTTCTTTGAGATGTTTGATGGAAATTTAGAATTTGAAAGGAACAGAAAAAATAAAACTCTGTTTGAATACCTAATGTTAAATACCCAAGATGTATGTTTATTTGAAATATTCTCTGATTAAATTAAAGGAAAATGACTATTCTAATATAGACTAGTCATCAATAGAACATTGGTTATGTAATTTGTGTTAGAAAAGGAGACAAAAACAAGGCAATATGGCTTAAACAAATTGAATGTAATATTATTTGAGAAATGTCATTATCATAATTATTATTAGAATTATTATATAGGATAATGAGATTTCTATCTAATGAGATTCTATCTAAAACTGATGTATTGAAATCCATAATCAATTATTTTAACTGGGACCGAGGTAGAAATGCAACACTAGGGGAATTTGGTTCTGAAATTTGGTATTCTTAGGATCAATTAATCTAGTTGAACAAATAATCTAAAATTTTTGCTTTTGCAAACAGTTTATATTAATATATTGTCATAAATGTTTTAAAATCTAAAGAGACTCATAGACATAGAAAATAAATTTATGGTTACTAAAGAAAAAGAGGTTGAAGAGGGGATAAATTAGGAGTTGAGAATTAACAGATAAAATACTTAAACAGCAAGGTCCTACTATATAGCACAGATAACTGTATTCAATTTTTGTAATAAACCATAATGGAAGCAATAGAAAAATATGTATAGCTGAGTCACTTTCTGTACACCAGAAACAAGCACAACCTTTTAAATCAACTAGACTTCAATTTAAAAAAATAAATAAAACATTAGCAATAATTAATTAAGCTAGTGAAGTTTATTTTTGCTTTTATCAAGTTTTCACAATTCTTCCTCCAATCTCTTCTGAGAAATGTAAGCATGCTTTAGCTACACTGACGGAAACTGTTTTTTAATAGAAGAGATGCTAGAAATAACTTTATTACATTCCTTGAGAGGAAAGTAATAAGACTTGGTTTTAGCTGGTCATAATATTTTTATCTAATTGGAGGCAAGTTCAAAGGACTGATTTCTGACAACACTAAAAGAATAAGCAAGTAGGCAAGCAATACATGATGTATCACTCACAATACATGCAAGCTATATTCTTGGGGAAATGCACACATTTCTTGCTGTTACTTATTGGCCAAAATGTTTCAATTTTACCTTTTTTTCCTCAAAAACAATAACAGTTCAAGTAGGAGATTCATACTGGGAGATCTTAGCATTGAATGTCCAAGATGAAGCTGATAGGAACAAACAGAAGCAATAGAAAGAGAAAACACAGAGATGTGAAAATGCTGAACATCAAATTTGAAGACAGAATAGCAATGTCTTCTATGGGTCTAGAGAATGCAACAGAAAAATAAGTTCACTTAAAAGTGGAATTCTAGATGTGTAGTTGATATTGCTGCTTGCTATTTTTATTTTATTTTTATCCTTACTATTCCAGATCTTTATCTATTTCATTAAATCCTCTATCAAATTAGCTTTAGCCTCTATACAGGAACAAAATTTATCATCAAAATGAGTGATGAAATAAGCATTCCCTGAGTTTTCTCCTCTTCCTACACTAACTTATGAGTAAAATAATTTTTCTGATATCCCCTACCTCCAGTCACAGAAATGATGGGTTGTATAAATTTGGAATTGATCAGTGAACAGGATGTCATTCTTCACTGACATCTTCTGGACAAATAACTACCGAATATATTAACTATTTCTTATATTTTTCAATACTTTCCATTACTGACTCTATAGATAGTCAGACTGCAAACCAAATTAAAAAAACTCTCTATAGTCTAAAATATATTTATTAAATTGATTGGATTTTATTTCTGTCATTTTTTACTACTTTCATATTGTCATATTTATTTTTGGTTTAACCCTAATTTTAAAAATTCATATACGTTTATTACTTTGCTGACAAAGGCCCATCTAGTCAAAGCTATGGTTTTCCGAGTAGCCATGCATGGATATAGTTGGACTATAAAGCAAGCTTAGCACCAAAGAATTGATGCTTTTGAACTGTGGTGTTGGAGAAGACTCTTGAGAGTCCCTCAGACTGCAAGGAGATCCAACCAGTCCATCCTAAAGGAAATCAGTCCTGAATATTCACTGGAAGGACTAATGCTGAAACTGAAACTCCAATACTTTGGCCACCTGATACAAAGAAGTAACTCATTGGAAAAGTCCCTGCTGCTGGGAAAGATTGAAGGCATGAGCAGAATTGGATGACAGAGAAAAAGATGTTCGGAGGGAATCACTGATTAGATGGACATGAAGTTGAGTAAGCTCCAGAAGTTGGTGATGGACAGGGAAGCCTGGCGTGCTACAGTCCATGGGGTCACAAAGAGTCGGACACACCTGAGTGACTGAGCTGAATTTTTAAAATTCATACATTTTTATTTTTTATTTTTTTCAGGGAGAGAAAAGCTTTATTGGGACTCATGAAGGAGCAAAAACAAGTAACATGTTCCCTTGCTGGCTCCAGAGGGTGGGGGAGCTGGTCCCGCATATGAGATGAGGATGGGGGTGGATCCTGGATTCAGGCCAGAGGGGTGACCTGGGTGGTTTGTTCCCCCTTGGTGGTGCTCTGTGCAGGGACCATGAGAAGTACCCTGTTTTGCTCCTGGCTACTCTGAAATCCCCTTGGGTTTTTGGTCTGTTTGTATCTTGTTGTTGATTATTTTTCCCAACTGCACATGCATGCAATTATTTTTAGCCCCGTATAATTTATTTGTGTTTTGATGCTTGATGTGACTT
>SJXQ01001489.1:145934-158786 GCA_006408695.1 Aepyceros melampus | reverse complement strand
ATATATATATATATATATATATATATATATATATAGGTAATTTAAAAAGATGGCAATGATAACTCTGTATGCGAGACAGCAAAAGAGACACAGATGTATAGAACAGTCTTTTGGACTCTGTGGGAGAGGGAGAGGGTGGGATGATTTGGGAGAATGGCATTGAAATATGTATAATATCATATAAGAAATGAATCGCCAGTCCAGGTTTGATGCAGGATACAGGATGCTTGGGGCTGGTGCACTGGAATGACCCAGAGGGATGGTATGGGAAGGGAGGTGGCAGGGGGGTTCAGGATGGGGAACATGTATACACCTGTGGCAGATTCATGTCAATGCATGGCAAAACCAATACAATATTGTAAAGTAATTAACCTATAATTAAAATAAATTTATATTAAAAAATAAATATGGATGGGTAGATTTAAGAATACAAAGAATTAATACACAAGAAAGAGGAGGAATATTATTTTAATTTGTGTGAATAAAAGCAGCATAAGTATGGAAACACAGGTAAATATTTGAATTTTGAGACCTCTTTGAGGCCTCCATCATTCTGATTTCCTAAGATTGGAACACAGAGGTGGGTAGGCTTTAGGCAGCTTGAAAAAGAATTTGGAAAAGCTTGTTAGAGAATATAAAGTAAATTGAAATGGATAAATAAAATAAATGACAGTAATTAACTTCAAATTTTATAAATCTCAATTAAATACATTGTATTATTGCTGAGGATGTCAAGGAATAAATGTCAAAGATAAACAAAAGTAATTTTGAATTTCATATGTCTCTTTTTTTCCATTTACTCGTTATAAAGATTGATAGCAGTGATATTTAAACAAGTTATTATTTAAAATACTAATAAAATATTTATATGAAATAGTTTCTAGCCATAAATATAAAATTCAACTTCTCCAAAATCTTCACTAACATATCTATGAGAATACAAAACAAAGAAGAAAGAAAACTTTAATGCTTTCATTAAAGTCAGAATAATATAAAATTGGGATGATAGAAAGGAGGTGACTGGAAAAAAGGTAAGGAAATGTTGCGGTGTTTACATAGGTTACATTGTGTAACCATCCATCACATAGACCAGTAATTACAGTAGTTTGAGGCAGTTAGTGTTTGCAGTGTTGACTGAGAGATAGTTTGCTGGGAAGGGAAAAGGGCAATTTACCAGCAATTAATTACACTCTGTGGTTGGACTTCAGTCCTCATTAATGGTGTTCACACTTCAAATAGAGAGATAAATGGGCTCAAGTACACAGTTCATGTTGCACACTTGTAAGTCACTGTTCTATTGGTTCAGATAATTAGGGCAGAAGATACTATTAAGTCTAGTAGGGGCTAACAGAATGGGGGCATGGAGGATTATCAGACACTAGATAGCTATGAGCACTTTTTTTTTTTCCAGTGTATATGAGAAGGGAGTTTACTCAATTTGCATACTGAGCACAGATAAAGGCAATCCACTCCTTCCTGTATCTACCTACCAGATAAAATAATGCATCCCTTAATGAAAGGAAAAAAAGATACAAATAACAATAAAATAATTAGTAAATTATCTCTTTACAAAGAGCATGCATAGAACATTCTCTTGAGGACTTAGGAGTAAACATCTTGGAAATTTATTTATATCAAATCGAAAGGAAATTTTAGAAATCTATTTCCATCTTCAGTATAATACAACAATGCTTAAGATAATATGGAAAAATATAAAACTGGTATAAACACTAAGAATTAAAGAATTTGGCAAGGGAAAACACAAGGAATGTTTTATTTTATTTATCTATCTCTAGATAATCATTAAACAGACTAGTTCCAAATTGGGAAATGAGTACATCAAAGTTTTATATTGAACTTATTGAACTTATATAAACAGTTCAGTTCAGTTCAGTCGCTCAGTCAGGTCTGAATCTTTGCCACCCCATGGACTTTGGCACACCAGGCTTCCATGTCCATCACCAACTCCTAGAGTTTGCTCAAACTCATGTCCATTGAGTCGGTGATGACATCCAACCATCTCATCCTCTATAGTCCCCTTCCCCTTCTGCCATGAATCTTTCCAGCATCAGAGTCTTCCAATGAATCAATTCTTTGCATCAGGTGGCCAAAGTATGGAGTTTCAGCTTCAGCATCAGTCCTTCCAATGAATATTCAGGACTGATTCCTTTAGGATTGACTGGTTTGATTGTCTTGCAGTTAAAGGGACTCTCAAAAGTCTTCTTCAAGAAGACATCTCCAAGAAGAGAGGCACAGTAGATTATTCGGAATGGTGGGCTGGATGAAGCACAAGTTGGAATCAAGATTGCCGGGAGAAATGTTAATAATCTCAGATATGCAGATGACACTACCCTTGTGACAGAAAATAAAGAACTAAAGAGCCTCTTGATGAAAGTGAAAGAGGACACTGAAAAAGTTAGCTTACAGCTCAACATTCAGAAAACTAAGATCATGGCATCTGGTCCCATCACTTCACAACAAATCGATGAGGAAACAGTGGAAACAGTGACAGACTTTATTTTTGGGGGCTCCAAAAATAGTGCAGATGATGACTGCAGCCATGAAATTAAAAGACACTTACTCCTTGTAAGAAAAGTTATGACCAACCTAGACAGCATATCAAAAAGCAGAGACATTACTTTGCTAGCAAAGGTCTATCTAGTCAAGGTTACAGTTTTTCCTTTAGTCATGTATGGATGTGAGAGTTGGACTACAAAAATAGCTGAGCGCCAAAGAATTGATGGTTTTGAACTGTGGTGCTGGAGAAGACCCTTGAGAGTCCCTGGGACTGCAAGGAGATCTAACCAGTCCATCCTAAAGGAAATCAGTCCTGGGTGTTCATTGGAAGGACTGATGCTGAAGCTGAAACCCCAAAACTTTGGCCACCTGATGAGAAGAGCTGACTCATTTGAAAAGACCCTGATGCTGGGAAAGATTGAAGGCAGGAAGAGAAGTGGATGACAGAGGATGAGTTGGTTGGATGGCATTACCGACTTAATGGACGTGAGTTTGTGTAAATTCTGGGAGTTGACAATGGACAGAAAGGCCTGGGGTGCTGCGGCCCATGGAGTCTCAAAGAGCCAGACACGACTGAGCAACTGAACTGAAATGACACTGTTAAAGGCCTTGGCGTAGTCAATAAAGCAGTAGATTGTTTCTGGAACTCTCTTGCTTTTTCAGTAATGCAAGGATGTTGGCAATTTGATTTCTAGTTTCTGACTTTTCTGAATCCAGATTGAACATTTGGAAGTTCTCGGTTCATGTACCATTTAAGTATGGTTTGCAGAATTTTGAGCATTACTTTGCTAGTGTGTGAGATGTGTGCAATTTTGCAGTAGTTTGAACATTTTTTAACATTGCCTTTCTTTGGTATTAGAATGAAAACTGACCTTTTCCAGTTCTGTGGCCACTGCTGAGATTTTCAAATTTGCTGGCATATTGAGTACAGACTTTCACAGCATCATGACACAGGGCTTCTTGCATTTCGTTCTAACAGTGCTTTATATATATTTTTTCAATTTAAATTTATATATTTTAATTGGAGGCTAATTACTTTACAATAGTGTATTGGTTTTGCCATATATCAACTCAATTCTTTGCAAATGCAATCATCATTGCCTAATACATTGCCCACTCCCTCCCCCAAATCCTAACTATTTGGTCAGTTTCTCAGAGACTTCATGTCACCCTTCTATTACCTTTTCTGGAAATTTTGCTGCTCCAAGGCTGCATGTTCCAGATAGACTTCTTATGGTTCTCAAACTGAAATATGGGCACCCATGTGTTTGCAAATATATTCCACAGAGCATGTAGTATTGGCACTTATTCCTTTCAAGAAATCAGTTGTCAGAACCTCAGGCACCTTCTTTTTTAAAATTTTTATTTTTACTTTATTTTACTTTACAATACTGTATTGGTTTTGCCATACATTGACATGAATCCACCACAAGTATACATGAGTTCCCAATCCTGAACCCCCTCCCACCTCCCAACCCATATCATCTCTCTGGATCAGGCACCTTCTTTACTGAATTTGGTCCACATGACAACACATCTGTGATAGAGATTAGATTTTCTTTACCATTTCCTGTTTCACATTTAACTTTTTCTTATTCTCACCTTTTTTTAATTATTATTATAAAAAGTGCATTACTTCCCATCATTTTAAGGCTTTCCTATATCATATGAGTCATTTGTGAGCCCTGAGTTTATCTGCTTGATAATTAAAAATGACATTTGATTATGTGGTGGTGTAGTGTGTCTCCTGCGACCACATGGATTGTAGCCTGCCAGGCTCCTCTGTCCACGGGATAGAAGCAAGAATACTGGAGTAGGTTTCCATTTCCTACTCCAGGGGATGTTCCCAAACCAGGGATCAAACCTGGGTCTCCTGCACTGCAGGCAGATTCTTTACAAACTGAGCTAAGAGGGAAGCCCTACATTTGATTATAGATCTCTAAATTTTAACATATAACACTGCTGCTGCTGCTAAGTTGCTTCAGTTGTGTACAACTCTGTGCAACCCCATAGACAGCAGCCCATGAGGCTGCCCCCATCCCTGGGATTCTCCAGGCAAGAACACTGGAGTGGGTTGCCATTTCCTTCTCCAATACATGAAAGTGAAAAGTGAAAATGAAGTCGTTCAGTCGTGTCTGACTTTGTGAACCCATAGACTGCAGCCTACCAGGCTCCTCCGTCCATGGGATTCTCTAGGCAAGTACTGGAGTAGGGTGCCATTGCCTTTTCTGATATAGCACTAAAGGATGTCAAATAATTAAGTGTACTGACACTTAAGATGCTTGCTTTGGGTAGGAAAGCTATACCAAACCTAGACTGCATATTAAAAAGAAAGCCATCACTTTGTTGACAAAGGTCTGTATAGTCAAAATTATGGTGTTTCAACTAGTCATGTACAGATGTGAGAGTTGGACCATAAAGAAGGCTGAGTGCCAAACTGTGGTACTGGAGAAGACTCTTGAGAGTCCTGTGGACAGCCAGGAGGTAAAACCTGTCAATCCTAAAGGAAATCAACCCTGAATGTTCATTGGAAGGACTGAGCCTGAAGCTGAAGCTCCAATATTTTGGCTACCTGACGGGAAGAGTTAAATCACTGGAAATGACCCTGATGCTGGTAAAGATTGAAGACAAAAGGAGAAAAGGGCACCAGAGGATGAGATGGTTGGATGGCATCACAGACTCAATGGACATGAACTTGGGCAAACTCTGGGAGTTGTGAGGAACAGTTAGGCCTGGTGTACTACAGTCCATGGGGTTGCAAAGAATCTTATACAACTTAACAACTGAACAACAACAAATTGATATTTCAAAGCTCTTTTATTCTGTCTACATACTTATGTAAACAAATTTTCTCAGATCTTAAATCTATTAAAAATAAAGATAGAATTTATGGTGAAATCTGTCTTTGTTTTAATTACTATTTGTTCTTTGGTACTAAAACTAGCTAAATGGAGTTTAATTCGACCTCTTAAGTTATCCATTGCAAGTAATATTTTATCATCAATAATTTATTACAATTTTCACATATTCATATATTTTATCAGTTATGTAATAATATAACTGTCATGATTTCTCAGCTCATAAATTTCTGAGATTTAGAGTCCATTACATTACAAGAAATTTAAATGAAGAGTTATTGTGAACTGAGATGAGATAGTCAATACAAGAATTTAAAAAATCAAATTATGTTACATTCAACTAATTGAAAATCTGAGTTCAAGGAAAAAGTAAATTACAATTTCTGAATGCTAAAGATAAGCTTGATCATTTATTTTATAATAGGTAATGGTGATTATCATGTTGCCAATAAACATATGAATTCTATCAGTCATATTTGTGAAGAACAATATTTTATCATTCTTACAAATATACCTCCTGAAGCTATTTAAACTTTTGATAAAAATAACATTTCACTTTAAACACAGGAAGTATATACTTCTATAAAATTATTAAATGTACCCAAAGTTTAATTTTAACCTCCTTCATTAAACAGTAAGACTCCGAGTGGCAAGGGTAGTGAATTATTTCCCTGCTCTTTTCCCTTCATAACTTAGTTTCTTTTTTCTACAAGTATTGAAATTCTAACCATTTTCAAAGAGACATATCATATCCTGCTTCACTTTTAAACTCCCTCTGATCACCTGAGATAATCCAAAAACTTCTCCCTTTAAACTCTGTTGATCATTACTATTTGTGTTATCCTGGCAAAGTGTATATATTCTGTCTCACCAGAGCTGATATTTCACTATTTGTAATACATGACAAGGGAATTCCTTGATGGTTCAGTGGTTAGGACTCTGAGCTTTCCTGCCAAGGGGCTAGGTTCAGTCCCTCGTTGGGATTTAAATTCCCACAAGTGGTGTAGCCAATTAAAACCAATCAAACAAAAATTCTTTAAAAAGATACACATTGACATACACACATTCATTCATGCTTTTATATTATTAATATTATCCACTAATCTTAAATAACTTTATAAATCCATAGAAAATACATTTGTCATATTAAGATATAAGTTCCATTAGAGCAAGGGTCTTGCTTGTCTTCTTTTCCATGCGCCAAGGATACACAACATGTTACCTGACACATGGAAGGTATCCAAACATTTGTGGAATATATTTTTTAAAAGTCAGTAACTACATTTATTGCATTTTTATATTAAAATGTCTAGGGGTGCTTTTTGAGAATATGTCCCAGAATTTCATTTTCTCAGCTTTAAAATAATAATAAGCAACTCTGGGTTGAAATGGCCATACATTAATAATTAGAGATATTGATACTATCATCCACTTGAAACTATGTCATCCACTTGATGAAGTTTAGTACCATAAGGACTTTAATTTTTTTTTACGTAGGTATTAAACAGAACTTAGGCCTTCAATCTCAAATGTAAAAGGGCAAATAGTTGGAAAGGCAGCATAAAAAAATGTAAGTGCCAGAGAAGTCTACATTTTTCTGAGATGAAGTCTTCTGTCACAATATTCAATTAAAGTTGTCATTTTGTCTCCTGAATCCTTGGTTAGACACATGACAGAAAGGTTTATGGTTAGTCCTGGAGATTGATTTAGATAGCTCCGAGCATAAGGGATTAATTTATTCTCTTAATAATTCTCTACAAGGTGTCCTTAATATTTCAAATGGACTTCACTTTGGGATATTTAATATGCCTTCTTCTTCCACAAATTATACACAGAGATAACAGATTGGTAATATATTTTTCTTTCTTCAATTTTCATCACGATGAACCACATAAAACTGTTTATGGTTCCTCGGGGGAGCACCTGTTTTGCAGGTGGCTTGATGATCCATTAAAGTGTACTCTCAGTTGACTTCTTTTCACATTCATTCTTGTTAGTTTTAGAAAAGTTTGTATCTGACTTTACACCATAGTTTCATTTCATGAAAATATTTTCAGAAATTATCTGAATGAGAAAAGATTCAGAATAAAAATCAATAGTGGAGAATTTCAACAAAAACTGTCTTTAGAAACTATACAATTAATTTTCTCCAAAATGGACATCCAGAAAAGAAAAAAAAAAAAAAAGCTTCTGTGTTGACAAAGCCCTGGTTGTCATGACAACTGCTCTGAATATGAGCAATGAGCAGTGCTAAAACCATCCTTTGGGAATTAAAAAAAAAAAAAAAAAGTTACAATCCTGAGAAGGACATGTTTGCAAAATAAATAAAGCATATGATGCCAAAATAACTAAATATCAAGTTTTCCTCTAATTGTTTGAAATAAAGTATTCATTTGGGTATATTTCAAATATTTTTTGTGTTTCTTGTTAATGATAATTTTGAAGAAAATTCAGGGTCTCCACAGTCCCATCATTTCTTTTGTGACTGCTTCTGTTGCCAAGTACAGGAGTGTTCGCAAAAGTCAGTCAAACAAGAGAAGTTTAAACTGACTGCAGTGTTAAATCCAGTGGTCTTTTTATATTCTTGAGTTCCTGCTTGCCTACTGATACGCGTGCCGTGATTCAGCAATACCACACTCTCTCCCAATCTTATTTGTTTGTTCCCTTTTGGGGGGATAGTTTATTACTTATGCTTTCCTTTAAAGTCTGAATATTTTCCAGGAAATTAAAAATCTTTATTACTCATGTGGTCTTCTCTCCTTGATTACTGTCTTTTAGTTGTCTACTGAAAGTTTATATAATATTTCAGCAATCCCAAGGACTTTGGGACTGTGAACTAAACTTCTGAATCTTGATTTTACTGTTATTTCTGGTGGCATGTTTACTTGTAGGCCAAGGAATCTTTTATGAATTTGATGTCATATTTATTGATCTTTATTTGTGAAAAGAACTTTAGGGCCAAATCTAGAGTTACTTTTCTCTGTAAAGAATTTGCATTTCCTTCTGTGTGAGCCAAAGAATATTGTTAATCTGACTTTGAGCACTTTCAAGGTTATTGGTTTACTCTGAATATCTCAGGTTTAGGAAATCCACCCAACACTTGATAAGACGAAGATTATAGGTACTGTGTATTTGCCTTCAAAACCAAACAGACAAAGAAACACAATGGCACCATGTTTGCTTAATGCTTACTACATTTCCCTGTGAGGTTAACCACGTTTTTGTTTGCTGGGATAGAAGCAAAAACACCTGGCCTTCCAGTAAGGGCACATATGTTTTACTATGCAAGGTATAGCTTTGCTCCAGAGTAACTTTCAGAGGTTACTCAACCAATGCCAAGTGGAAGTCCTGTTATTTTCTTCTTTAATATCTCACATGTAGTTTTGATTTTTAATTTTATCAGGAGAGTGAAACAACTGTGGTGATTTACCTTTGTCTGTTTTTTTTTTTTTTTCCCCAGTTTGGCATTTATATATATATATAGTTTTCTGTTTCTCTTCTTCTCTCCACTTAGAATGTTTGACAGTTCAATGTAGTGTCCTTTCATTCTGCTTTCATCAGAAACTCTGTTCAGATATCTCTTTGGGCAGATATCCTGTGGGTAATTTCTTGTGTTATCTGTATGTCATAGCCCTTTAAGATAAGTTTGAGAGCTGGGTATTTCATATTACCCACCTTTCTATAGCCTAAATAAAGGTCAGAGTACTAAATCGAGTGAAGAATTAAACTTTAATAGAATAATTGAATGCTCTTACTTCTGAGATATTCTTAGCTGCCCTACACTAAGCTTCACACCACTTGAAGGTGTACACAGTTCCCACAGGGGCACACTGGAGGCCAGTTCAGCTTGCAGGTTGGCCCTGCAATCTTTGAGTGTTCCCTTTGTCCAACTTCCCTGTATCTCTCATTTCTTCCCCACAGCCATTCCTATTATATACTACTATAAAGAAGGAAACTAAGGACATAAACTTAGTTTTTTTTCCAAATCTGGAATAGTAAACATAATTTTCAAGAATTAGTTGCTTTTCTTCTTGCTTCAGATCTTCTGTTTTGCACCTTTTCAGGTCTCTTCTCAGAAGTTTTGTGATTTCTTGCATTAGGTTTGCATTACAGTGGTATTTGGAACTGTTGCTAAATTTGTCACTTGCTTTGTTTTTTATATTTTGTTTGTTAGATATTGGGCTTCCCTGGTGGCTCAGAGGTTAAAGTGCCTGCCTGCCATGGGGGAGACCTGGGTTCGATCCCTGGATTGGGAAGATCCCCTGGAGAAGGAAATGGCAACCCACTCCAGTATTCTTGCCTGGAGAATCCCATGGATGGAGGAGCCTGGTGGGCTACCATCCACGGGATCGCAAAGAGTCGGACACGACTGAGCGAGTTAACTAACTAACTAACTTGTTAGATATTAGATAAAATAAATTTTGTAATAAAGATAGAATCTTCCTTTACTTAAACCAAATATTCATCAGAATAAACTGCTTCTAGCATTGGAAATTTTCAGGAAGTGATTTCAATGATGAATCAAGTACCTTTAAGTACCTTAATTACCATTCTCAGTTCTCTCTCTGAGCTTCTCACCTTTCTCAAAGACTGTCGTTTTCCATATTACTACACAATTTCATTTTTGTTTCAATTTTTGTATGTTCTAATCCAAATAAGAACAACAAAAACCAAAACTTAAGAGGCAAAATATTGTGAATCTGGAAAATCCAGAGCTTGATGCTTCTTAGTTTTATTTTATACAGAAGAACATTTCCTTTACCTATTTATAAAAGAATTTTCCTTTCCCCACTGTATGGGGACTTTCCCATGGCTCCTTATGGTTGCAAGCCCCAAACTGCAATTCTTTTTTGATCCTGAATAACCCATCTTTGCTGGAGAAGCATCTGGAAGTCTTTTTGTTTCAGGCCAATCCCAATAATTTAAGCTATCTATTCCTAGTCTTAAAAAAAAAAAAAAAAAAAAAACATAATTATCACTGATTCGTTTTAGTTACTGCTATTGGCATGATTTATTGCATTATTTTACCATAACAATCCACAATACTTAAAGATATGTTATGCTATTCTAAGTCATTTCAGTCTTGCTGAACTCTGCGACCCTATGGACTGTAGCCTGCCAGGCTCCTCTGTCCATGGGATGCTCCAGGCAAGAATACTGAAGTAGGTTACCATGCCATTCTCCAGAGGATCTTCCAAATCCAGGGATCAAATCCACATCTCTTAAGTCTCCTGCATTGGCAGTTGGGTTCTTTATCACTAGCACCACCTGGGAAGCCCTAAGGAAGATATGCTGCTGCTGCTGCTAAGTCACTGCAGTCATGTCTGACTCTGTGTGACCCCATAGACGGCAGCTCACCAGGACCCCCCGTCCCTGGGATTCTCCAGGCAAGAACACTGGAGTGGGTTGCCATTTCCTTCTCCAATGCATGAAAGTAAAAAGAGAAAGTGAAGTCGCTCAGCCGTGTCCGACCCTCAGCGACCACATGAACTGCAGCCTACCAGGCTTCTCCATCCATGGGATTTTCCAGGCAGGAGTACTGGAGTGGGGTGTGATTGCCTTCTCTGAAGGAAGATATACAATCTGGCAATTACTTTTTTAGATTAATTTATTTATTTTAATTACTTTACAATATTGTGATAGCCTTTGCCATAAATCAACATGAACTGGCAATAGGTATATATGTGTCCCCTGCATCCTAAACCCCCCTTTCACCTCTCTCCCCACTTTATACCTCTGGGTTGTCCCAGAGCTCCAGCTTTGGCTGCCTGCTTCATGCATCGAAGTCACACTGGTCATCTATTTTACATGCGGTAATGTATATGTTTCAGCGCTTTTCTCTCAAATCATCCCACACTTACCTTTCCAAGTCCAAATGTCTGTTCTTTAAGTCTGTGTCTCCTTTTCTGTCCTGCATGTAGGAGCATCAGCACCATCTTTCTAAATTTCATATATATGCATTAATATAAGGTAATTGCTTTTCTCTCTCAATTTACTTCACTCTGTATAACAGGCTTCAGATTCATCTACCTAATTAGAACTTACTCAAATATGTTCCTTTTTATCAGTTCAGTTCAGTTCAGTCGCGCAGTCGTGTCCGACTCTTTGTGACCCCATGAATCGCAGCACGCCAGGCCTCCCTGTCCATCACCAACTCCCAGAGTTCACTCAGACTCACGTCCATTGAGTCTGTGATGCCATCCAGCCATCTCATCCTCGGTCGTCCCTTTCTCCTCCTGCCCCCAATCCCTCCCAGCATCAGGGTCTTTTCCAATGAGTCAACTCTTCGCATAAGGTGCCCAAAGTACTGGAGCTTCAGTTTTAGCATCATTCCTTCCAAAGAAATCCCAGGGTTGATCTCCTTCAGAATGGACTGGTTGGATCTCCTTGCAGTCCAAGGGACTCTCAAGAGTCTTCTCCAACACCACAGTTCAAAAGCATCAATTCTTCTGCGCTCAGCCTTCTTCACAGTCCAACTCTCACATCCATACATGACCACAGGAAAAACCATAGCCTTGACTAGACGGACCTTAGTCGGCAAAGTAATGTCTCTGCTTTTGAATATACTATCTAGGTTGGTCATAACTTTTCTTCCAAGGAGTAAG
The DNA here is from genome assembly GCA_006408695.1 of Aepyceros melampus. Classification (NCBI taxonomy): domain Eukaryota; kingdom Metazoa; phylum Chordata; class Mammalia; order Artiodactyla; family Bovidae; genus Aepyceros; species Aepyceros melampus. Next base: position 146,806 of record SJXQ01001489.1, on the reverse strand, counting down.
CGCCTTTTAATTTCATGGCTGCAGTCACCATCTGCAGTGATTTTGGAGCCCAAAAAAACAAAGTCTGACACTGTTTCTACTGTTTCCCCATCTATTTCCCATGAAGTGATGGGGCCAGATGCCATGATCTTCGTTTTCTGAATGTTGAGCTTCAAGCCAACTTTTCCACTCTCCTCTTTCACTTTCAACAAGAGGCTTTTTAGCTCCTCCTCACTTTCTGCCATAAGGGTGGTGTCATCTGCATATCTGAGATTATTGATATTTCTCCCAGCAATCTTGATTCCAGCTTGTGTTTCTTCCAGTCCAGCATTTCTCATGATGTACTCTGCATATAAGTTAAATAAGCAGGGTGACAATATACAGCCTTGACGTACTCCTTTTCCTATTTGGAACCAGTCTGTTGTTCCATGTCCAGTTCTAACTGTTGCTTCCTGACCTGCATACAGATTTCTCAAGAGGCAGGTCAAGTGGTCTGGTATTCCCATCTCTTTCAGAATTTTCCACAGTTTACTGTGATCCACACAGTCAAAGGCTTTGGCATAATCAATAAAGCAGAAATAGATGTTTTTCTGGAACTCTCTTGCTTTTTCCATGATCCAGCGGATGTTGGCAATTTGATCTCTGGTTCCTCTGCCTTTTCTAAAACCAGCTTGAACATCAGGGAGTTCACGGTTCACATATTGCTGAAGTCTGGCTTGGAGAATTTTGAGCATTACTTTACTAGCATGTGAGATGAGTGCAATTGTGCGGTAGTTGGAGCATTCTTTGGCATTGCCTTTCTTTGGAATTGGGATGAAAACTGACCTTTTCCAGTCCTGTGGCCACTGCTGAGTTTTCCAGATTTGCTGGCAAATTGAGTGCAGCACTTTCAC
>SJXQ01001489.1:68471-142754 GCA_006408695.1 Aepyceros melampus | reverse complement strand
AACAGTGTGGAGATTCCTTAAAAAATTGCAAATAGAACTGCCTTATGATCCAGCGATCCCACTGCTGGGCATACACACCGAGGAAACCAGAATTGAAAGAGACACGTGTACCCCAATGTTCATCGCGGCACTGTTTGTAATAGCCAGGACATGGAAGCAACCTAGATGTCCATCAGCAGATGAATGGATAAGAAAGCTGTGGTACATATACACAATGGAGTATTACTCAGCTATTAAAAAGAATACATTTGAATCAGTTTTAATGAGGTGGATGACGCTGGAGCCGATTATACAGAGTGAAGTAAGCCAGAAAGAAAAACATCAATACAGTATACTTACACATATATATGGAATTTAGAATGATGGTAATGATAAACCTGTACGCAAGACAGCAAAAGAGACACAGTTGTATAGAATGGCCTTTTGGACTCTGTGGGAGAGGGAGAGGGTGGGATGGGTTGGCAGAGTGGCAATGTAACATGTGTGATATCATAAACGAAACGAATAGCCAGTCCAGGTTTGATGCAGGATGCAGGATGCTAGGGACTGATGCACGGGGATAATCCAGAGAGAGGGTGTGGGGCGGGAGGGTGGAGGTGGTGGTCGGGATTGGGAGTTCATGTACACTCATGGCTAATTCATGTCAATGTGTAACAAAACGAATACAGTATTGTAAAGCAAAACAAACTAAAAAATAAAAATTAATTAAAAAAAAAAGAATCAAACTAGAAAACTTTCTAACATCACACACAAAAATAAACTCAAAATGGATTAAACATCAAAACATAAGACCAGAAACTATAAAACTCTTAGAAGAAAACATAGGCAGAACACTGACATAAATCACAGCAAGATCCTCTATGACCCACCTCCCAGAGTAATGGAAATAAAAACAAAAATAAACAAATGAGACCTACTTAATTTAAAAATATTTTGCACAAAGAAGGAAACTATGAGCAAGGTGAAAAGACAGCTCAAGAATGGTAATTACTATAAAATTTTTATTTGAGTATAAACCTCAATTTTGTTTGCTTGGTTGTTTTAGCAGATAAATAAAGAACTGGCAAAGGACTTAGGACTTTGGAGTGAGAATGAAAAACTTTTTCTTAGTTCTTACAGTCTAAATTTAAAAAATAACAATTACATTAGTTCAGTTTTGTTTAGTATTTTGCAATTTACAATTGATTTTCTAATCTGTTTTATATTGACTATTTAAGCTAATAAATTTCCTTGGTCCTTGATTTCATTATTTGAAATTTAGATGATATGAATTTTATAATCTCTGAAGTTCCACTAATGAAGCTGAGCACCAAAGAATCGATGCTTTTGAATCATGGTGTTGGAGAAGACTCTTGAGAGTCCCTTGGACTGCAAGGAGATCCAACCAGTCCATTCTAAAGGAAATCAGTCCTGAATATTCATTAGAAGGACTGATGCTGAAGCTGAAGCTCCAATACTTTGGCTACCTGATGCCAAGGAGCTGACTCACTGGAAAAGACTCTGATTCTGGGAAATATTGAAAGCAGGAGGAGAAGGAATGACAGAAGATGAGTTAGTTGGATGGAATCATCGACTCGATGGAAATGAGTTTGAGTGAACTCTGGGCGTTGGTGATGGACAGGGAAACCTGGCCTGCTACAGTCCAATGGGTCACAAAGAGTTGGACATGACTGAGTGACTGAATTGAACTGAAGTTCCACTTATTATTTTGAGTAATTAATACTTAATATTAAATAATCACATCAGAACTTTGCTATGAAGTTTTAACTCATAGGAATTTTTACTTTGAAGTAAATTCTACAAATAAATACATCACATATTTAGAAGGAAATTGATTCTTTGTCAGTTAGGGTGTCACTTATTGAATTATTCTTTCAAGGCATATGGAAATAGTCAAGTGACTTAAAGAGTGATGCACCATCCAAGTTGAAAAACTTTACATAGAAAGATTGAAACATGGGAAGATTATGACTCCAAAACTAATTTAGTTCAAGTTAGAAATTCTGAGTATATATTGTTTGTTAGGCTTGTGTCTAAGTACTGTGTCTAAAAGATTAATAAAATATTATTAATACATATCTTACATCAAATACAAGCCTAATTTCATTTCTTAATCTATCTTCTAGTCCTTCAGGTGTAATAACAAAATAATTATATGGTTACAATGCTTTCTAATATATAAAATGAGATAAAAAAATTGTTATATGAAAAAACCTGATTTGTAGTAGATACTAACATATTTGCCATTTGATATAATTTATTTAGAATTTTAAGATTTGAGGATCTACATAAGACAAATTCCTAAAGAGGACTGGTTCCCATATAACAGGCCAAGAATGTATTTAAATATTTTGATAGATTATTTGTAGATTTTTAGGCCTTTCTAAATTAATAGATTATGCTAATCTGAATTCCGCCTTACAACACTTTTTAATGGAACATGGAAACTTAATTTACTTTATTCTGTTTTAATGCCATGTCTTGGCTCAGGTTTATTCTAGGTATAATTCTAAACTTTTGGTGGAAACAATAAGGAATGGCTTCAGGTCACGGAATTTAAATAACAATTTACTTTTTTAAAAAAAATTTCTTATTATTTCCCTTAATTTTCTTATTATTTAAAGCTATATCAAAGAGGATGGTGTATGTTCTTCATTCCCTGTAAGCATCTGCTTTCATAAATTAATGTTACTTTATTGATTTGGTATGGAAATCAGAGACAATTCTAAAACATGTTAGAACTTTAGTTAGTATATATTTATGACTTCCCTGTCATGTTCCTTTCACATTTATTATTATTTCTGCTCTACTGAATTCATTCAGGATAGAATAAACTTTATTTTTAAAGATATAGTCAATCTTCATTATTTGTAGCTTCTGTATTTGAGATTTTTTTTTTACTCATTAGCATTTATTTGTAACTCTGAAATCAACATTCAAAGTGTTTTCCTGATTGTTTACATATGCACGCATGCATGCTTAGTCTCAAAGTCATGTCCAGCTCTTTATGACCCTGTTGACTGTAGCCCACCAGGCTCTTCTGTCTATGGAAATTTCCAGGCAAGAATACTGGAGTAGGTTGCCATTTCCTTCCCCAGAGCTACAGTTGTGTACAGAGTGGCAAAAAAAAAAAAGAAAAAAAAAATTTGAGTCACCTCACGAGAACATTCTCAGGTAAGGTTAAACAACGTGATGCTTTACCTTATTTCAACTTGTTTGACTCTCATACAGAGACGACCAGAAGATGGAGAGTGCAGTGTACTGCAAGAAGCTTGGGGCCTGGGGTCACTTAAATGGTATTTGAATCCACACTGTGGTGTCTGTTAGTGGAGTGGCCTCAGAAAAGTCATTTTAAAATTCTGAACTTTATTTTTCTTGAAAAATGAAAATAGTATAATCTGCTAGGATGAGCTGTTTGTAGAATTTATCATTTATCTAACAATCTATTAATCAACCCATCTGTCTATATATTTTCAGCAGTAAAACTTTATGCCAGTGAGAAATATTCATTGCTTGATTAATAATTTGTTAAGGAAAAAAAATAAAGTTATACCAAGCATAGACTATACCATATATTATAAGTATAGCATTGCAAGTTTTATTTCATCTGCCTTGGCTTCTCTCCGAGGATCATTTCTGTAAGTCTAACTACTACCTACTAGTCATCTTACCTAAATGTCTTACTCCATTATTTTAAAATCTAGTATTAGAATTCAGACCCTGCCAAATTTTTAAGCATTGTTTATTCTTGCAAGCATTAAAAATTTAGTCTCTACCTAGATCTTCAAATTACAAAATTTAGCATGGTGCTTAGTATCATAGAAAAGAGGGATGGACATAAACAGCCTTGAGACTGGGTCTTAGGTCTTCCACTTACTAGTAGTATCACTTCTTGCCAGTTCTTTACAATCTCTGATTATTATCGTCATCACCTATATCTTTGGTACAGATAAGAGAAGTGCCACTGTTTATAATAGCCAGGACATAGAAACAACCTAGATGTCCATCAGCAGATGAATGGATAAGAAAGCTGTAGTACATATACACAATGGAGTATTACTCAGGCATTAAAAATACATTTGAATCAGTTCTAATGAGATGGATGAAACTGGAGCCAATTATACAGAGTGAAGTAAGCCAGAAAGAAAAACACCAATACAGTATACTAACACATATATATGGAATTTAGAAACATGGTAATGATAACCCTGTATGCGAGAGAGCAAAAGAGACACAGATGAATAGAACAGACTTTTGGACTCTGAGGGAGAGGGAGAGGGTGGGATGATTTGGGAGAATGGCACTGAAACATATGTACAATCATGTAAGAAATGAATCACCAGTCTATGTTGGATGTAGGATACAGGATGCTTGGGGCCGGTGCACAGGGATGATCCAGAGAGTTGATATGGGGTGGGAGGTGGGGAGGGTTAAGGATTGGGAACTCATGTACACCCGGGGTGGATTCATGTCAATGTATGGCAAAACCAATACAGTAATGTAAAGTAGAGTAAAGTAAAAATAAAAATTAAAACAAGAATATAGTGCCAAATTTAGAGTGTCTTTATGTGATTGTATGTGTGTCTGTGTGAGAATTCATGGAATAATATGTATTCATTGAAAGGGCTGATGCTGAAGCCCCAATTCTTTGGCCACCTGATGCAAAGAACTGACTCACTGGAAAAGACCCTGATGCTGGGAAAGACTGAAGACAGGAGTAGGTGATGATGGAGGATGAGTTGGATCGTATCACCAGCTTGATGGACAGGAGTCTGGCAAGCTCCAGGAGTTGGTGATGGACACGGAAGCCTAGAGCTCAGTCCACGGAGTCACAGAGTTGGACACCACTGATGACTGAACTGAACTGAATATGGATAGGAAATTATACAGTGTCAAAGATACACTGATCTTATGATTTTTAAATATATTGGTGATGAGAATGTATATGGTACACTACTACGAAGAAGAGTATGGAGGCTTTTCAAAAACAGAACTAGCATATGATCCAGCAATTCTACATCTGGGAAAACACTAATTTGAAAAGATATATGCATGCACATGTTCACTGAAGCATTATTTACAAAAGTCAAGTATGGAAACATCAGTGAAGTGTACAAATGACTAGATTAAAAAATCTATGTACATTTATCTATATATACAATTTATAGAATTTATTTAAAATATATGCAGAGTACATCATGAGAAACGCTGAGCTGGAAGAAGCACAAGCTGGAATCAAGATTGCTGGGAGAAATATCAATAACCTCAAATATGCAGATGACACCACCCTTATGGCAGAAAGTGAAGAGGAACTAAAAAGCCTCTTGATGAAAGTGAGAGAGGAGAGTGAAAAAGTTGGCTTAAAGCTCAACATTCAGAAAACGAAGATCATGGCATCTAGTCCCATCACTTCATGGGAAATAGATGGGGAATCAGTGGAAACAGTGTCAGACTTTATTATCTGGGGCTCCAAAATCACTGCAGATGGTGACTGCAGCCATGAAATTAAGAGATGCTTATTCCTTGGAAGGAAACTTATGACCAACCTAGATATCATATTCAAAAGCAGAGACATTACTTTGCCAACAAAGATCCATCTAGTCAAGGCTATGGTTTTTCCAGTAGTCACGTATGGATGTGAGAGTTGGACTGTGAAGAAGGCTGAAGCCGAAGAATTGATGCTTTTGAACTGTGGTGTTGGAGAAGACTCTTGAGAGTCCCTTGGACTGTAAGGAGATCCAACCAGTCCATTGTAAATAAGTTTGGTCCTGGGATTTCTTTGGAAGGACTGATGCTAAGCTGAAATTCCAGTACTTTGGCCACCTCATGCAAAGAGTTGACTCCTTGGAAAATACTCTGATGCTGGGAGGGATTGGGGGCAGGAGGAAAAGGGGACGACAAAGGATGAGATGGCTAGATGTCATCACCAAGTCGGTGGACACGAGTCTGAGTGAACTCCCGAAGTTGGTGATGGACAGGGAGGCCTGGTGTGCTGCAATTCATGGGATCGCAATGAGTCGGACACAACTGAATAACTTAACTGAATGCATATATATAATGGATAAAAATTATATATATGGATTACTATATATTTGGAGGAGGCAACCCACTCCAGTGTTCTTGCTTGGAGAATCCTCATGGGTGAGGAGCCTGATGGGCTGCAATCCAGAGGGTTGCAAAGAGAGAAACAGTTTACTTGACTAAACACATTACTCTCTCTCTCTCTCTTACACATACATATAATAGAATATTATTCAGTTATAAAATGGAAATTTTGCTATTTTTACAACACAGAACAACTTTAAAGACATTATGCCAAGTTAAATTAGTTAGTCATAGGGAGAAAGAGAAAGATACGTACCATACGATTGCTTAAAAGGCTTAAAAGAACAACAACATATAAAACTCCTAGAGGAGAACATAGGCAAAACACTCTCCGACATAAATCAAGCAGGATCCTCTATGATCCACCTGCCAGAATACTGGAAATAAAAGCAAAAATAAACAAATGGGATCTAATTAAAATTAAAAGCTTCTGCACAACAAAGGAAACTATAAGCAAGGTGAAAAGACAGCCTTCTGAATGGGAGAAAATAATAGCAAATGAAGCAACTGACAAACAACTAATCTCAAAAATATACAAGCAGCTTATGCAGCTCAACTCCAGAAAAATAAATGACCCAATCAAAAAATGGGCCAAAGAACTAAATAGACATTTCTCCAAAGAAGACATACGGATGGCTAACAAACACATGAAAAGATGCTCAACATCAGAGAAATGCAAATCAAAACCACAATGAGGTACCATTTCACACCAGTAGAATGGCTGTGATCCAAAAGTCAACAAGCAATAAATGCTGGAGAGGGTATGGAGAAAAGGGAAACCTCTTACACTGTTGGTGGGAATGCAAATTAGTACAGCCACTATGGAGAACAGTATGGAGATTCCTTAAAAAATTGCAAATAGAACTGCCTTATGATCCAGCGATCTCACTGCTGGGCATACACACTGAGGAAACCAGAATTGAAAGAGACACGTGTACCCCAATGTTCATCGCAGCACTGTTTATAATAGCCAGGACATGGAAGCAACCTAGATGTCCATCAGCAAATGAATGGATAAGAAAGCAGTGGTACATATACACAATGGAGTATTACTCAGCCATTAAAAAGAATACATTTGAATCAGTTCTAATGAGGTGGACGAAGCTGGAGCCAATTATACAGAGTGAAGTAACCCAGAAAGAAAAACACCAATACAGTATACTTACACATATATATGGAATTTAAAAAGATGGTAATGATAAACCTGTACGCAAGACAACAAAAGAGACACAGATGCATAGAACAGCCTTTTGGACCCTGTGGGAGAGGGAGAGGGTGCGATGATTTGGCAGAGTGGCAGTGTAACATGTATGATATCATAAGTGAAATGAATTGCCGGTCTAGGTTTGATGCAGGGTGCAGGATGCTTGGGAGTGATGCATGGGGATAATCCAGAGAAGGTGTGGGGTGGGAGGGGGGACGTGGGGGTCGGGATTGGGAGTTCATGTACACTCGTGGCTGATTCATGTCAATGCATAGCAAAACGAATACAGTATTGTAAAGCAAAACAAACTAAAAAATAAAAATTAATTAAATAAAAAAGAACAACAACAGCAACAATTAGCTAATACATACAGAGAACAGATTGTCAGTTTAAGTGTTGGGCAGGGTGGGAAAAAAGGGTGAACTGGTGTTTTATTTTTACTGCCTAGTCTAAATAAATTGAATTAAAAAAGTTAAAAGTCTTATATCTAAATAAACTGAATAAAAAAGTTAAAAGTCCTGCATCTCCTTAAATTGTCTCTATACAACATGTCACTCCAGTTTAATACATAGTTAGAAATACTTGCTTCTATTATTGTCAAGATATAACAGAATGGAAAAAAATTGTCCATAAAAAAAAGAACACAGCAATGGAATCAAGAGATTTGAATTTAACCCTATTCTGCTTTCTACTATTACTGATACTTAACTTTACATGCAACATTACACACAACCCCTGTCCCATTGCATATGAATCAGATGGTCACTGCCCAGGTGATAAACCCCGCATTTCTGTTTCTTAATCTATCAGAAACAGATTTTATGAGCATTATAAGTTAGATAAGAAATATGAATTAAATATCTAGAGTATCTGAGGATAAGTATTCATTAACTAGTAACCATTATTTTTATTGTTGTTATTATCTGCATTTCATTAACAGGATGGTGACTTACTCAAGTCTACTTGTTATGGGGGCTCCTATATTGATAGAAAAACCGAGAGGCTTCTTAGGGTGCTAAAGTTGGAGAAAAGTGACCTATATGAAAAATACACGAGTTAACTGTTGATAACTCATGCTGAAATCAACCTCTATTCAAACAATGGACACTGTCTGTCTTGAAACACTAGGCTTCAACATTACACTCTCAGTTTATTTATATCCTAGTAATTGTGCAATCATTTATTGACCACATGTTTTTTTTTATTTTTAATATTTTATTTATTTATTTTTACAATACTGTATTGGTTTTGCCATACATTGACATGAATCCGCCACGGGTGTACATGAGTTCCCAACCCTGAGTCCCCCTCCACCATCCTCCCCATATCATCTGTTTTTTGTTTTTCCTGACTTTATATTAGATGCTGGGAATATATTGTGGAAAGAATTAGTCAGGGTTCCTACCCTCAAAGATCTTACTGCCTAGTGGGAAAAGTAAATATTAAACCACAGATCAGCTAATTAAATATAAAGTTTCAGAGTGTGCTAAGTACAAAGACCAAAAGGATCAAAGTCAAAGTCACTCAGTGGAGTCTGATTCTTTGCCGCCCCATGACTGTCCACTGGATTTCCTAGGCAAGAATACTGACTTTGGTTGCCATTTCTATCTCCAGGAGATCATCGCTACCCAGAGATTATACCCAGGTCTCTCACTTATCAGGCAGATTCTGTACCTTCTAAGCCATCAGGGAAGCCTCCTAAGTACCACAGGGGTACAGGGTATGGGGTTTTATGAAAGGATAAAAATACAAAAAACAATGGAAGCTATTTTGCCTAAGGACATACAACAAATACGTTCAATATTACAGTAATCAAAGTCTATGCCCCTACCAGTAATGCTGAAGAAGCTGAACTTGAACAGTTCTATGAAGACCTACAAGACCTAGAACTAACACCCAAAAGAGATGTCCTTTTCATTTTGAGGGAGTGGAATGCAAAAGTAGAAGTCATGAAATGCCTGGAATAACAGAAAAATATAGCCTTGGGGCTGCCCTGGTTGCTCAGAAGGTAAAGCATTTGCCTACAATGTGGGAGACCTAGGTTTGAGCCCTGGGTCAGGAAGATCCCCTAGAGGAGGAAATGGCAACCCACTCCAGTACTCTTGCCTGGAAAATAACATGAACTGAGAAGCCTGGTAGGCTACAGTCCATGAGGTTACAAAGAGTTGGACACAACTGAGTGACTTCAATTTTACAGAATGAAGCAAGACAAAGACTAATAGAGTTTTGCCAGGGGAACAAACTGGTCATAGCAACCACCCTCTTCCAACAACACAAGAGAAGACTACATGTGGACATCACCAGATAGTTGATACAGAAATCAGATTGATTATATTCTATCTAGCCAAAGATAGAGAAGTTCTATACAGTCAGCAAAAACAAGACCAGGAGCTGACTGTGGCACAGATCATGAACTCCTTATTATCAAATTCAGACTTAAATTGAAGAAAGTAGGGAAAACTCCTAGACCATTCACGTATGACCTAAACCAAATCCTTTACGATTATACAGTGGAAGCGACAAATAGATTCAAGGGATTAAATCCCTTAGACAAAGTGCCTGAAGAACTATGGATGAAGTTTGTCAGTACAGGCGGCAGGGATCAAGACCATCACCAATGAAAATAAATGCAAAAAGGGAAAACGGTGGTCTGAGGAGGCCTTACAAACAGACGTGAAGAGAAGAGAAACAAAAGACAAAGGAGAACAGGAAAGATCTATCCATTTGAACGCAGAGTTTCAAACAATACCAAGAGAGATAAGAAAGCCTTCCTCAGCAATCAATTGAAGAAATAGAGGAAAATAATAGAATGGAATCTAGAGATCTCTTCAAGAAAATTAGAGACACCAAGGGAAATTTTCATGCAAAGATGGGTGCAGTAAAGGACAGAAATGGTATGGACCTAACAGAAGCAGAAGATATTAAGAAGTGTCAAGAATACACAGAAGAACTAAATAAAAAAGATCTTCGTGACCCAGATAATCACGATATCACCCACCTAGAGCCAGATATCCTGAAATGCGAAGAGGGCCTCAGGAAGCATTACTATGAACAAAGCAAGTAGAGTTGATGGAATTCTAGTTGGGTTATTTCAAATACTAAAAGATAACGTTGCGAAAGTGCTACACGCAATGTGCCAGCAAATTTGGAAAACTAAGCAGTGGCCGCAGGACTGGAAAAATCAGTTTTCATTCCAATCCCAAAGAAAGGCAATGCCAAAGAATGCTCAAACTGCCACATGATTGCAATCATTTCATACACTAGTGAAGGAATGCTCAAAACTCTCCAAGTCAGAATTCAATAGTACATGACTCATGAACTTGTAAATGTTCAAGTTGGATTTAGAAAAGGCAGAGGAACCAGAGATCAAATTGCCAACATTCTTTGGATCATCAAAAAAACAAGAAAGTTCCAGAAAAAAACATTTACTTCTGCTTTATTTACTATGCCACAGCCTTTGATTGTGTGAATCACAACAAATGGTGGAAATTTTTTCCAAAAAATGGGAAAAGCACACCATCTTACCCACCTCCTGAGAAATCTGTATGCAAGTCAAGAAGCAACAGTTAGAACCTGACATGCAACAACAGATTGGTTCAAATTGGGAAAGGTGTACATTAAGGCTGTATATTGTCACCCTGCTAATTTAACTTATATGCAGAGTACCTCATGAGTAACTTATATGCAGAGTACCTCATATGCAGAGTACCTCATGCAGAGTACCTCATGGGCTGGATTAAGCACAAGCTAGAATCAAGATTGCTGGGAGAAATATCAAAACCCCCATATATGCAGATGATACCACCATTATGGAAGACTCTTGGTTCAAGCTTGTGATTCATCCAGCCTGGAATTTCACATGATGTACTTTGCATATAAGTTAAATAAGCAGGGTGACAATAGACAGCCTTGTCATATACTCTTTTTCCAGTTTTGAAACAGTTAAAATTATATCCTTGCTAAAGGCCTAGTTTAAAAACCACATTTATAAACTAATAATAACAAAAAAGTGATAAATACCTTGATGTTGTTATTATTTAGTTGGTATGTTGTGTCTGTATGGCCTGTATTACCTCAGATATGCAGATGACACCATCCTTATGGAAGAAAGTGAGGAGGAACTAAAAAGCCTCTTGATGAAAGTGAAAGAGGAGAATGCAAAAGTTGGCTTCAAGCTCAACATTCAGAAAACTAAGATCATGGCATCTGGTCCCAACACTTCATGGAAAATAAATGGGGAAACAGCAGAAACAGAGTCAGACTTTATTTTCTTGGGCTCCAAAATCACTGCAGATGGTGATTGAAACCATGAGATTAAAAGACACTTGCTCCTTGGAAGGTAAGTTATGACCAACCTAGATGGCATAGTAAAAACCAGAGACATTTCTTTGCCAACAAAGGTCCATCTAGTCAAAGATATGGTTTTTCCAGTGGTCACATATGGATGTGAGAGTTGGACTATAAAGAACACTGAGCACCAAAGAATTGACACTTTTGAACTGTGGTGTTCGATAAGTCTCTTGAGAGTCCCTTGGACTGCAAGCAGTTCCAACTAGTCCATCATAAAGGAGATCAATCCTGAATATTCATTGGAAGGACTGATGCTGCAGCTAAAACTCCATACTTTGGCCACCTGATGCGAAGAACTGATTCACTTGAAAAGACCCTGATGTTGGGAAAGACTGAAGGTGCAAAGAGAAAGGGATGACAGAGGATGAGATGGTTGGATGGCATCATTGACTCAACAGAAATGAGTTTGAATAAACTCTTCGAGTTGGTGATGGACAGGGAGGCCTGGCGTGCTGCAGTGCATGGGGTTGCAGAGAGTGGGACACAACTGAGAAACTGATCTGAACTGATACAACAAATGAATAATGGAGTTTTAACAGCATGATTCTAGTGCTAATAGTGAGATTTTTTATTCTTGTAGTCTTCCTTCCTTTAAAATTTTAAATTAAAATCTTTCCATTAACTGTTTAAATATCCTTCTCGATTTTTTACCTAGAATGGATCTATTTCTATCATGATGTTTCTTTTGGCACAGGCATGTTCTTTATATTGGCATAATTATATTTTTCCTGATTTTTCTGCTAATAGTTGTTTTTATGATAGGAGTCATTTGAAAACCAAATAGTATTTTAAAAGGCAATTCTGTAATCACTCTTTCAAATGAATTTTTTTCATAAATAATTTTACTCAAAAGTAAATACATTGATAAAGGTAATTACTAAACAACAAAGAAAGGTCATGAAAAGATGTGAAGAAGACTTAAATGCATATGAGTAGGTGAAAAAATGATACACATGATTCCAAGTTGTGTAACATTTTCAAATTGTCTTTTTTCACTTAGGAAAAGGTAACACTGTGGAAGCAATAAAAAGATTAGTGGTTGTTATAGACCGGAGGTGGAATGAAGCGAGGAATACATAGTTGGAGTTTCAGGGCAGTGAAATTAACCTGAATGATACTATAATGATGTCTAACTGTCATTATATATTTACTCAAACCCACATAATATACACCACCGAGAATGATCTCTAAATATAAGCGTAGAGTTTAAATGCTTGTGGAGTGTCAATGTAGGTTTGTTGATGACAAGTTTACCTCTCTGGTGGGAGTTGTTGACTATCAGGAAATCTGTCATGTATCAGGGCAGAGTGTCTATGGGAAATCTTTCTACCTTCCTCTTAACCTTGCTGTGAATATAAAACTGTTCTAAAAATAAAATCTGAAAAAAGAAAGTAAACATCTATATTTCTTAAATATATAAAAGATTATCATTTTGAGTTGTGAACACTTCTAAAACAAATCTCCATTTCATTAATTAGGTAGCATGCCTAATTCTTTTGAGGAATTGCATTTCCCCAGGCAGTAAGGGATACCCCTAAAAGTGTTTTAGAATATTTCTGCATTACCATGTGTTCATATGTTATTAGAAATTTAGTTCAGTTCAGTCTCTGAGTCGTTTCCAGCTGTTTATGACTCCATGGATGGCAGCACACTGGGTGTCCCTGTCCATCACTAACTCTAGGAGTGTGCTCAAACTCAAGTCCATTAAGTGGTGATGCCATCCAACCATCTCATCCTTTGTTGTCCCCTTCTCGTTCTGCCTTCAATCTTTTCCAGAATCAGGATCTTTTACAAAGAGTTAGCTCTTCAGGTGTCCAAGCTTCAGTTTCAGCATCAGTCATTGCAATGAATATTCAGGACTGATTTCCTTTAGGATTGATTGGCTGGATCTCTGTGCAGTCCAAGGGACTCTCAAGAGACTTCTCCAACACCACAGTTCAAAAGCATCAATTCTTTGGCGCTCAGCTTTCTTTATGGTCCAAGTCTCCCATCCATACATGACTACTGGAAAAACCATAGCTTTGAATAGACGGACTATTGTGAACAAAGGAATGTCTATGCTTTTGAATACGCTGTCTAGGTTGGTGGTAGTTTTTCTTCTAAGAAGCAAGCATCTTTTAATTTCATGGCTGCAGTCACCATCTGCAGTGATTTTGGAGCCAGAAAAAATAAAGTCTTTCACTGTTTCCATTGTTTCCCCATCTATTAGCCATGAAGTGATGGAACCAGATGCCATGATTTTAGTTTCTGGAATGTTGAGTCTTAAGCCAGATTTATCTCTCCTCTTTCACTTTTATGAAGAGGCTCTTCAGTTCTCTTCACATTCTTCCATAAGGGTGGGGTCATATGCATATCTAACATTGTTATTTCTCCCTGGAATCTTGATTCCAGCATGTGTTTCATCCAGGCTGGCATTTTGCATGAGTACAGCTAAGGTCCGTCTAGTCAAGGCTATGGTTTTTCCTGTGGTCATGTATGGATGTGAGAGTTGGACTGTGAAGAAGGCTGAGTGCTGAAGAATTGATGCTTTTGAACTGTGGTGTTGGAGAAGACTCTTGAGAGTCCCTTGGACTGCAAGGAGACCCAACCAGTCCACTGTAAATAAGTTTGGTCCTGGGATTTCTTTGGAAGGACTGATGCTAAAGCTGAAGCTCCAGTACTTTGGCCACCTCATGTGAAGAGTTGACTCATTGGAAAAGACTCTGATGCTGGGAGGGATTGGGGGCAGGAGGAGAAGGGGACAACCGAGGATGGGATGGCTGGATGGCATCACAGACTTGATGGACATGAGTCTGAGTTAACTGCAGGAAATGGTGATGGACAGGGAGGCCTGGCGTGCTGTGATTCAGGGAGTCACAAAGAGCTGGACATGACTGAGCGACTGAACTGAACTGAACTGAACTGAACCCTGTATATAAGTTAAATAAGCAGGGTGATAATATACACCATTGACATACTCCTTTGCCAATTTAGAACCAGTCTGTTGTTCCAAGTCACGTTTTAAGTGTTGCTTCTTGACCCGCATACAGATTTCTCAAGAGGTGAGTAAGGTGGTCTGGTATTCCCATTTTTTGAAGAATTTTCCACCATTTGTTCTGATCCACACAGTCATAGGCTGTGGCATAGTCAATAAAGCAGAAGTAGATGTTTTTCTGAAACTCTTTGCTTTTTTGATAATCCAATGGATGTTGGCAATTTGATCTCTGGTTCCTCTGCCTTTTCTATATCCAGCTTGAACATCTGAAATTTCTCAATTCATGTTTTGTTGAAGCCTTGCTTGGAGTATTTTGAGCATTACTTTGCTAGCACACGAGATGAGTGCAATTGTGTGGTAGTTGAGCATTCTTTGGGATTGTCTTTCTTTGTGATTGGAATGAAAACTGACCTTTTACCATCCTGTGGCCAATGCTGAGTTTTCCAAATTTGCTAGTGCATTGAGTGCATCAATTTCACAGCATTATCTTTTAGGATTTGAAATATCTCAGCTGGAATTCCATCACCTCTGCTAGCTTTGTTTGTAGTGTCGCTTCCTAAGGTGCACTTGGCTTCAGACTGTAGGATGTTGGCTATGGGTGAGTGATTACACCATCATGTTTATCTGGTCATGAAGATCTTTTTTTGTATAGTTCTTCTGTGATTTCTTGACACCTTTCCTTAATATCTTCTGCTTCTGTTAGGGCCATACTATTTCTTCCCTTTATTGTGCCCAAGTTTGCATGAAATATTCCCTTGGCGTCTCTAATTTTCTTGAAGAGATCTCCCGTCTTTCCATTCTATTGTTTTCCTGTATTTCTTTGCATTGATCACTGAGGAAGTTTTTTTTTTTTTAATCTCTCCTTGTTCTTCTCTGGAATACTGCATTCAGATAGGTATATCTTTCCTTTTTCCTTTTCTTCTTTTCCTTCTCTTCTTTTATTGCCTATTTGTAATGCTTCCTCAGACAACCATTTTGCCTTCTTGCATTTCTTGTTCTTGAGGATGGTCTTGATCACTGCATCTTGGACAATGTCACAAACCTCTGTCTATAGTTCTTCAGGCACTGTGTCTGTCAGGTCCAATCCCTTGAATTTATCTGTCACTTCTACTGTATAATTGTAAGGGATTTAATTTAGGTCATACCTGAATGGTTTAGTGGTTTTCCCTACTTTCTTCTTTCATTAGAAATATTTCAATTCCAGAAAAATAAACAACCTAGTCAAAAAATGGGCCAAAGAACTAAATAGACATTTCTCCAAAGAAGACATATGAATGGCTAACAAACACATGAAAAGATGCTCAACATCACTTATTATCAGAGAAATGCAAATCAAGACCACAATGAGGTACCCTTTCACACCAGTCAGAATGGCTGCGATCCAAAGTCTGCAAGCAATAAATGCTGGAGAAGGTGTGGAGAAAAGGGAACCCTTTTACACTGTTGGTGGGAATGCAAACTAGTAAGGCCACTATGGAAAACAGTGTGGAGATTCCGTAAAAAATTGCAAATAGAAATACCATATGACCCAGCAATCCCACTGCTGGGCATACACACCGAGGAAACCAGAATTGAAAGAGACATGTGTACTCCAATGTTCATTGCAGCACTTTTTATAATAGCCAGGACATGAAAACAACCTAGATGTCCATCAGCAGATGAATGGATAAGAAAGCAGTGGTACATATACACAATGGAGTATTATTCAGCCATTAAAAATAATACATTTGAATCTGTTCTAATGAGGTGGATGAAACTGGAGCCGATTATACAGAGTGAAGCAAGTCAGAAAGAAAAACACCAATACAGTATATTTACACATATATATGGAATTTAGAAAGAATGCAATGATAACCCTGTATGCGAGACAGCAAAAGCGTCACAGGTGTATAGAACGGACTTTTGGACACTGAGGGAGAGGGAGAGGGTAGGATGATTTGGGAGAATGACACTGAAACATGTATAACATCATGTAAGAAACCAATCACCAGTCTATGTTTGATACAGGATACTTGGGACTGGTGCACAGGGATAATCCAAAGAGTTGATATGGGGTGGGAGGTGTGTGTGTGGGGGGGTGTTCAGGATTGGGAACTCATGTACGCCCGAGATGGATTCATGTCAATGTATGGCAAAACCAGTACAGTATTGTAAAGTAAAATAAAGTAAAAATAAAAAGTAAAAATAAAATAAATAAAATTAAGGAACACTAGAAAAAAATATCTTACTACCATTGCTGATTACTAAGAATAACTTTAAAAATACATATTATTTTAAATTAGAAGACTTTGTGATTTAACATTGGAAAAGACTCTGATGCTGAGAGGGATTGGGGGCAGGAGGAGAAGGGGATGACAGAGGATGAGGTGGCTGGATGGCATCACTGACTCAATGGATGTGAGTCTGGTGAACTCCGGGAGTTGGTGATGGACAGGGAGGCCTGGCATGCTGCAATTCATGGGGTCGCAAAGATTCAGACATGACTGAGCAACTGAACTGAACTGAACTGAATATTAAATCTATGCATGCATGTAACCAGAAATTTTCTGTTGTTTCTTCAGTCAGTTATGTCTTACTGTTCTGCAACCTCATGGACTGGAGCCTGCCAGACTCCTTTGTCCATGAGATTTCCCAGGCAAGAATAGTGGAGTGGCTTGCCATTTCATTCCCCAGGGGATCTTCTTAACCTAGGCATGAAAGCTGGGTTTGGTAGCGGACTCTTTACCGCTGAGCTAGCAGAGAAGACAACTGGACTTTTAACCTTGGTAAATTACTTTTAAAATCTGTATGAACTATTTGACCATTCTGTACCATTCCTTTTAGATTTATTTTTAAAAAATCTCCAGATTTGGCCAATAGTCTTGTTCATAGCAAAAAAAGAATTGTCTGTTTTCTTATGTAAGCCTTGCTTTACACTGACTCTGGGCCTCATCAACATGACTTACCATTTAACTTCACATAATTGGACACAAGACCCAGTGAAGTCAATAGTGGAGTCTTGATCAATGCTGGGGAGATAGCCTTCTGGAATGTTGCTACTACCACAGGAAGAGGCCTGGTATGGTCACCTTGAGATAGAGACAAACACTAATATTTGTGCTTTCCCAGATGAGACACTCTTAAGCTGACCTTACAGCTGAAGATAATACAAACATGAGCTCATGTGGGAACTACAGATGAACTTAAACTAACCCACAGAATAGTGAGTAATATTTTTTTTTTCTATTTTAAGGTACTAAATTTTGGGTTTATTTGTTATACAGGAAAAGCTAACTGAAATAAGAAAATTTACACAAATTTACCACATCTCTCAAGTATTATTTGATCGTAGTGGAAAGGACATTTTAAATATTGTTACTAATTTTCAAACCACAGATAAGTTTTAAGTAAGCAAATTAAGTTCTTTAATATTTCCTTCTTTTTCCTAGGAACAGACTGCAGAAGAAGACCAACATTCAATAATTTCTATTTATCTAATGGCTTCTATTTAAGCCAGCATTAAAATTAATGTTCAAGATCATTATCCATGAACTTTCAGTGCAGTTAGGAAAATTCAGAAATGTTCAACATAATTCTGAAAACTGTAAAAAGTCATTAAAACGTCTGTTGAGCAGTTGGAAGTTCCTTGAAGGAATAGGTAATTTTCAGTTCCTTTTTGTGTACACTAGTATAATGGCAAGCTCATCTTAGGTAGTGAGACATTTATATATAAAATAATAAGAATAATTCTCTATTCTAGGAAATCTCTTGTGCAGAATATCATGAAACCAAATAATGCAAGTTCCTAAAGTGGAGTCTCATTCTTGATGGTTCCAAAAAAACCTGTATTTATAGTAGATTTTGACATGATTATTTTGTAACAAAATAAAAAAAAATAAAGTTTATAAAATGAAAAGGCTTCTAGGCTCTGAATGGTTTCTTTTTAAAATATTTCTCTATAAGTTTCTTTAAAAATTAAAGTGTGCGTATGCATGATACACATTGATGCTGTCACATTATGACGCTGGAGAAGACCCTTGAGCATCCGTTGAATTGCGAGGAGGTCAAACAAATAAATCCTAAAGGAAATCAACACTGGATATTCATTGGAAGAACTGATGCTGAAGCTGAAGCTCCAATACTTTGGCCACCCAATGGAAACAGTCAACTTGTTGCAAAAGACCCTGATGCTGGGAAAGATTGAGGACAGAAGGAGAAGGGGACAGCAGAGGATGAGACGGTTGGATGGCTTCACCGACTCAGTGGACATCAGTTTGAGCAGACTCCAGTAGATAGTGAAGGACAGGGAAGCCTGGAATGCTTCAGTCATTGGGTCACTAAGAGTCAGACAAAACTTTGTGACTGAACAACAACATGATGTACTTATTAGCTATTAGCACTACAAAGCATTTACAGATTTTAGCCTCTCACAGCTTATGTCAACTAAACATCTTGTTCATTAATGTAGTTCACAGAGTCTGCTTCTTTTGTAGGCATGGTACATAGCAATTTTATTTATCATTTCTTGGTTCTCATGTAATAATATATTGTAAGATTCTGCCTGATGCTTTCTGGTTATATTTTCCAAACAATGGATGACATTGGAAAGCCCCTCATCCTTTGCATATTTACAGCTTATATAAAACATTTAACAAATTTCAAAAAAATTATAAATCTTAATTTATTATTATAAAACTATTTCTACAATAAATGCATAAAATTATTATAAATATTTCACTGAAGCAGCTGATGCTAATTGTGTTTATGATAAGAGCTGACACACCTCAATTTCCATATAATTAGTATTTTATAAGTGCTTTACTCACACTGACTGTAAGTAAACATAACTACAATACCTCTCACATTACAAAGTTTATTGTTCTTATTTTACAAATGAAGAAACTGGAATAGAGTATTTATGTAATTTCCTCAGTTTATATGACTGTTAAGCAGCAGAGGTAGAAACTGAACCCAGGGGACTTAACTTGTATTTTCTTCTGTTCTCAGCATTGCTCCACACTCTCAGAGAGACCGAAGAGAACTACAACACACAATTTTTAAGTTTAAAGGACCAAAGAGACAAACAACTGAGAAATACTTAATAAATATGAAAAATGACAATCAAAAAGAAAACATCAAGTTTAATGCTGAGTTGTGTACAAGAGACTAATTATAAAATATATGCTTATTAGCACTAAGAAACAGAATTTCTTTTCCACATATAAACGTCAATCTCTGCAACAATCTTATAAAGCAAATTAATTATCACCTTTTAATAAGTGAAGAAATTGAAGGTCAGAGTTTAAGTAATTTACCAGGGCTAGTCACTCGGTACATGACAGTGCTAATAATATCTATCCTTAAATCTGTGTGGCTCAAAGTGTGTTCACTCTTTGTTACAGCACACAGAAAATAATAGAGAACACAGAAAATAATAATGACAAGAGGCCTGAAGAAAGAGTGGCAGGGTGTTTCCCTTGGCTTTAAAAGATAGGAAATTTGTAACAGATTCAAAACAGAAAGAAGGGCTTTCCAGAAAATGGGGAAGGCTACGTGGATACATTTGGTTTTGGGGAGGGAAAAAAAAAAAAAAGCCAGGCTGAGTAGTAGAAATGGGTACTAGAAATTTTTGAAGAAAGGATGATGGTCAGTTAGATTTCTTAAAGGTAGAATAGCCTAGATTATATTGACTATAATTGAGCAGGAAATTCATCTGAGACTGTATCCTAGCAAATTAATAGGCAAGAGAACATTGGTTTCAGAAATACAAATGCAAAGAAAGATTAGGACAAAACGAATTATACTCATCCTGAGAAAAAATATTACTTAAATAGAGCATTTTTCAAACTATTTATATATAGTATGTAGAATAAATTGACTGACTGAATGTAAAAGTGAAAGAAAGTAATAAAAAACCTGATAACATCAAGGCTAGTTTT
Organism: Aepyceros melampus; assembly: GCA_006408695.1. Taxonomy (NCBI): domain Eukaryota; kingdom Metazoa; phylum Chordata; class Mammalia; order Artiodactyla; family Bovidae; genus Aepyceros; species Aepyceros melampus. The sequence goes on along the minus strand of SJXQ01001489.1, from coordinate 122,203 downwards.
AAATCTTATGTACAAGTTGATAGTTTCATTGACTGGAATAGACAAAGAAACAGAAGGATAAAATAATTTGTGGATGAAAATGGTAAGGAAATCAGTGAGAAATGTGTTGGAATTTAGGTGATAACTGAGATAGCAAAAAAAAAAAAAAAAGAAGAAGAAGAACATTCAACCAGATTCAAGAGAACAGACAGTATCTAAGTATTATGATCAATAGCACATCCTCCCAAACTGATGTATTATGAAAAAATGTCATGGAGAAGAATACTATGTGCACCCTCAGAAATGCCACAGCTGAAAGGTGGAACAAAGAGAAATCAACAAAGGATACTGAATAGGAGTCATCTGAGAGGTAGGGCCTCCTCATGTGAAGAGTTGACTCATTGGAAAAGACCCTGATGCTGGGAGGGATTGGGGGCAGGAGGAGACGGGGACGACCAAGGATGAGATGGCTGGATGGCATCATGGACTCAATGGACGTGAGTCTGAGTGAACTCTGGGAGTTGGTGATGGACAGGGAGGCCTGGCGTACCGCGATTCATGGGGTCGCAAAGAGTCGGACATGACTGAGCGACTGAAGGAACGGAACAGAGAGGTAGGGAAGAAACCCAGACAGGATATATCACGAGGCTTCTGCAAAAGTATTTTTTAATATAAATTTATTTATTTTAATTGGATGCTAATTACTTTACAATATTGTATTCGTTTTGCCATACATCAACGTGAATCTGCCACGGGTATACACGTGTTCCCCATCCTGAATCCCCCTCCCTCCTCCCTCCTCGTACCATCCTTCTGGGTCATCCCAGTGCACCAGACCCAAGCATCCTGTATCCTGCATTGAACCTGGACTGGCTATTCATTTCTTATATGATATTATACATGTTTCAATGCCGTTCTCCCAAATCATCCCACCCTCTCCCTCTTCCACAGAGCCCAAAAGACTGTTATATATATCTGTGTCTCTTTTGTTGTCTCGCATACAGGGTTATCATTATTTTAAAGAAGGAAAATTAGTTAAACTGAATATTAAATAATATTTCTTCTGAAAATAGTGAAAAAAGAGGATTGAATGGGTGAAGAATAGAGGACATTGTCCATTTCCTTAGTTAAGACTTCTGCTTCATCCAGCAACATCCTAATTCTTTGATGGTAGAAGACAAGAGCGAGAGATATAATAATAAAAAGGATCAAAGAAAAATTATTTTATATTTGGGAAATATAAGTGAATCGGTAAATATGTGCATCCACTCCCATCACTAAGTGCTTAGTAAATGTTTGCTACTAAAGATATAATGTAAAATAAAGGAACCTGAACCACCCTTTGAGCAGAGAGAACTTCCTCACTAAGCCATGAAGGAAATTAACATTTATTGAGCAAGTATTATCTTCCAGGCTACATGATACTTTGAAAAGTTGCTAGAAAAATATAAAGTCATACTTATTATAAACTTTTTGTCATTAATATTAAAAAATCTTACTTCATTAGCTGCAGGAAAACCAAATACATTATAGTAAAATAAAAATAGTATATAGTATCATCATCTTGTAAGGTAGAAAATTAAATCACAAACTGAACTAACTTTCTGATTAAGTTCTTGGCATATTAATATTCAGACATGTATAGAAGATGAAGGAAAACTGTATTAACTACCCATGTCAACACAGTGATGCTCTTGTTTTATGAATATTTATTAGGGAAAAAAGAGGGATTAGCATTGACCATGTATAAAGCAAAATAATCTTAAAAGATTATATTAGAGATATCAGAGATGTAACTGAACTTTAACTGTACAAACACACATACACACACTCCTTTGGAAGGAATAATATGAATTTTTTGTCATTTGATTTCCAAAAATTCTCTAAATTTCTAAGAAATCTATTAAAATTATTCAAATGACCCAAACTGTCCACATTCCTTTTCCTGTACTCTTTAAATCTTGGAAGTGAGTTCACCTTAAGTAATATTCTATATTTTAGGTTAAATGTTCAATAAAATAGAAAATAAAATTAAAAGATGAAAATAAGGGTTTTTAATGAACCTAATTTTTCAAATATAAATATAAAACAAAATAATATATATGTGCATAAAAATATGCACATAAACCAAATATATGAAGAAATGTATATATCTACATATTGATACAAAATGCTCAGCATTTTGAAGAGTTCCATCAGGTAAAATAAGGCAATGCATTTAATGCACACTTAAATTTTCTCTCCATCTAAGGTAAAATGTGCTGTGTGCTTAGCCACTCAGTTGTGTCCAACTCTTTGCAACCCCATGAACTGTAGCCCACCAGGCTCCTCTGTCCATGGAGAGTCTCCAGGAAAGAATACTGGAGTGGGTAGTTGTTTTCTTCTCCAGCTAAAGTAACGTGGATGTGTGTAAACAGTAAAATTATATCTGCTTATAAAAGAAGGATAGATAATCGTTGAAGAAAAGTATGTTAAATGTTTTTATATCCAAATTTCCCCACTAATTAAGTGCATAGAAAGTGTAAACATGGTAAGATCAGGCATTTTAGCTCTTAACTTTTTCCCACACAAGTGTAACCATCTATCTCTGAACATCCTTGTTAATTAAACAACACAATATCATTTAAGCATTCATATTTTCTTATTCTTTTCTTCATTTTATGCACTACCTTCTTAGAAGTAGGTAACTTCTGACTTGACATAACTTTAAAGGAAATTCTCCACAGTGAATAAATAGTGCTTTCAATAAAGTTATTTTAAAGTCTAACTAGAAAATATTCTAATTCTCACTCTCTTTTATGTTCAAATTGGATAAACTTTAATATCAGTGGCAGTCCTATCTGTTTCAAAGAAAGAAAAATTAACGATCGATAAAGAAGTATTCCAAGTACTTGTTTAGGTCACCAAACAATGACCTAGTTCTCAGAAAACTACCTAATATTATCTTGTTTCTAATTTTTTAATCCATGTACCACTGACTCAGGAAAGCTCCTTTATATATACTACATGCATAAGCAGACATAAACTGTAATGGGAAGAGCATATTTCTGTTTGACCCATCGTTATTAAGAATTTATAAATTCATAATTCTCAGACCTCTTACAAATGAGAAGTGACATCTATTTGCATTTGTCTTCAAGGTCTGGTTTTGATTGTCAGCAAAACTGACCTATGACACTTATTGCAAAGGTTTTGTCAAAATACCATCAAAATGTATATTGGCTACTCAGTCTAAAAATAAATCAGTGTTTAGATATTTGCATAATAAAGCATCAACAACAATAATTTGTTTGAGATTTGCATTTTCTTAGTAATTCATTATACAATTACATATGGAGATTAAAAAAGGGCAGCAGCTAATCATTCTTGAATAATTGTAATTTAGATCCACCTCTGCAAGGATCAAAGAAAATATTTCCATGTTTTCATTTGTTTGAGCACTTTGATGAGTAGATGCGGCTATACTTTTAACTAAAAAGCCAGTAGGGACTTCAGTCTTTGCCTTACTTTCTTCCATCTATGACCTTTATCTTTTTTTTTTTTTTAAAGCACTTTCAAATTCATACATTGATTTTTTTGTGAATTATTTTATCAGTTTTTGAACTGGCTTTGAATACAACTATATGAGTGGCATGGTCCTAGAGGCCACAAAGAAGAAAAACTGAGGATGTTTTTAACATCATATGCAGGCAGTGAATGCTTCCCCAGTGGCTCAGTGATAAAGAATCTGCCTGCAATGCAGGAGCTGCAGGAGACACGGCTTCCATCCTTGGGGCAAGAAGATCCCCTGGAGAAGGGCATGGTAACCCCCTCCAGTATTCTTGCCAGGAGAATCCCATGGACAGAGGACCCTGGTGGGCTACAGTCTGTAGGATTTCAAAGAGTCAGACAGGAGTGAAGAGACTTAGCATGAATGTACACACATAGGCAGTGAGGTTTCCCAGGCAGCACAGTGATAAAGAATCTATCTGCCCAGGCAGGAGACACAAAAGACGTGGGTTCAGTCCCTGGGTTTAGAATATCCTTTAGAGCAGGAAATGGTACCCCACTCTAGTATTCTTGCCTGAAAAATTCCATGGACAAGGAGCCTGGTGGGCTACAATCCAGTGGGTTGTAAAGAGTCAGACATAACTGAGCATGCACATACAGGCAGTGAGACATATTTAAGATGGGTCAATCATAATGTCATTACATGAGTCAACCCCCTCCCTGAATGTTACCTTTAGGCCATCTCAACCTCTAGCTATTTATAAGGATTCATGGTTTGTATTGAACACTACTGGGTTCACAAACTTGATCCCAGGCCACAGACATCTCAGCAGTACTGGTTACTGACTCAATGGACATGAATTTGAGGAAACTCCCGGGGACAGTGAAGGAGAGGCCAGCCTGGTTTGCTGCAGTCCACAGGGTCACAGAGGCAGACATGACTGAGCCACCAAACAATAACAACTGGCTGCATTATCTTCCCCCTGCTTATTTTTCCATTGACCACAGAGGCTCGAAACACATGATTTGTTCTCCCCACACCCTCCCATGGCTGGGCATAGATGAGGAGAAAGAAAGCATAGATTTTACAAAGTCAAAACAATGTTGTTAATGTCTTTGGTCTATCCTGTCATAGGCATGCATCCACATAAAAACAAGCACACACTGACAAGCATAATCACATCAAATCATAGACATAAGATAAAATAAAATGAAGGAACCAGTGAGCTCTGTCCCTATAATATCAACAACAATAAAAAATTATATATAAAAAAACTCACTTTTTTTCCCATTCTTACTAGATTTTTATTTATTTTTATCTTTTTAAATATAAATTTTATTATTTTAATTGGAGGTTAATTACTTTGCAATATTGTACTGGTTTAACTGGAGCCTATTATACAGAGTGAAGTAAACCAGAAAGAAAAACACCAATACAGTATAATAACACATATATATGGAATTTAGAAAGATGTATAGAAAATTCTCCCTCTTAATTGACATCAGTTCAGTTGCTCAGTCATGTCTGACTCTTTGCGACCCCATGGACTGCAGCATGCCAGGCCTCCCTGTCCATCATCAAACCACACAGTTTACTCAAACTCATGTCCATTGAGTCAGTGATGCCATCCAACCATCTCATCCTCTGTTGTTCCCTTCTTCTCCTCCCTTCAATGTTTCCCAGTATCAGTGTCTTTTCTAATGAGTCAGTTATTCACATCAGGTGGCCAAAGTAATGGAGTTTCAGGTTCAGCATCAGTCTTTCCAATGAATATTCAGGACTGATTCCTTTCGGATGTACTGCTTGCTGTCCAGGGGACCCTCAAGAGTCTTCTCCAATACTACAGTTCACATAAGTATACTTAAACAATGGTTTCCCTAGTGGCTCAGATGGTAAAGAGTCTACCTGTAATGCAGGACACCTGGGTTCAATCACTGGGTTGGGAAGATCCCTTGGAGGAGGGCATGGCAACCTACTCCCATTCTCTTGCCTGGAGAATCACTATAGATAGAGGAACCTGGAGGACAACAGTCTATGGGGTTGCTAAGAGTCAGACACTACAGAGCAACTGAGCACACATACTTAGTAATCATCATAACTTTGGGTAAACTAAATGAGTCTAATACTTGCCATGAAACAAGGCTAGCAAGACACATACACACTACACTATACACAGAAAAAATGTGAAAATACCAACAAAAAGTAGGAATGAAGTTGAGTCTACATAGGATGATCAGGGAATAGCCCTAGCTGACTCACGCTTTGGAGAGATAGCATAGTGTATTTTCCTGAAACCAACTCCTCATTCACTCCAATGCATTCAGTTCAGTTCAGTTGCTCAGTCATGTCTGACTCTTTGTGACCTCATGGACTGCAGCAAACCAGGCCTCCCTGTCCATCACCAACTACTAGAGCTTGTTCAAATTCATGCCCATTGAGTTTGTTCAAACTCATGCCATCCAACCATCTCATCCTCTGTCATCCCTTTCTCCTCCTGCCTTCAATCTTTCCCAGCATCAGGGACTTTTCCAAGGAGTCAGTTTCTTCACATCAGCTGGCCAATGTATTGGAGTTTCAGTTTCAGCATCTGTCCTTCCAATGAATATTCGGGACTGATATCCTTTAGGATTGACTGGTTGGATCTCCTTGCAGTCCAAGGGACCAACCAGAAGTAAAAGTAGAGATACAGGCTAGTCCAAAGCTCAATCTGTTAGTCTAATCGGGCTGGACACTAATGGAAAAGAATGTGGGATCAGGATGCACAAGAAATGAAATAGGACTTTAAATATTTCAGTGTTTTCCTTGTAACTAACTTTGAGCCAAGCTGTAAGACTATCACAGTGGTATAGAGTACCTAATAAAGTCAAGATATCTTCTGCTGATAGCTAAATGTTTGGTTCACTGCAAATTTCTAATTTAAATTCTAGAGAAGACAATCTGTATGTCTCAAATCATACTTTGTGTAATGTTCTGATTATTTACTTTGGGTTCACCTGAATTCTGTCATGGGTAATAAAAGGAAGACAATGTTAGTTTAAAGCTGTCCCTTACATAGGAGCTGACAATTTGGTAGTTTCACACTCAAGAAATTATGTATGATTGCCCCAGAATATAATTCACATGTTCAGGGCAAGGAAAAAGAGACAATATTAAATGGCGCATATTAGGGTGGGAGACTTTCCTAGTTCATATGTTCAAAATTTCTAGGGAATATCTACACAAAAATTAGGGCAAATCAACATTGTTTGATAGTACAAATTTTTTGTTTTTGTATAAAGTTCTGGTTAAAAAAAAAAAAGGACAGAAGAGAATTCTACATATCATTGTTTAAAAGAGGTTTAATGGAGGTAACTAGACAGAACTGTCCTCAACAGAAATTACTCTCAATATTTTGATGCTTTCTTTTTGAGATCCAGTGTGAGCCTCATTTATAAATGTATTGCTAAACATAAGGGACAAAGGACACACAACTAGCGTTAGAATAAGTTGTCAAATCCAAAATGTTCTCCTAGTTGCTTTTCATTAATACTACTTAGATAGTAGAATAACCTATTCTTTCTTCTTACTAGAACAGGGCTAACTGCATTTCCTAGGCTTTTTTGCCATTAGTTATGTGGTCAGGTGATTGGATTCTAGGCATTGCAATGTGACTTTCAGGTCTTGTTCCTTCCCACTCCCAAAATTAGTCTTCTATGCTCTTTCTAATTTTGGTAATCTTTCCAAGATCTTCACTACTCTTTACCAAATATGAAACATGTAGAAAAATAATATTACAATTGTAGGTTTTAATAATCCAGGTTAGTTGGATTAGTGGATTAATAATAATAAAAATAATGATCCACTAATTAGCTAGATTAGTAACTGTCCATAACTAGCTACCCAACAGACAATTCTGAACATCTATGGAGAAAGCACAGTGGATTGGGAAAACTAAGTTGTCTATTCATGTTAGGTATAATGGTATGTAAACAATTTGTTAACAACAGTTTTAAATAAAATAAATATAGAATGTTCTCAATTATACGTGCCAAAACCAAGGAAATAAATTATGTTTTATGTCCAAACAACAGAGTTTAGATTTTAAATGTTAGTAATAATTTCGATTGTCATTTTAGTTGCACAAGAAGTCATTAACTTAATAAGAACATTTCAACAGAAAAACATACCCCTTTTAACACAGCAGTGTCCCAATAAACCTAATTCACTAAAAATTATCTGCTGTAATTTATAAGAGCACTTATTGAGATGAATCACTTGTAGAGTAATTATCCTCATTTATTGAAAATTATGGAACAAATGTGAAGAAAACATTTTTTTAACTGAAGGAAATACATTGTAGTGAATTTCCTCAGCATAACCACACACACACACACAAACTAATATATTCATTGCTATATTCAATCATTTTAGTGCTTTAACACTTTCTATTTTTCTAATTCATTTGAATTATCTATATTGTTTCATATAGTTTATTTCCTTTATTCCACTCACATCTGCATTATCTAGATAGTTTTGGCATATTGTATAATCTATTCCAAATGCTAGTGTGTTTCCTTGTATTCATTCTTTAAAGAATTTTAAATGTAGCAGGAGGCAAAATGAGTGCTTCTTATCTACATCTAAATATATAATATATATCTAGGCTTAGAGGTAAATATGAAGTGTTATTAAAAGTTAAATTTGGCACATTTGAACAGGTCTATTTAAAATTGAAGATCTTAATTTTTAAATATAAATTTATTTATTTTAATTGGAAGTTAATTACTTTATAATATTGTATTGGCTTTGCCTTACATCAACATGAATTTATTTAAATTGACATATCTTTTATTTAAAGGTGCATATTCAGTCCCTGGGCTTCCCAGGTGATGCTAGTCATAAAGAACCTGCCTGGAGGAGGTTTTAAGAGACACAGGTTCAATCCCTGGGTCAGGGAGATCCCCTGGAGGAGGGTATGGCAACTCACTCCAATTTCTTGCCTGAAGAATCACGTGGACAGAGAAGCCTGGTGATCTACAGTCCACAGGGTCACAAAGAGTCGGACAGGACTGAAGTAACTTAATATGCAAGCATTTAGCCCCTAAATCCTCATATGTGGTGTCCTACACATCTGCATGAGCTACCTCTGATCTGAGTCCTAATCTCATCTTTCCTCTGCTGCAACTGTCTGTGCTATAACCGTACTGGTTTTTTAGTTCCTTGAGTGTACAAAAGTCCCTTTGACATTTGGACATGAAATAAATTATCACTGAATACAGTTCACACTCAGTATCCATGGGTTCTCATCCATGGATTCAATCATCATGGATCAAAAATATTTGAAAAAAATCCAAAATTTTTAAAAATGCAAAACCTAGGCTTACTATGCACTGACAACTATTTACCCAGCATTTATATTGTATTAGGTATTATACACGTGACTAAGAGGTGACTGAGTATTTTGGATCATATTCACAGGTTATATGCAAATGGTATACCATTTTAAGGGACTCCTTGAACTTTGGTATCCCTTGGTAGGTCCTAGAACCAAACCCCCACAGATACTCAGGGCCAACTCTATTTTTATCATGTCTCATTAAATGTTTGTTAAATCAACTGATGATTTGTGAAGTTGAGGTGAGTCTTAAGGGGATTCAGAATAAATCATTTTTGTTTGGCCATTCTAACATGACTAAATCTTTACTTGTTAGTTTAAATGTAGCACTAAAATAATGATTTATAAGCATTTGCTATATAAACACTTTTGCTAAGCAACAAAAACAGGATACCCTACTTTATGTTGAACATGACCTAATCTAAAAAAAATATAAAAAAGAATTAAATATGAAACATACCAGTGATTGCCTCATAGTTGATGGAACATTAAAAGGTGTTTTTACAAATTTTTGTAGAGCTTTTAATCCTTCAAATTAGTTGGTAAGTATGTTATGGACAGCTAAATGAACAAAAATTATATAAAATGAAAAATAATTTTTCAGCATTTTATATTACTGATGTTACAGTTGATTTTATCTGATTTAATCAGAGTATTGGATGAAATTCCAAAATTAACATTTTCATAAAATACATATTTAAACATAATAATGTTTGAAATCAAGTTTAGGTGATCATAAAAATGGAAAACCATGTTAGAAATACCTAGCAATGAATCCACCTGCAACTCCCAATAAGGACTCAATCAAAAAATGGGCCAAAGAAATAAATAGACACTTCTCCAAAGAAGACATATAGATGGCTAACAAACACATGAAAAGATGCTCAACATCACTCATTATCAGAGAAATGCAAATCAAAACCACAATGAGTACCATTTCACACCAGTCAGAATGGCTGCGATCCAAAAGTCTACAAGCAATAAATGCTGGAGAGGGTGTGGAGAAAAGGGAACCCTCTTACACTGTTGGTGGGAATGCAAATTAGTACAGCCACTATGGAGAACAGTGTGGAGATTCCTTAAAAAACTGAAATAGAACTGCCTTATGACCCAGCAATCCCACTGCTGGGCATATACACTGAGGAAACCAGAATTGAAAGAGACATGTGTACCCCAATGTTCATCGCAGCACTATTTATAATAGCCAGGACATGGAAGCAACCTAGATGTCCATCAGCAGATGAATGGATAAGAAAGCAATGGTACATATACACAATGGAGTATTACTCAGCCATTAAAAAGAATACATTTGAATCAGTTCTAATGAGGTGGATGAAACTGGAGCCAATTATACAGAGTGAAGTAACCCAGAAAGAAAAACACCAATACAGTATACTAACGCATATATATGGAATTTAGAAACATGGTAATGATAACCCTGTATGCGAGACAGCAAAAGAGTCACAGATGTATAGAACGGACTTTTGGACTCTGAAGGAGAGGGAGAGGGTGGGATAATTTGGGAGAATGGCATTGAAACATGTATAATATCATGTAAGAAACAAATCACCAGTCTAGGTTTGATGCAAGATACAGGATGCTTGGGGCTGGTGCACTGGGATGACCCAGAGGGATGGTATAGGGAGGGATGTGGGAGGGGAGGTTCAGATTGGGAACTCATGTACACCTGTGGTGGATTCATGTTGATGTATGGCAAAACCAGTACAGTATTGTAAAGTAAAATAAACTAAACTAAAAAAAATAATAATAAAAGAAATACATATCAATAAATCCACCTGCAACTCCCATGAAAGCCATTTCAAGCTATGTGAATTTAAGGCAATCACATATTTGCATGGGTTGGCCAAAAGTTTGTTCAGATTTTTCCATAAGACATGGGCAAATGAACATTTTGGCCAACTCAATATCACTGAAGATCATCAACATTTATTTTCATGATCTGAGTGAGTAGCCTTTGATAGGTAACAATACTAATCACCAGGCTCATGTAACTTTTAAAAAAATTTGTTTTCAATTATTTTCTTCAAATAATAATAAAGACAGTGAAATATTTAGAGGGGAACTTGAATTTCACGTTTGGACAATGTAAATGAGAGATTTAAAATGTAAATTTGGACAATGTAAAGGACAGACTTTACTTTTGGGGGCTCCAGAATCACTGCAGATGGTGACTGCAGCCATGAAAGTAAAAGAGGGTTATTCCTTGGAAGAAAAGTTATGACCAACCTACACAGCACATTAAACAGCAGAGACATTACTTTGCCAACAAAGGTCCATCTAGTAAAAGCTATGGTTTTTCCAGTAGTTATGTGTGGAACTGAGAGTTGGACTATAAAGAATACTGAGCACCAAAGAATTGATGCTTTTGAACTGTGGTGTTAGAGAAGACTCTTGCACTGCAAAGAGATCCAACCAGTCTGTTCTAAAAGAAATCAATCCTGAATATTCTTTGGAAAGACTGATGCTGAAGCTGAAATGCCAATATTTTGGCCAACTGATACAAAGAACTGACTCATTGGAAAAGGTCCTGATGCTGGGAAAGATTGAAGGCAGGAAGAGAAGGGGGCAACAGAGGATGAGATGGTTAGATGGCATCACCGACTCAATGGATATGAGTTTGTGTAAACTCTGGGAATTGGTAATTAACAGGGAGGCCTGGTATACTGCAGTATATGGGGTTACAAAGAGTGGACATGACTGAGTGATTGAACTGAACTTAAATAAAATATATCCTTCAGGTATCCAAAAGATGAAGTTGAATGAGAAGCTGGATATGGCAACATGAAGCTCAGTGGACAGGCTGGTGGTAAAAAAGCACATTTGGAAGTTTCCAGCATGTCAAAGGAATTACAGCTTGGAAATGGAGAAAACAGAGAGTGGCTATAAATTGAAATAAAAAGGTGAGCTAAGATGAAGTCTTCGGGTACTCAAACATTGAGAAGTTATTGAGTACAGAATAAAAGAGCTTGCAATAAAAAAAAAAAAAGGTGGCTAGTGAAGTGGGAACTGCCATGAGAGTTATTGTGAGAAAACAAAATATTGAATTTGGTAGTAATCTGTAACTACAATGTGATAAACAAAACTTGGGGCTTCCTATGATATGCTAGTGGTAAATAACACATCTGCTAATTCAGTATACTTAAGAGATGTGGGTATGATCCTGGGTTGGGAAGATCCCCTGGAGGAGGGCATGGAAACCCACTCCGATATTCTTGCCTGGAGAATCCCTTGGACAGAGGAGACTGGTAGGTTACAGTCCATAGGGTTGCACAGAGTCAGACACAACTGAAACAACTTAGAAAACATGGCACAGCAAACATAAAAATTATTATTGACTTCAAGGAATAAAAAGTAATCTAGAGGTAACAGTATAAAGTTTTTGATAATGGATCAGATGAACTGAACCTAACAAGGCGATATCTGTCAATGATAAAGTCATGAGAAAACCAATCACTATAAAAAGAATAATCACAAGATGAGAAAAGTGTACATCAGGAAGCATCCTGATAAATATGGTGAAGTGATAAGATCCAGAAATATGTAAACTGTATAAAATATCAGGAAAATGGTTAATGATCAGGACAATCAACATAGTTTCAGCCAGTACCATGGTATCTGATCAATCTCACTGTGAATCTCAACACAAGTAATACAAACTCTCTGAGTCTTTATTTATCTAAATGTGAAATGAGGAAAATTAATATACCTACCTCATGCTGCTGCTAAGTCGCTTCAGTCATGTCCGAGTCTGTGCGACCCCATAGGGAGCCCACCAGGCTCCCCCGTCCCTGGGATTCTCCAGGCAAGAACACTGGAGTGGGTTGCCATTTCCTTCTCCAATGAATGAAAGTGAAAAGTGAAAGGGAAGTCGCTCAGTTGTGTCCGACTCTTAGCGACCCCATGGACTGCAGCCTACCAGGCTCCTCCGTCCATGGGAGTTTCCAGGCAAGAGTACTGGAGTGGGGTGCCATTGCCTCTCCAACCTACCTCATAGTGTTCTTTATATGAAGAAAGTAATATCATAAAATACCACAATCCCTAACTCAGCACTTGATCTGTAATAATTAACAACACTCTTACTACAACAGGCTTCCCAGGTGGTGCTAGTGGTACAGAACTCATCACTAGTCAACTGGTATTCAAATCAGGTGTCCCTGATTCTAAGTGATCTCTTTTTATTCTTCCAAATAGTAAGATCTTTAATAGATCTGTTATAAAAGAAGTTCATGTATTAGTTGGATTCCAAGATCTTTGAGAACACGTTCAACTCTGAAATGTCTGTGAAAATGTGATCAAATGATGAATCATTTTAAAGTTGGATTCTACCTTTCCTAACAACTATAAAATGCTGCACTATAATTACAATTATTTCTGTGATGGTCCAAAATATTTAGTAAGTGCCTTCCCTATGAATGTCCTCATATATAATTTTATTGCCCATATGTACATGGTATGGGCTTCCCAGGTGGCACTAGTGGTAAAGTCCATGGCGTGGATGCTAAGTCACTTTAGTCATGTCTGACTCTTTATGACTCTGTGGACCATAGCTTGCCAGGTCCTCTGTCCATTGGATTCCCCAAGCAAGAATACTTGCCATGCCCTCCTCCAGGGGATCTTCCCAACACAGGGATCCAACTCTCATCTCTCATGTCTGTGGCATTAGCAGACAGGTTCCTTACTAGTAGGTAGGTGACAATTGGGAAGCCCAGTGGTATAGAATCTGTCTGCTAATGCAAGAGAGGTAAGAGATATGGCTTCAATCTCTGGGTCAAGAAGATCCCCTGGAAGATGGCATGGAGACACATTTCAGTATTCTTGCCTGGAGAATCTCATGGGCAGATAAGGCTGGCAGCTTATGGTCCACAGGGTCGCAAAGAGTCAGACACAACTGAAATGACTTATGATACACATTTTCAGGCACATAGTGTAACATGACAATAAAGGTCATCCAGGCTTCTTTGGTTATTGTATATAATTCCCCATTAAAGGATGGCACAGAATATATAGGAAATGATATAGGTTTGATAATAGATACAACATATTTTATATACTATAGACAAGTTATTGGACTGATTTGAGACTTAGTGTTCTCTCCATTTGTCAGAGTAGATAATGCTCACTAAATTTTACATATTTTCTCTTTCAGTTCCAGCCTCATTTCCAGTTAAGCAGATATATGTAACAAGATGTGGGCAAGTATTACAAACTGAAGAGACATGTCATTTCTAGGGTGAAGCATAAATGAAGTAGGTGTGAGTTTCGGTGTGAATTCTGTGCTGTGTTCTGTAGTGCAAAGGTCCCCTGCTGAGATGTTAAAACCGCAAAAGTCCCAGAAGGTTTAATTCCTGAATGACTTCAAGAGCAAAAGCTGATGAGTCACCTAGACCACAGCAGAATTTTCTTGAGCAGGAAATAAACTTTTGCTTTTCTTAAACCACTGAGATTTGGAGATCTTTTATTAATATGGCATACCCATGCTATCTTGACAAATCTACTTCTCATTCAGAAAAAGATGACAGTTCCATGTGGTTGTAGAGAAAATGAACATTAATAAACTAGCAAAATAAGTATGTGCAAGAAAAGGTAATTATGAATATTGCTATTAGGAAGTAAGTCTTTTTGACTCATGTCATAGAGAATTGTCAAGCTGCCTTTCATATAATGAAAGAATACATTTGTACTTCTGATATCACCTTGCAATATTCTCCTAAAAACTATCATTTCAGATATAGAAGATGACATTGTTACAATAAGGAAATTTATAATCAATTGCACAAATAAATTCATTTAGATTTAAAATTGATCATTCCTTCAAGCATTCAAATTACATAGTTGAGATTATATTCTTTGTTAAGAGATATATTGACTATGATCCTGAAATTGAACATGATATTAAATTTTTAAATAATATATACCAAATGTTCTTGACTACTGACTTTGCTGAGAAACCAGTATGGTGTTCATTTTAGTTAATTTTTTTTTCAAATTGTCAAAACAAAATGCCTAGTATAAATATGAGCTTCTAAATATGTATACCATTTCCACAGAGATTTTTTTGGCACCTATTATATAGGAACATGCTTCTGAAAATGAAGAATATAAACAAACACAGCTGTTAAAGATAAGTCGCTTTATCTCCTCAGTTACTATCAGTAGATTTAAAGAATTTATGCTGGTAAAAAGAAGATACTTAAAAAGGTTTCTTATTAGAGATGCTATGTCCTATATTGAATAAATTTGCCTTATGTTATTTCTTAACACAGACTTCAAAAGGTGTGAGAAAACTTAAATTATACTAAAGCCTTCTGAGAATAGCAAAGAAAATTAAAAGCTATGCATCTTATTCTGTTTCATAAAACCAGAGAAATTATTTAAATGTGATATAAAATATTGCTTTACCTGCAATATAAAATATGATGGGGTACCTTATTTCTTAAACAAAACCTCTAAACCTCAACTCACTAGACTAAAGTAGATTTACTATGCTAACTTAAGCATGGAATATGGCTGGTTTCTGTATATCATTTAGAAAAACATAAAAATATTTTCAAAAGAATGACTATTATCTACTGTTTTTATCAGCGATATGCTAGGTGATAAATATGATGTTGTCATTGAATCAAAACATGTTTTTTCAAATTTTCTCCTGATGTTGGAGACAAAATCAAAGTTGTGGGGCCAAACACACTGTCTATTCCAAAACCTGATTCATTCATTACCTTCTTTAATGAGCTAGTTAAATAATTAAGCAAATTAAAACATTTGTCTATTCATCTAAAATTATATATGCCTGGGTTTGGGATTATAACCTTCATGATAGGCATGGCATTGAGTACATAATGACACTGAATATATAACAAACAACAGTAATGATAATAATGTCTCAGTATTTTCTGACAAGTCCTATTTGATCTGCTTCCTTGTTTTCTGAAACAGACTTCCAGTTGTTTTAGTATAATAAACACAAGTAAAAGTTAGTAAAACACAATCTGCTTTAGACATATCCGAAATAACAGCAACCCTGGGCCATCATGCTTGGGAGTTATAAACAATATTCAAATCCCAAACCCACCCCTCATTTTTAAAATTACTTCAAGAAACCACCCTTTCCATAAATCACATTTGTTCCTATCTGTCAGTTCTCAGATGGATTGAATTCACATCATGTGATTGATAATCTTAGAACTACACAAGTTAGAAGAGTCTCTTCTCAGTGTTTTGAATATAATTATATAATTGTAAATAATAATACCCATTGAAGGTCAAATATTGGACTTGACTTCAGCCATACTTTATTTTTTGCTGTTTCTAAATATGTATCTTTATTTATTCTTTAACCTTTCTTGGTACCTGGGTAACACTGATTAACAATGTTGTGTCACTTTCTACTGTTGAGCAAAGTAAATCAGTTATATACACGCATCCACTCTTTTTAAGATTCTATTCACATATAGGTCACTAGAGAGTACTGGGTAGAGTTCCTTGTGATATACAGTAGATCTTTATTAGTTATCTATTTCATATATAGTAGCGTATATATGTCAATCCCAATCTCTCAGTTCATCCTACCCTGCTCCCTCGACCCCTTTTCCCTTTGGTAACCAAAAATTTGTTTTCTACTTCTGAGACTCTATCTATGTTTTGAAGATAGGCTCATTTGTACTATTTCTTTATATACCACATATAAGCAACATTGATATTTGTCTTTGTCTGACTTACTTCACTCAGTATAACAATCTCTAGGCCCAGCCATGTCACTGCAAATGGCATTATATCATCCTTTTTATGACTGAGTAATATTCCATTTTATTTATTCTTCCTCTGCTGATAGACATTTAGTTTGCTTCCATGTTCTCTCTATTGAGAATAATGCTACAATGAACATTGGGGTGCATGCATCTTATTGAATCATGGTTTTCTCTGGATACGTGGAAACAGAAAAGAGCCCAGATAGCCAAATCAATCTTGAGAAGGAAAAATGCAACTGAAGGAATCAAGAGTCCCTGACCTCACACTATACTACAAAACTACAGTAATGGTATTGACAGAAAAACAAAAATGTAGTCAATAGAATGGGATAGAATTGTCCAGAGATAAATCCATGTAGCTATGATCATTAAATCTATGACAAAAGAGTCAAGAATATATACAATGGACGTAAGACAGTCTCTTCAATAAGTGGTGTTGGGAAACCCGGACAGCTACAGGTAAAAGTGTGAAATTCAAACATTTTCTATCATCAAACAGAAAAGTAAACTCAAAAGGGATTAAAAACCTAAATGTAAGATCAGATAAAATAAAACTCTTGGAGGAAAACATATCAGACCACTCTTTCACATAAATCACAGCAAAGTCTTCTTTGATCTACTTCCTAGAAGAATGAAATAATAAATAAACAAATGGCTAAGTAATACTCCATTGTGTATATGTACCACCGCTTTCTTATCCATTCATCTGCTGATGGACATCTAGGTTGTTTCCATGTTCTGGCTATTATAAATAGTGCTGCAATGAACATTGGGGTACACATGTCTCTTTCAATTCTGGTTTCCTCAGTGTGTATGCCCAGCAGTGGGATTGCCGGGTCATATGGCACTTCTATTTGCAATTTTTTAAGGAATCTCCACACTGTTTTCCATAGTGGCTGCACTAGTTTGCATTCCCACCAACAGTGTAAGAGGATTCCCTTTTCTCCACACCCTCTTCAGTATTTATTGCTTGTAGACTTTTGGATCGCAGCCATTCTGACTGGTGTGAAATGGTGGAATTTAGAAACATGGTAATGATAACCTTGTATGCGAGACAGCAAAAGAGACATAGTTGTATAGAACGGATTTTTGGACTCTGAGGGAAAGGGAGAGGGTGGGGTGTTTTGGGACAATGGCACTGACACATGTATACTATCATGTAAGAAACGAATCACCAGTCTATGTTCGATACAGGATACAGGATGCTTGGGAATGGTACATGGGGATGATCCAGAGAGTTGATATGGGGTGGGAGGTGGTGGGGGCGGTTCAGGATTGGGAAATCATGTACACCCAAGATGGATTCATGTCAATGTATGGCAAAACCAATACAGTAATTAAAGTAAAACAAAGTAAAAATAAAAAATTTAAAAAATGGGACATAATTAAACACTTTTGCACAGCAAAGGAAAATATAAAATGAAAAATCAACTGGTAGAATAGACTTTCTCTGAAGAAGACATTCAGATGGCCAACAAACACATGTAAAGATGCTCAGCATCACTAATTATAAGAGAAATGCAAACAAAACTACAATAAATTATGACCTCACACATGTGAGAATGGCCACTATCAAATAATCTATAAACAACAAATGTTGAGGAGTGGTTTTGGAGAAAAGGGAACCCTCATACTACTGTTGGTGGGAATGCAAACTGGTATAGCCATTATGGAGAACAGTTTGGACATTCCTTAAAAACTAAACAAAGAGCTACCATATGATTGAGCAACATTTAATTCAATACCTAGAAGGCAAGATTAGAAATTAACTTAAATATAGTATTATGTATTAAACTAAAAGAAAAAAATACATCTTTAATACTAATCATTATATATGTGAACACAATCTGATTTTACTTAAGCAATATGATATTCAAATTATAATGTATATGTGCATATACTCTCACACACACACCCACAACTTTCTATTTTATCAAATAAACCATGAGGACAATTACAATTATTGACTTTTCTCTGTGTCTTTTATATCAGTTAGTCATTAGCAAATTACTATATTTTCAACATCTTTTTTTTTTTTTTCGGCGTCCCCTTCACCTTTCTGTTCTAAATAAACTTGCTTTTCTCCATGCTTTCTCTGTTGCCTTCTCAGTAGTCATCTTCTCTCTACAGTACTCTGCAGGCTGGGAAGTGAGATAAATATACTCTTTGTTCCTCATTACTGCTTCCAGAAGTTTAGCCTTCTATCCTCTAAGTAGCCCAGTTTTGAAGGAAGATCAGGCCATCAATCTACACAGCCCTCTAAATTTCCTGGTCTTTCATACTTCTAGAGTCATTATCCTTATTCTTTGATTTTAACAACTAGCTACTGTCTCCTCCCTCCCACAGGAATCTGAACATCTTGGTGATAACAGTAACAAGACAGCAATTATTCCAATAACCTTTCCTTTCAGTTCAAAAACCTTCTTTATGCTAATAATCTAGCTACTCACTAGGTACTATAACTACTCAGTACTGTATCACATCATCATTAATAACTTCATTTGCTACAGTATAGAAATTTTACACAGCCTATTCTTCAACCTCCACGTCCTATTTTCCGGATCACTCATTCTAGCACTTGATTCCACAGAAAACCTTTAATCTATTGACCCTGGCAGCTTTCCACTCTCTTTCTTCCTCTCTTGTTGTTGTTACATGCTTACTCAACATAGATAGTATAGCTTTTTGGATAAACACTTCCTTGCATACATTGTCAATATATCCCTTTCTTCTCTCCTCTAACAAATCCCTGACTCTGGTTAAATTTTTAACCTAGTTGCTCTTTTCTGTATCTGAGCAGCTGATAATTTCTAAAGACAAAATACAGAGTCCCCCAAATACTGTATCTAACTTCTCATTGTACATTTCTTGATTGTCTCCTCCAAATTTGCTCCCTCCTCCAAATTTGCTCCCTCTGCTTACGTTTTTTTCCATGGCAGAAATAAATAGCACAGATACATTTTTTTTTTTAATTCTTAAGCCAAAATCCTTGCGATCACCTTCAACTTCTGTCTCTCATATCCCACCTCATATATCCAGACTTATACTACATTTCAGCCCCTCCGTATTACCATGGTCCAGCCACAATCCACTCTCACTGGGATTACTGCAATGGTTTGTTTCTAATACCTTTGTCACCCTAAAGTTTATTTTCCTGATATTGTCAGTTTGATTCTTTAAAAAACTATACCAAAACATGTCTTTCTTCTGCTTACTATTCTAAGGCTTCAGTCTCACTCAGACCAAAAGTCTTTTAGATAATCTACAAGAGCCTACATGACCTGATTCTACCCGTCTACCCACACCCTCATCCTAGTCACTGCTCCTTCACTGCCTCTCAGAGCCACATCTAACCTTATTCCTCAATGCATGCTCCCCTGACAGCAGCGTTCACATCACCAGGGAGACTGCTATGATTGCAGGCATTCAGGCCCCACTGCACATTCTTTACAGAATATGCACGAGAATTCTCTTGTGGTCCAGTGGTTAGGACTCTGTACTTCTGCTGCAGCGGCATGGGTTCAATCTCAGGCCTGCAAACTAGTAGCCCACAATTCATGCAGAATGGCTAAATAATAAAGAAAAAAAAAAAAAAAAACAGGAATCTTCATTTTAAAAGGATCACTGGACAATCTGTATGCACTTTATGAAGATCACAGATGTAGGCATTATTTGTGTAGGGATATTTTAGTTGATGTTTAGCAATTAAAAATAAGCTTAATTCCCCTTATTCAAAATGAAGGAAGAGATTTCCTTCTCTTCTATATTTGTTAGAACATTTACCTTAGAAAACATGTCAGTCTCTTTGAAATGTATATGAATCTTTTTAGAAAATTTTTGAAAAGAAGACTTTTATCAGTTTTAAGGCTTAAAAATGGCTTTCTCAAGGAACTTAAAGCCATTTGTTTGAAATGTAAATATCAAGGAAAATAGTACCCTCATCTCCCAATTTTTCTGGAAAGGCAGAAGCCTAATTACAGTGGCTATCCTGCTCTAAGTTGCAAAACTACCTACAAAAATAGAAGTTTGTTTGTTTTGGTACAGATAAAGCCAAGAAGGTAGCATAGATGGTCACTCATATTAATGGTAAAATTACGATGAACTATGTATGGCTTCTGTTTTATTGACTATGCCAAAGCTTTTGACTGTGTGGATCACAACATACTGTGGAAAATTCTTCAAGAGATGTGAATACAGACCACCTGACCTGCCTCCTGAGAAATGTGTGTGCAGGTCAAGAAGCAACAGTTAGAACTGGACATGAAATAATAGATTGGTGGTTCCAAATCAGGAAAGGAATATGTCAAGAGTGTATATTGTCACCCTGCTTATTTAACCTTTATGCAGAGTACAAAATGCAAAATGCCAGGCTGGATGAAACAATAGATTGGTTCCAAATCAGGAAGGAATACATCAAGGGTGTATATTGTCACCCTGCTTATTTAACCTTTATGCAGAGTACAAAATGCAAAATGCCAGGCAGGATGAAGCACAAGCTGGAATCAAGATCACTGGGAAAAATATAAAAAAACCTAAGATATGCAGATGACACCACCCTTATGGCAGAAACCAAAGAAGAACTAATGAGTCTCTTGATGAAAGTAAAAGAAGATAGTAGAAGAGTTGGCTTAAATCTCAACATTCAGAAAACTAAGATCATGGCATCCAGTCCCATCACTTCATGGCAAATAGACGGGGAAACAACAGAGATTGTGAGGTACTTTTTTAAAAAAATATAAATTTATTTATTTTAATTGGAGGTTAATTACTTTACAGTATTGTATTGGTTTTGCCATACATCAACATGAATCTGCCATAGGTATACAAGTGTTCCCCATCCTGAATCCCTCTCCCTCTTCCCTCCCTGTACCATCCCTCTGGGTTGTCTCAGTGCACCAGCCCCAAGCATCCAGTATCATGCATCGAACCTGGACTAGGGGCTCCAAAATCACTGCAGATGGTGATTATAGCCTTGAAATTAAAAGACACTTGCTCCTTGGAAGAAAAGCTATGACCAACCTAGACAGCATATTAAACAGCAGAGACATTACTTTACCAACAAAGGTCCATTTAGTCAAAGCTATGATTTTTCCAGTAGTCATGTATGGATGTGAGAGTTGGACTATAAAGAAAACTGAACACCAAAGAATTGATGCTTTTGAACTGTGGTTTTGGAGAAGACTCTTGAGAGTCCCTTGGACTGCAAGGAGATCAAACCTGTCAATCCTAAAGGAAATCAGTCCTGCATATTCACTGGAAGGACTGATGCTGAAGCTGAAACTCCAATACTTTGGCCATCTGATCCAAAGAACCGACTCATTGGAAAAGACCCTGATGCTGGGAAAGATTGAAGGCAGGATGAGAAATGGACAAAAAAGGATGAGGTGGTTGGGTGGCATCATTCAATGGACATGAGTTTGATTGAGTCTGGGACTTGGTGATGGACAAGGAAGCCAGACATGCTGCAGTCCACGGCGTCTCAAAGAGTTGGGCATAACTGAGCTCTTGAACTAAACTAAATGTATGACTTCTTACTTGAGAACTATTGTTTATTTTTAGAACACATATAAAATGAGTAGTATTTAATTGCCTAAATAAGTGGTAAGATTTTTGTTTCAGCAATCACTTAGCTGATTATTTGTGATGTAATATCATATTCTAGTTCAATGCTTATTCATAAAAAGTTGTTTTCTTTCTCTACTGCCTTTGTGGAGAAGATTGCTGGGATGGGTGAAGGTTTTGTTTTTAATTTTATTTCCCTGACATTCACAAGTCATAACCTGGAAGTTTAGGGGCTGCACTTACTAATCTTCCTGGTGGCTTCCCCAGTGGCTTAGATTGTAAAGAATCTGCCCACAATGCAGGAGAACCTGGGTTCATTTCTGGGGTTGGGGATCCCCTGGAGAAGGGCATGGCAATCCACTAGATTATTCTTCCTTGGAAAATTCCACAGACAGAGGAGCCTGATGGGCTTTAGTCCATGGGGCTGCAGAGCCAGTAAAACTTTCACTTTCACTCAGATATCTAAATCTTATCTTTTGCTCAAACAAAATTCAACCACCTTGGCATCCTTAAGTTCCTTAAATTCTGTAAATACTTTAAATTGCTGCTGTTTACTCTGCAGGCACACTCATCCCCAAGATGAATTTCAGTTAAGAAAACTGCTAACTTATCAAATATTTTTCTTCACTATTTTATTGGAAAAAAACCTTCTCTATTCCCTTTGTTTCTAATTTCCCTTTCTTTATAAATACCTAAAATATTATTTTTTGATTTTTTATTTTTAAAAATTATTTTAAATATAAATTTATTTATTTTAATTGGAGGTTAATTACTTTACACTATTGTATTGGTTTTGCCATACATCAACATGAATTTTTAAAAATCTCTTTTGATTTTTCAATCATCAGAAGATTAACCCTGTTAGGACAGAAATGTTATTTTTTTTTTTCCATCTCTATCTAGACCAGCACCTAGAACAGTTCCCTTTATCATGATACATGTGCAATGAATCATTGCAACCTATATTACAGTGTAAATGGTCACTCATATGAATGTGTTAATGATCCTAATCAAATGCTTAAAAATTAGTTTTCCAATCAAAAAAATAAAGCTGTCAAACCAATTAACCTAGGTTGTACATTATGGTGATTTTAATGACAACTACTATTCAAGGTATTGCTGCAAAATAAAATATTAGAAGCAAATCAAATCTCTTTTTTCTTGTTCTCCTTTTAAATTTATGTTAGTGATTCTTCCCTTTGTCTCTTATCCAAACCAAGATTTCTACCTCTCGCTGTCTTGATTGCTCTGATGACCTCAATCAAAAGGCAATTACCTACTGAGGGTGGAAGGTAATTATTCCTTTCAAGCAGAAATTGAACATTTCTAAAGAGCTGCAGTTCTTTTCAGGATGACATTATTACCACAAAATTTGACTCTAGAAATTTGTGATGCATGTAAAATCTATGATAAGTTGTTGATTTATTTGTCAGGATTTACAGGGCAGCTATGTGTGTGTGTTGTTTCCCCCCCCCCCCCCACTAAAAGCCATCTTTCTAAAAGCCAGAATAAATAAGGGAGTGAATTGGATTTGGAGAAGGTAGATTTGCTCAAATTTCTAAATTAGACTTACAAAGAAAAGTTCATTCTAAGTTAATTTTATTGGACTAAGGAAATCTTTCAGAGACTTCACACACACATATCATAAAATTCTGAAACATGCAATGCATTATCACTCAGAAATGGGAAAAATCATAGAAATGGCAAATTATTTTCATACCTCAATACTATCATAAACCAAAATTATGCAACATAAATCCCATTATTTAGAAATCTGAACGTACTAGAATTTTTTTTTTTTTTAATATGAAATCAGTTCCATTGTGGGAGTTTCTAAGGTAGCTACTTGCAACAGGGAAAGAGAGAAAAATGCTTTCAGTCCTGCATCTATAACTAATTAGGAACCTATGGAATTCCCTCAAATAGATTCCCTCATTCACATGTCCCCTGCTTGTTTCTTATTTGTAGAAAAGTTTTAGTCTCCCAGGCTTTCCTGAGTCACAAATGGCTGGCTCAAGAATTAATGGTTTAAAGAATGTAAACACACAGTAACAAACAAACAAAAAAGCAGTCAGGTGAGGAGAACTAGTAACAATTTAAACAGTAAATCAGTCATATGGCAGTCACAGAATCTTTAGTTCCTCCCTGAAGGACATAGATAACAGTGACTGATGCACATTCTTGAGTTGCTTTGCAGATACTAAAACCCCACCAAATACAAGTTAACTGTACAATGAACATGAGCACATAACCTCCAGATCCACTGGAGCCTAACAATTGATGTTGTTAACATGTGTAATACTGATCCTGTGACATCACCATCAACCAGAGAATCATGCACAAGCTGATCATGCACTCTGCCATGCTCACCCTCACCTGTCTTTAAAAACGTTACCCTGAAACCAATCAGGGAATTTGGTCTTTTGAGCATGAGCAGCCTGTACTCCTTGTTTAGCTCGTGCAAGAAACCTTTCTCTTCTCTAGATGTTCTGGTTTGTATGACCTCACTCTCCACTGGGCTCTTGAACGTCTCATTGTTCACTGGGCACTTGAACTTGGATTCAAAAACAATTTCTGTCACCTTTCTTACAGCTTCTTTCAACAATAAGAGTATATAGAGTAAATCTTCTCCTTCCTACTTCCCTTGATAGCTTCTTTAAAATGAAACTGGAGCACTGGTCATTGAATTATTGTCAAAATCACTCAGCATTATAAATTGTGTTCTAAATATGTGTTTATTCCATTCATTTCATTTTTCAGTACTACATAAATTCAGTAGTGGGATATGAAATCAGTTGTTCACTCCAGTATCCCCAGAGCTTAAAACAGCACCTAGCACATGGTAGGAACTCTTTCAAAATGTATTAGGAGAAACAATTCAATTAATAATATACAGCTAGGATCATACCCCAATTATAAAATAAAGCTCTCTTATACTGCTTTTGTGGGCTCTTTCTGATTAAAAAAATATTATTTCTGATGAAAAAAAATGAATTATAATGTTCAGGCAAAAAAGGAGGGAGGTAGGAAAGGATGAGGAGGCATTTGAAAGTGGGGTCCTGCTGTGCATGATTCCCAGAAGCTACATTTCTGAGACAGTGCAACTGGGGAGTGGTGCTGCATTTCCACGGACAACAAATGGCTATAATGCTGAGAACTGCTCCAATTTTCGGGCCCCATAAGGGATAAACTCAAGTTGGAAATGGAAAATACTGTCAGAATTTTATTTCAGGTAAGAAAAGCTCCACTTTGCCTACATTTTCTTATGTAACCATAAGATCTGACAGTTATTAGTTAGGTAGCAATTTCTTTTAAACTCCCTCTGATTCACTGCTTTCAATATATCAGGTATTTAATGAAGTATTTTTCCATCATCATCTTATTTAATCCTCTCTGCAACTCAATTATGTAAGCATTATTATGCCCCCTTGCAGGCAAGGATTTTGAGGCTTAAGAGAGATATGTTGTTCAAGTTCTGGAAGTGCCAGGATTTGTGCTCTAGAATCTTGCTTTTTTTTTTTAATTTTTATTATTACAACAGTACAATAACTGTTCTAATTATCATTAACATTGAAATTCTTTATATTGCATTTCAAGTTGAAATTTCTAATATCTGTGTTTTCATGCACACTGAAAAAAGTCATACTTATTTTAACCCCAACTCATACTTGATATATACTTTTGGGGAGAATCTTTTCCCCATATTTTTAAATTTACTTTTTCCAAATACATTTCACTGAAGTAAAATATAGCTGTATATTCTTTTTTGCAAAGGAAACTGCATGACTATTTATCCAAAATTCACTGAAGAGGTCTTTTGAACCAAACCAAGGTAACAGTCAATAGATTCATAGTTTTGCATTATAGAGTGTACTAAATCATTTCTAACAGTCTTTCAGCAATGGACACATTTTTCTAGCACTCTGCATTTACCCTGATTGCAGTATTATGCGCTCTTTGTTAATTATCTATCCTCTTCTTTATGCTATGACTGCCTGGTGAACAGAGCTCCCATCTTGCTCCCTGCCACATACTCAATGAAGAACACCATTCTTGTTGCATTGCATTTGTTGAATATTTACTGATTTAATAAAAATAAAGAAGGCTGAGCGCCTAAGAATTGATGCTTTTGAACTGTGGTGTTGGAGAAGACTGTTGAGAGTCCCTTGGACTGAAAGGAGATCCAACCAGTCCGTTCTGAAGGAGCTCAGCCCTGGGATTTCTTTGGAAGGAATGATGCTGAAGCTGAAGCTCCAGTCCTTTGGCCACCTCATGTGAAGAGTTGACTCATTGGAAAAGACTGTGATGCTGGGAGGGATTGGGGGCAGGAGGAGAAGGGGACGACCGAGGATGAGATGGCTGGATGGCGTTACTGACTCCATGGGTGTGGGTCTGGGTGAACTCCGGGAGTTGGTGATGGACAGGGAGGCCTGGCGTGCTGCTATTCATGGGGTCGCAAAGAGTCGGACACGACTGAGCGACTGAACTGAATTGAACTGATGAGTTATTCAGAGAAGTAATTCATTGAAATATAAGGATAACAAGAATTTATATAATTGCTTAATTGTCAGGGAAATATCACAATAGAAAAATCTTGAAACAAGAATTGCCAATCTACTACTAACTTGAATTTCCCAAGAAACTGCCATCAGTTTCTCTATCCTCCCTTCATTCTTCCCACACTGCACAGCCCAAACTATCGTAAATAAAAGATACTACTGAAAAGCTGGACATGATACATACCATTTATTAGCTATAGTCCATATAACTCTGGTTTAGGATTGCCTAATTTCATTGCTGTGAGGCTCTATATTTAACACTTCCAGCCCTAGTGAACTAAAACAATCAGTTAGCCCTTTTGGGCACAGCATGGTTTCAACATTCACTTAAAGTCAGAGAATAAAAGCAGAAGCAACCACTTAAACCAAAAATAAAGAAATGCAATAATTTGTAAAACAATTTTCAATAATATAAATAAACCTTTCAATTACCTAGAATTTCCATTTATTTCATATCCTTTCAACCCATCAAAAGGCAAAGCACAAGCTCTAGAAAATGAGTGAGGTCACCATGTAAAGTGACATGGACTGTTCACATCTCCAGAGGGTATAATTCACGCTGACTGCAGTTTCAAAAGCATCCTGGGGCTGTGGAGTGCAGCTACTCTGATACAGGTGATGGTGGCAGGATCTATCCTCTCTGTGTAGTTGAAGAGCTTTTCTGAGAAATAGGATGTGAGGAAGTGAAAATAATTTTTGTTTCTCACTTAATTTGGTACTTGCTTAGTGACAGGCATTATGCTATGCAGACACTCTACATCCCTTACCGCATATAATCTTCACTTTTATGGTTGGAATATTGAGTTTTGGAAGGAATAAGTAGAATTGCCATAGCTAGATAAGTAGAAAAACATACATTAACATACATGATTTGCCTAACTCCATATTCTACAATTCACATAGGTAGTTTTGTAACAAAGAACTTGCATGTCAACCAAGTGAATATGAACTTTGTCTGAAGGTGCTAGGGAGATACAAGAATATTTATTCAGGACCATGACACAATTATATAGATAATTTAGAAAATTAACTGGCATGAGTGGAAAAGATACTGAGTGGAATTTGCTGAAGAGGCCAATGAGACTCAAACTGCCTGTCAGCTATAACAGTTCTTTGGAAAGAAAGAAACTACAAGGAATTATTTCTAAAGGCAGTTGATGTGGCTTTCAAAACCAAGTGCACCAAGTTAATATCAATAATCAGGAATCACTGTCTATATTAAAAGACTCCAATAAGAAAATTACTTTTGGCTGAAGATAAAATATTTCAATCAAATATTCTCTACATGGAAAATTCAGGGGTGAGAAGCAGATAGAAAAGCAGAGATCTCTAAGTATCTAAGCATTAGAGGGATACTCCAACCAACCCCTAGAACTATTTGAAAACCAAAAAAATTTTCCTCATCCTTATGATTGCTGGCACATGTCTCTTCTTTCAGTCTTAAAGATACCAGTGCATATCTTTCTGGCATGCATTATAAGAACTATGTTTTAGGAGGTCATACGGAGAAGAAAAGGAAATACTTAGAAAATCTTTCATAGTGCCTTTTGGTTACCATGTGAGGAACTGGAAACATGCAAATAATCTTCTCCATTCATAGCTAACTAAACATTTGCAGTATGAGTTGCTCCTTTAGATATAATATTGGAGATTTAAACACAACTGATCTTTCTACATATTTAATGGTGTGATGTCAACTTGGTATTTATTGTTTTTCTTGCCTTTGGATCTAGATAAACAAAGAACCAAGCAATCAACCAAGCAAACACACAAACAAAAAAACACTGTTCACACAATTTCCTATCCATAGAGAGTAAGACTGGCTCTACATCTTTTGTTAAAGTCATTTCCATATTGGTTGTTTAATATTTTTTCCTTTCATAAAGAAACTAGAAACTATTTATTCTGAGAAACCTGTTCATTAAATAGCTTTTTTCTATGTTCTTCCCTAATATGCTAGCTGAAACCAAGAGGAAATTGCATATATAATCTTGGATTAACCTTTGCAAGATTGACTTTTCTAGCACTACTGTAACCAGCAGAAATATAAAAGTAAAGCATCAGATATTTCAAAGATCCTGAATAGTTTAATCTTTAAATTACTTCTGTGACCAAGGCTATATTTTCAAAATATATAAAACTGTTGCCCATATCTGCATAAGGCAAAGTTTACAGAATAACTCTCAGAGCTATGCTTAAACACAAAATTTTCTTATGATATCATAATGAAATACTCTCATCTCATCAAGTTGAGGGCTTCATCTCAACAAATAAGAATAATAAAGCCTATTAAATGTAACAATACTTGGATAAGAACTTTAGTAAACTCCAGGAGATAGTGAAGGACAGGGATGTCTGGCTTGCTGCAGTCTGTGGAGTCACAAAGAGTCGGACACTACTTAGCAACTGAACAACAAGTATACACTGACATATTTGTTCGTGTCATTATTGTACATTTAGATTTCTACTCTGGTTATAATCACTGGCTAATGAAAATGTGTTTTAATAACCTATAGCTTCAACAAATCAAGTTTTGCCAGCCAAACCCATCAACGTATTTAATTACCACTCAAAAATCAGACCAAGGCTACCTAATATAAGAATGGCTTCCTGAAAAAAAAATAAAAACATAAAATACAATCAAACTTCGATTTGGCAAAGTAGACCTATTTTTCATTTGACAATACTGCAATTAGAAAAGCAATAATTTAAAAGATAACTTATCAAACATTTTCTCCACTAAGGTAACAGTGTTTAGCATCAACACATCCTTGTTAGATTATAGGATGGATATATAGATGGCTAGATTAGTTTCTCCCTCTTTGGAATTTAAGCTCTCAAAGTACATACTTTCAATAACATGTAGCAAG
This sequence comes from Aepyceros melampus, assembly GCA_006408695.1. NCBI lineage: Eukaryota > Metazoa > Chordata > Mammalia > Artiodactyla > Bovidae > Aepyceros > Aepyceros melampus. The sequence goes on along the minus strand of SJXQ01001489.1, from coordinate 92,600 downwards.
TACAATACAGGACTAAAATTAAAATGTTCCTTTTTCATGAAAATATGTATGATAATTAGGTTCTACAAAAAAGAAAAGAAAATAGTGTCCTTGTATGTAGCATTTACCAATCTCCATGGGTATAAGTACTACCCCCATGGCTGATTTCAAGCTGCCAATGTGATGTCATTAAATCTTGAGTGGGGAAGACAGGTGCACAACACTGAGATCGGATATGTGCTAGCTCCAGCATGTTACTGTCTGTTACGCTCTGATTTTATTTGAAAAACTTAAGTGTTTTGAAATGAAATAAATTTTACTGACAAAATCAAGTGCAGAATAAATTGACTTTTTCAATGTGGGCAAGTCATTCAACTAATGGATCTGTTTCTTACTCCATGATATTCCTTTGGTGTCCTTCTACCATCCTAAAGTGTTGAAAAATTATGAACTGATGATAATGGGAATCTGACATGAATCTTATGTAACAATGTGTTAATAGGTGAACACAACAATGGTGGAAGGTTATCACATAATTTATCTTTTCAGATGCCTGTTGACACAATCCAGGACAGCAAATATTTAGAGAAGTACAATACTGAGTTTCCACTTTATTTGAAGTTTTTTTTGAACATAATATAAATGATAATTGATAATACTAAGCCAAAGGCAATTTGAAAACCACAGATAATACTGTCTTCTAACAGCTTTCTTGCTCTATTAAAATAAAATTAAACATCCTTAATCTGGGTATATCTTTGACTGCCTCCTATCCTCTCCTCTGTCATTCCACTCTAGACACAAAGACCTCTGTACCAATCCTTGAGAGCATTAAGTTTACTTTAGTCTCAAGGTTTTGGACACTTATTTTTCTACTGAGAACACTTTTCCCCAGATATACAAGCTCCCTCTTTCCTCCCAAACTTCTACTCTATGCTCAGATGTCACCCCAACCAAGAGAATCTCTCAAAATACTCCCCCTACTTGTACCACTACCTATCCTTCTTATCTTGCTCTGTTCTTCCTCCTAGCACTTATCTCCTCCATGACATACTCTATATGTGTTTGTTCTTTGCTGGACTTCTTTGAAAGTTAAGACTCTTGCTTTCTTTTCTACTGTATCTCCAAGACACAGTGCTTAGCATAGTTCTTGGCACTCAGTAGGTACTTATTAAATATGCACACACACAGATAACCACACATCCACAAACACACACACACACATCTTTCTGTTTCAGTGGGGGTAGAAAATACCATCAGCTGCATGCACTCAGTTGAAATCTTTCTAGAGGAAATAGTCAGTCAATTCAAATTGAATATATTCAGTGACACCAATGTGTGTGTGTATATGCATGGCTCAGTCACTCAGTTGTGTCCAACTCTTTGCACCCCCAAGGACTATAGTCTATCAAGCTCCTCTGTCCCTGAGATTTTACAGGCAAAAAGCATTGGAGTGGGTTACCATTGTTTACTCCAGGGGATCTTCCCAACCCAGGGATCGAACCTGTGTCTCTTGTAGTCTCTTGCACTGGCAGGAGGATTCTTTACCACTCTGTCACATGGGAAGCCTCAAGTGATACCAAAGCTACCATACAAGTACTTTTTATTATCTCTTACTGTTTACTCAGCTGGAGCTAATGCATTATAAAACAGCGAACAGAAAGATAATACATATCAGCTTTGCTGTTCCATGATGGGAGGAGGGAAACAGGCAGAATTTCTTTTCACAGATCAACTAATTAACACTGACATACTTAGGATCACTAAAGCTCCTTTTCTTTTACATATATTTGTTGATTAAACAGAAGATCTAGTTATTTGTATTAAATTTGTTTTCTAGCTCAACAGCCTGGTTTTTGGCTGCCCATAAGTAGGTATGTGAGAAATGTGTTGACATTTAATTTATGCACAGCCAAAAGTCAATTTATTCTAAACAGAAAAATTGGCTGTAGCAGACTACTTGAGATTATAAATACAAGTATTTTTCCTTGCAGATGGAGAAGTTTCTTACTGTGAAACTTTTAGCAACTTTACAAACATGTCATAAGAGAGTTATAGATTCTATAGAGATTTAATTCTCAGTATAACAAAGACATGAGGAAAAATAGACTTCAAAATAGGACTACTGATGTTTTACCTTTGCTGAATGCCACAGTGATAATTTGTCATATTATCAGTTACTCTCTGCTATACCAGGAAATTTCTGATTATGTCTTTTGCTTTGGGGTTGGTTTTCTGCTGTGCATTAATCATTCTATAAAGTTCTACCTTCCCTATTAATATTTTACTCTAAATACTTTCCAGGATGCTTTGAAATAGATTAATTTGCCTCTAGAGAAACAGCAGAGGCAGATGCTTCCTTGACTCCTGAATTCTCACTTTAAAGAACAGTGAAATAAAAGGTTACCAGGGTATCAACAAACAAGCTATGTCATCGGTCTTGGAATCCGTCTGCAACTGCAGTTTACAATAAAGTAATTCATAAGTTCAGTGTGCAGCTTGTTGGTGATATCTGCTTGCTGATTTACTCTAGGAGATTAAAACAGTTGAATGAATTATATTCATTACTGGTTACTTGTTAAATATGATTTACTTGTTAAAATATGATTGTGGTTAGCATAGTTATTTGTAAACTGTTTACTTTTTAAAATTTCTGTCCTAGGATCTGAAAAATAGAAAGACAAACATTCAGATACCTTGGCCCCCTAAACTATAGAAATAAAGGTAATTTGAAATAGAAATATTCAAATAAAGACAGTCTCCTGGAACATGCTTCTCTTGAGTTCATCTCCAAGTCATACAGAAATCTGAGAACTGTGGAAATAAGAGCAGACATTCTACTTTTCCTACTTATCTGTCCTTCAACTTCTCTAATTGAAAACTACAACTATATTGTGTGTATCTCATCAGTTTGGGGAAGAACCTAGCTATGGCACAGACACAGAGAACAGACTTGTGGACTCAATGGGGAGAGGAGTGTGGGACGAACTGAGAAAGCAGCATAGAAACAATTACATTACCTTATGTAAAATAGATAGCAAGGGGGAATTTGCTATATGACATAGGCAGTTTAAACCCTTTGCCCTGTGACACATGTAGGGGTGGGAAGTGGGAGAGAGGTTCAAGAAGGAGGGGACACATGTATACCTATGGCTGATTCATATTAATATATGGCAGAAATCAACACAATATTGTAATGCATTTATCCTCCTATAAATTTTAAAAGTTAGAGAAAACATAGAAATAAATTTATATTATCAATATAAATATATCAACATTAGTATAACTTTATTGAAAGTTTAACATGTTTTATTATATAAACAAAACGACCTTGAAAGTAATAGAATTTGTTAAGGACACTGAAATAGAAGACTTATTAAAGCTTAGATGATCTCTGAAAAATGTTCTGCCTAATACCGGTAAATAACTTTTGGCAATCTGCTTGCTTTATATTATTATACATACACTGTGGTTTGGAAATTTCTGAGATTAGGTTGTTAAAGGAGAGTGCATAAAACTGTTGATTCATTACTTTTCTAATAAAAAAACTGTTACGAGTAACTATAAATGATTATCAGGGAATAGAGTGAGCAATAGATATAAGAAACACAGAGGGGGTACATTTCCAAAACAGCACATGCCAATGTACGCACACAACCAATTATACAAGTAATGTATACACATCACTCATGTCACATTCGCAAATCAGCAAACCTTTTAAAATTCCTTCTAATGAGAAGTTTGCTGATTGTTGCTCAGGGAAAATTAGGGAGGATTTGAGTAGTACTTTCTGGAGAAATTTACAGCTGTTTAGTTCTCTATTCTCTGTCTCTCTCTTTCTTTCTGATTTTGGATCTCTTTCCTTTAATCACCAAGAAAAAAACATTCATAAATTACATTTAGAAACTTTTAGTTCCAGAGTAAAGACTCACATCCAAGCATCTAGTTAGATCGAATTAGATCACTCTTTCATTGCTCTAGCAATATTGATCTAGCTTTACAGACTCTTATGAAGGGAAAGGTATATTCATTTTATTCCTACCAGTTGACTACTGGGACTTTTTTCCCCCTATTGCATTAACTGTGCCAGTTCTTCCAAAACTCTATAAGGACTTCCATATTTTTACAAGTTGAAACAAGTAAAGCAAGGATGTATGTTTTCTGGAATACATTTAAATTTTAGAGTTTCTATGTAAGAAACTCTAAGATACAACCCAAGTAGTAAACACTACTTCTTCCACAATCCTTATCAACTGTGGTGGCTCAGTGGGAAAGAATCATCCTGACAATTCAGTCAAAGCAGTTTTGATCCTTGAGTTGGGAAGAGCCTCTGGAAAAGGAAACAGCAACCTATATCAGTATTCTTGCCTGGGAAATCCCATGAATAGAGGAGCATGGTGGGCTACAGTCTATGGGGTCACAAAAGAGTCAGACACAACATCAGTTCAGTTCAGTTCAGTTCAGTTGCTCAGTCGTGTCTGACTCTTTGCAACCCTATGAATCACAGCACGCCAGGCCTCTCTGTCCATCACCATCTCCCGGAGTTCATTCAGACTCACGTCCATTGAGTCAGTGATGCCATCCAGCCATCTCATCCTCAGTTGTACCCTTTTCCTCCTGCCCCCAATGCCTCCTAGCATCAGAGTCTTTTCCAATGAGTCAACTCTTCACATGAGGTGGCCAAAGTACTGGAGTTTCAGCTTCAGCATCATTCCTTCCAAAGAAATCCCAGGGTTGATCTCCTTCAGAATGGACTGGTTGGATCTCCTTGCAGTCCAAGGGACTCTCAACAGTCTTCTCCAACACCACAGTTTAAAAGCATCAATTCTTCGGCACTCAGCTTTCTTCACAGTCCAACTCTCACATCCATACATCACCACTAGAAAAACCATAGCCATAGCCTTGATTAGATGGACCTTTGTTGGCAAAGTAATGTCTCTGCTTTTCAATATGCTATCTAGGTTGGTCATAAATTTTCTTCCAAGGAGTAAGCATCTTTTAATTTCATGGTTGCAGTCACCATCTGCAGCAATTCTGGAGCCCAAAAAAATAAAGTCTGACACTGTTTCCCCATCTATTTCCCATGAAGTGATGGGACCAGATGCCATGGTCTTGGTTTTCTCAATGTTGAGCTTTAAGCCAACTTTTTCACTCTCCTCTTTCACTTTCATCAAGAGGCTTTTTAGTTCCTCTTCACTTTCTGCCATAAGGGTGGTGTCATCTGCATATCTGAGGTTATACAGGTTATACAGACACAACATACCAACTAAAGAATAAAAACATCAAGATATTTATCACTTTTTTGTTATTATTAGTTTATAAATGTGGTTTGTAAACTAGGCCTTTAGCAAGGATATAATTTTAGCTGCCTCAAAATTGGTAAAAGAGTATATGACAAGGCTGTATATTGTCACCTGCAAAGTACATCATGTGAAATGCCAGGCTGGATGAATCACAAGCTGGAACCAAGATTGCCAGGAAAGATATCAATAACCTCACATATGCAGATGATGACACTTGAATGACAAAAGGTGAAGAGGAACTTTAGTTCCTTTAGTTTAGCCTATTAATGAGAGTTAGTAGACAGTGAAAGAGCTGGCTTGAAATTCAACATCAAAAAAACTAAGAGCATGGCACTTAGTCTCATCACTTCATGGCTAATAGCAGGGGAAAAAGTGGAAGCAGTGACTGATTTTATTTTCTTAGACTCCAAAATCACTGCAGATGGCAAATGCAGCCATAAAATTAAGACATTTGTCCTTGGAAGAAAATTTACGACAAACCTAGACAGTGCATTAAAAAGCAGAGACATCACTTTTCCAGTAGTTATGTGTGGATGTGAGAGTCAGATCATTAAGAAGCTTGAGCACTGAAGAACTGATGCTTTTGAACTGTGGTGTTGGAGAAGACTTTTGAGAGTCCATTGGACTGCAAGGAGATCCAACAAGTCCATACTAAAGGAGATAGTCCTGAGTGTTCATTGGAAGGACTGATGCTAAAGCTGAAACTCCAATAATTTGACTACCTGATATGAAGAGCTGAGTTATTTTCAAAAAGACCCTGATGCTGGGAAAAATTGAGGGCAGGAGGAGAAGGAGGTCACAGAGGATGAGACAGTTGTGGCAACACTACTCAATGGATATTAGTTTGAGAAAAATTAGGAAGATTTTGAAGAACAGGGAAACCTGTTGCATTGCAATCCTGAGGTCACAAAGAGTTGCACCCCACTTAGGGGCTGAACTACAGCAAAGATGTTCAAATTTGTACAGAAGAATGCCAAGTAATTTATGTAGATATTTTCATAACTTCTCACTTAGTAAGTATGGGCTATGCATAATGTCCTTATTCCTAAGAGTAAAAACTCAAAACAGAAAAATGAGTAACATTATAGATGAAAAAAAATGTCTGTTTATTAATGAAGGTCAACATAGACTGTGATAAATCATGCTGCCATAATGTATTTTTTGTATGATATGACTGTTGAGAATTCTACTTCATTTCTATGATCTTCCTTCCAAATCTCTAACTAAAAATTCTCATTAAAAATCAGTCAAATTTCAATTCAGTGACGTTCTGCCAAATGTTGACCAATGCTTCTCAACTGTCATAGTCATCGACTAGGGAAGAGGAGGAAACTGTCAAACCTTAAAGAACCTGGCCTTTGTTATCAGAGTCGTAGGGGAAAATATTTACTTTGTATTTGCTGGATATTTTATTTGCGCAAGCTCTCAAATTTTCTTAGATGCTCAATTTTCTCATCTATAAATTTGGAGTGAAAAACCTGAGACAAAGTGTATATATTAAGTGGAATAATTTAGGTAAAAGACCAGGCATTTTTTAGATGCCTGCAATGCTGGCAGCACTAAAAAGATACTGGTCTTTTTCTTCCATCTACTTTTATATACCACCAGGAATTTAATTCATGCTAAAGTGCTAAACATTGACATCACATTCCATATAGGTAGCTGTCATTTTATCTTTTTTCTCATTATTAAAGTAAAATATGAAAGGTGCTTTCTCTTTTCAGTGTTGGGCTGCTTTTCTACAGCATCCTTAAATATGTACCTAACTTATAATAGAAATAGCTTCCTTAAAAATGTGCTCCTCCATCAAAATATTTTCACAATTTTTTTTTCTATTTACACTTTGAGATTTTATATATCTTATAGTAACAGTAACTTATTTTTCCCTCGGTTTGCATCAAACGTCTTATACTTTCATTAATTACAAAGGGAAACATTGTTTTATTAACATTTGCAAAATTTTAAGAGTAATGACTGATTAAGGTTTATTAAAACAGGTTTTGATTTCACAACCACAAGTATAAATGTCCCTATTGTATATTTTCTGGGTTGGTAAAAATGCAAAGAGTCACAATCATCTGGACTACAATCAGATGTATCTAAAAATAAAATTATTTTAATGATGTAAATCACTTAAGTATTTCACTAGAAGACTTAAAATCACCTCAAGAATTGTTAAGTTTTTCAGGTGTTTACTATTGTATTAGATTTTAGAAAATCTGACCTCTTCTGTGCTTGTCTTTAAGAATAAGGGCAAAGCAATCATTGGTTTAAAAATTATCTTATACCACAGTTTCTTATAAATCATGAAAAAGCTAGCATCTACTTTGATTCTGCAATAGAAGAAAGAGTAAGTTATTGTACAATTTTAGCTTAGTGTCTATTTTATATTTTCAAGGATGATAATTTTAATGTGAATAATAAGTAATTCCTTTGCTTATTCTAGTATTACAAAGATACATGAAATCTTTATAATAAAATGGTTTTTACACTTCTCTAAAGTATTTGCAGTGAAATTATGAAAAACAAACAACATGAAATATTTCTAACCAAATTTTCCCCTGCTTGCTATTGACTTTAATTTTGCTCAGCCAAAAAATATACACAAGTTGATATTCAATAATACTAAATAGACTTCAATTTCCCTTTCTCTTGAGGAATATGTTTCATTATTCACTTACACCAATCATTTGTGAATAAACACGGTATTTTGTACACTGGCAAAGGTATAGAAGGCATTATACTTCCCTAATGTAATTTCAGCTAATTAAAGACTCGTTAAGAAAGAAATAGAAATGAGAATTTGCCTGAGAACTTTCCGAAGTAATTTAAAATTTTAATCACTTTATTCTCACACTAATTAAATAGCTTGATGGGTACCTGTAGGCTATTTACCTCGTTTTCTGTATTTTATTCTACAGTTTACTGTGGACCCATCATCAAATCATGACATTTTCTGAATGTATTCAGATTTTTAAATGCATAGTTCTGTTTTTAAGTACAATGCTTGCACAGTTCACATACATTTACCATAGAAATGTATATACTTCCCTTCAGCTCAATCAAAAAAGGAATTCTAGGGAATTCCAATATTTAAGGTACATATAAGAAGGAGGAAGAGAAAATGGGTAAAGGGGGAAAAATGAAAAGCAACTGACAGAAAAGGAAAATCAGAAAAAGGACTATGACAGAGTTTAAAAGCATGGCATGGGGTCTTAGAGCACATAGGTTTGCATCCCAGCTGTACCAGCTATAAGCTGGGCGACCCTGACCGATTTACCTAGTTCTCTCAACACTGGCTCCTCCCAGTGGGGGGAACAGCACATAGGGCTTCCCCAGGGGCTTAAACAGTAAACAAGCCCCCTGCAATACAGGAGACCTGGGTTTGATCCCTGGGTCAGGAAGATCCCCTGGAGAAGGGAATGACTACCCACTGAAAAATCTCAACAGAAGAGCCTGGCAGGCTACAGCCCATGGGGTCGCACAGAGTTGGACACAATTGAGTGACTGACACTTTGAGGCATGACTTTCAAAAAAGGTCATGATAATATTTATCGTCAAATGTTCTGAAGATTAATGATATCAAGTATCACACATTTACCACAGAGCCTGGCCCATGTTTTCAGTTTCCAGCTACCATTAAATCACTCTGATTATCCACAACCTACTGGCTTTTACTCAAATACATGGTTACAACATTCCATGCTTGTGAGTTTTTACCTTTATTATAATTTCAATGTATTTCCCTTCTAGCTCGGGATTTTTATTACTGGACAATTCTTGCTATTCTTTCAATATAAAGCTTGAACGTACCTCCTCAAAGAGGCTTTTCTCAAATTAACCAGGAAGAATTCATTATTTTATTTATAGATTTCTATTTCTAACTTTTGGTATAATTTTCTTTTTTGCACATGTGTGTCCCCCAGTAGAGCATCTTATTCATATTCATATTCCTATTTCCAGGTGTTGTTAAATGTTAAAAATTATTTTCTATTGTATAATAAATTTAACTATTCCACATCTAGATTTTTAATGATTAGATATTTTCTGTTGTTTTGTCTACAATATTAGATATGGATGATTAATTCCATTAACAAATTTGAATTTATCTTGGAGCACTTGGAAAAGCCCCAACCCGTGTCCACCCTTGCTCAGTCTTTCCACAAAAGTGGCCTCGTTAGAATCCAGTGCACCCCAGGGAAACTCTAGACTATACCTGCTTCATATCCTAATAACCTGCAAATGCCACCCAGGACACGCAATCTACATAGGAGAGATTTCTATGCAAGGCTGAGACATTAGGTCCAGGAGAGGTAAAATTTTCACTTAATTCATAGAAACTGAAAAAGAAATGTAAACAAGATGAAAAGAAAGAGAAACATGCTCATGTTTTTATGGTTACTTTGCTGTGCAAAACATTTAAGTTTAATTACATCCCATTTGCTTATCTTTGTTTTTACTTTCATTAATCAAGGAGGTGGATCAAAAAAAGATCTTGCTGCAGTTTTTGTCAAAGAGTGTTCTATGCATGCATTCCTCTAACGTTATGTAGTGTCCAGTCTTACATTTAGGTTTTTGATTCTTTTTTATTAGTTAAAAATAAGAACTAATTTCATTTCTTTACACACAGCTACCTAGTTTTCCCAGCATCAATTATTGAAGAGACTGCATTTTTCTCCCTTGTATATTCTTGCCTCCTTTGTCATAAATTAGGTGACCTTAGACATGTGGGTTTATCTCTAGGCTTCTATCCTGTTCCAACTGTTTGTATTTCCTTGTGTTTTTCAGTTCCAGTACCACATTGTCTTAATTATTGTAGTTTTACAGCATATTCTGAAGTCAGGAGCTTCATTCATCAAGCCCCATTTTTCTTACTCAAGGTTACTTTCGTTATTTGAGGTCTTTTGTGTTTCCATATGAATTGTAATTTTTTTTCTAATTCTGTGAAAAATACCATTGCTAGTGTGATAGGGGATATATTGAAACTGACTATATTGAAGCACTTGAATAATAGTCATTTTCACAATATTTATTATTCTAATGCAAGAACATGATATACTCTTCCACCTGTTTCTGTCATATTTGATTTCTTTCATCAATAACTTATAGCTTTCTGTGTACAATATTTTGCCTCCACAAGGTAGCTTTATTCTCAGACATTTCATTCTTTCTGTTGTGATGATAAATAGGACCATTTCCTTAATTTATCTTTCTGATCCTTCATTGACACTGTATAGAAATGCAAGATATTTCTGTGTATTAATTTTGTATCCTGAAACCTTACTAAATTCATGGATCAGCTCTAATAGTTTTCTGGTGATATTTTTCTGGTTTTCTATGTATAGTATGTCATATGCAAACAGTTATAGTTTTATTTCTTCTTTTCCAACTTGGATTTCTTTTATTTATTATTATTTTTTTCTTCTCTGATTGGGGTAGCTAGGACTTCCTAAACTATATTGAATATAAGTGGCAAGAGCGGACACCCTTTTCTTGTTCCTGATCTTAGAGGAAATGCTTTCAATTTTTTATCATTGAAAATAATGTTTGTTGTGGATTTGTCAATATCACCTTTATTGCTGAGGAAGGTTCCTTTTATGCCCACTTTATAGAGATTTTATCATAAATAGATATTGCTGAATTTTGTCATTGAGATAGTTATATCATTTTTATGCTTTAGTTTGCTAATATCACATTGATTAACATATACTGAAGAATCCTTGCATCCCTGGGATAAATCTCACTTGACCATGGTGTCAGATATTTTTAATGTGTTGGTGAATTTCGTTTCCTCATATTGTGTTGAAGATTTTGAATCTGTATTCATCAGTGACATTGCTCTGTGCTTTTCTCATTGTGTTGTACCTTTGTCTGGTTTTGGTAGCATTATGACAGTGGCCACATAGATTGAGCTTGGGAGTCTTCTCCTCTCTGCAAGTTTCTGGAATAGTTTCAGAATGTTAGGTGTTACCTCTTCTCTAAATGATTGATAGAATTTGCCTGTGAAGTCATCTTGTCCTGAACTTTTGTTTGTTGAAAGATTTTTTTTTTGTCTTTTTAAAATTTATTATTTATATATATAATATATATATATATAAATATAATTATATATGTAAAGTAATATATATATTACTTTACAATATTGCATTCATTTTGCCATTTCATGCCAGTCAGAATGGCTGTGATACAAAAGTCAACAAGCAATAAATGCTGGAGAGGGTGTGGAGAAAAGGGAACCCTCTTACACTGTTGGTGGGAATGCAAACTAGTACAGCCACTATGGAGAACAGTGTGGAGATTCCTTAAAAAATTGCAAATAGAACTGCCTTATGATCCAGTGATCCCACTGCTGGGCATACACACCAAGGAAACCAGAATTGAAAGAGACACGTGTACCCCAATGTTCACTGTGGCACTGTTTATAATAGCCAGGACATGGAAGCAACCTAGATGTCCATCAGCAGATGAATGGATAAGAAAGCTGTGGCACATATACACAATGGAGTATTACTCAGCCATTAAAAAGAATACATTTGAATCAGTTCTAATGAGGTGGATGAAACTGGAGTCAATTATACAGAGTGAATAAGCCAGAAAGAAAAACACCAATACAGCATACTAATGCATATATATGGAATTTAGAAAGATGGTAAAGATAACACTGTATGCGAGACAGCAAAAGAGATACAGATGTTTGTTGGAAGATTTTTAATCACAGTTTCAATTTCATTACTTGTACTTGGTCTGTTCATATTTTCCACCTACTTCTGGTTTAGTCATGGAAAAATCTGTCTATTTCTTCCATATTGTCCATTTTACTGGCATGCAGTTGCCTGTAGTAGTTTCTTATGATCCTTCATATCTCTGTAGTGTCAGTTGTAACTTCTCCTTTTACATTTCTAATTTTATTGAGTCCTTTTCCTTTTTTCTTGATGGCTCTGGTTAAAAGTTTGTCATATTGTTTAGCTTATCAAAGAATCAACTTTTAGTTACATTGGTCTTTGCTATTGTTTTCATTTTCCAGGTTCATTTATTTCTGATGTGATCTTTTTTCTTTCTTTCCTTCTATGAAGTTTGGATTTCTGTTTTGTTCTTCTCGCTCTTGTTGCTTTAGATGTAAAGGTAGGTTGTTTATTGAAGATTTCTTGTATCTTGAGGTAGGATTGTTCTACTATAAACTTCTCTCTTAGAACTGCTTTTGCTGCTTCCTATAGATTTTGAACAATAATGTTTTCATTGCCATCTGTTTCTAGGTATTTTTTGATTTCCCCTTTTATTTCTTTAGAAAACTGTTCTTTATTTAGAAACATTGTTTAATCTCCATATGTTTGTGTATTTATAGCTGTTTCCCTATAATTGATATCTAGTGTCAGCAGTGTGGTCAGAAAGGATGTTTGATATGATTTAAATTCTATTACATTTACTGAGGCCTGATTTGTGATACAAGATGTGATCTATCCTGGAGAATGTTCTATATACATTTGTGAAGAAAGTATATACTGCTGCTTTCAAATGGAATGTCTTATACATATCAATTCTAAATATCAAGTCTACCTTGTCTAATGTGTTAAGGTTGTGCTACCTTATTAATATTTGTGGATGATTTATCATTGGTGTAAGTGGTGCATTAAAGACCCCCGCTATATAGTGTTACTGTTGATTTCCCCTTTTATGTCTGTAAGCATTTATCTTATCTATCAAAGTGATCTTATGTTGGGTGTGTAAATATTTACAATTGTTATATCTTCTTGGACTGATTCATTGATCGTTATGTTGTCTCTTGTAACAGTATTATATTAAAGTCTATTTTGTCTGATATGAGTATTGTTACTCCAGATTTCTTTTGATTTCCATTTCCATGGAATATTTTTTTTTTTTTACCATCCCCTCACTCTCAGTCTGTATGTGTCCCTAGGTCTGAAGTAGGTCTCTTGTAGACAGCATATAGATGGGTTTGTTTTTTAAACTTTTTATTGTGTTTAGCTAATTAACAATTTTGTGATAGTTTCAGATGAACAGCAAAGGGACTCAGCCATACATATACACATATCCATTCTCTCCAAAATCCCCTCCTATCCAAGCTGCCATATAACACTGAAGAAAATTAATGTGATATATAGTAGGTCCTTGTTGATTTTTTATTTTAATTCCAGCAATGTGTACATGTCCATCCCAAACTCCATAACTATTCCTTCCTCCATCCCTTCCCCCAATAACCGTAAGTTCATTCTCTAACTCTATGAGTCTCTTTCAGTTTTTTAAGTAAGCACATTTGTATTATTTCTTTTTAAATTTCATATATAAGAGATATTAGAGATATTTCTCCTTCTCTGTCTCACTTACTTTACTCAATATGACACTCTCTAGGTCCATCCCCACAAATAACATTTTTCATTCCTTTTAATGACTTAGTAATATTCCATTGTATGTACATACCACAACTTTATCCTTTCTGTCAATGGGCATTTAGGTTACTTCCATGTCTAAACTATTGTAAAAAAAAAAATAATAATAAAAAGTAAAAAAAAAAAAAAAACTATTGTAAACAGTGTTGCAACGAATTTTGGGGTGCAGGTATCTTTTCAGATCATGTTTTCCTGTAGCTCAGGAGTGGGATTGCAGGGTCATATGTAGCTTTTAAAAAAATTTGTTCTAGAGAATCTCCATACTATTTTCCATAGTGGCTGTACCAATTTACATGCCCATAAACAGTGTAAGAGGTTTCCCTTCTCTCCACACTCTCTCCAGCAATTAATATTTGTGAATTTTTTTTTAATGGTAACTATTCTGGATGGTATGAGGTGGTATTCCTTTGTAGTTTTGATTTGCATTTGTCTAATAATTAGCAGTTTTGAACATCTCTTCATGTACCTCTTCGCCATCTATGTGTCTTCTTTGGAGAAATGTCTACTTAGGTCTTGTCCACCTTTTTGCTTGATTTGGTTGTTTTGATGCTTTTAAGCATCATAAACTGTTTGTAAATTCTGAATATTAACGCCTTGTAGGTCACATTATTTGCAAATAATTTCCCCCAATTTGTGGTTGTCTTTTCATTTTCTTTATTGTTTCCTTTGTTTTAAAAAATCTTTTGATTTTAAGTAGGCCCTATTTGTTTATTTTTGTTTTATTTCCATTATTCTGGGAGAGGGACTGAAAAAGATACTGCTGATTTATGTCAGAGAGTACTCTATCTGCTTTCCTCTATCAGTTTTATAGTGTCAGTCTCACATTTAAGACTTTAATCCATTTTGAAGTTGTTTTTGTGTATGGTGTTAAATAATGACTAATTCATTTTCTTACATGTTAACTGTCCAGTTTTCCCAGCACAACTGTTGAGACATATGAGTCTTGTTTTTGTATCAACCCAGCCAGTCATTTCATTGGAGCATTTAATCCATTTACATTTAAGGTAATTACCAATATCCATGTTCCTATTACATTTTCTTAGTTGTTTCTGGTCTGTTTTTTAGATCATTTTCTTCTCTGATGTTTACTACCTTAAGGAAGCTCCTTTAGCATTTGCTGTAAAGCTGGTTTGATGGTGCTGAAGTCTAAACTTTTATTTGTCTGTAAAGCTTTTGATTTCTCTGTCAAATCTGAATGATAACCTCACTGGGTAGAGTTTTGTTGGTTGTAGATTTTTCCCTTTCATACTTTAAATATACCCTGTCACTCCTTTCTGGCCTGCAGAATTTCTGCTGAAAAATCTGTTGATAACATTATAAGGATTCCCTTCATGTTATTTGCTGCTTTGCCCTTGAAAGTGAAAGTGAAAGTCACTCAGTTATGTCCAACTCTTTGTGATCCTGTAGCCTATAGCCTGCCAGGCTCCTCTGTCCATGGAATTATCAGACAAGAATACTGGGAGTAGATAGCTCTTCCCTTCTCCAGGAGTTCTTCCCAACCCAGGGATCAAACCCAGGTCTCCTGCATTGCAGGTGGATTCTTTACCTTCTGAGCCACCAAGGAAGCCCAAGAAAACTAGAGTGGGTACCTTATCCCTTCTACAGGGGATCTTCCTGACCCAGGGATTGAATCGGGGTCTCCTGCTTTGCAGACAGACTCTTTACCCATTGAGATAACAGGGAAGCTTTGCCCTTACTGCTTCTAATATTTTTCTTTGTATTTAATTTTTGTTAATTTAAATAATGTGAATCTCACCTTGTTTCTCTTTGGGCTTATCCTGTATGGCAATTTCTGCACTTCCTGGACCTGGGTAACTATCTACTTTACCATGTTAGAGAATTTTCTTTTCTTTTTTTTTTTTAAACTATAATCTCTTTAAATATTTTATCAGACACCTTCTCTTTTCTTCTGGGACCCCTATGATTTGAATGTTGATGTGTTTAATATGTTGTCCCAGAGGTCTCTGAGATTGTAGTCACTTCTTTCTATTCCTTTTTTCTTTATTCTGCTTCTCAGCAGTCATTTCTACCTATTTACAGCTCACTTATCCATTCTTTGGCCTGAGTTATTCTACTACTGATTCCTTCTTAAGTATGTTTCATTTCTGTTATTGTGCTGTACAGCACTGTTTGTTCTTTAGTTCTTCTAGGTTCTTGTTAAACATTTTTAGTATCATTTCAATTCATGACTCCATTCTTCCAAGATCTTGGACCACCTTAATTATCACTACTCTCAATTCTTTTTCAGACAGGTTACCTATTTCCTTTTATTTATCTGGTATTGTAGGTTTTTATCTTGATCCTTTGCTTGCTACATATTTCTCTCTTGTCTCAGTGGCCTCCTTTTCATAGTCTTCAAGGTCGTAGTTCCTCTTGCTTCTACTGTCTGGTATTTGATGGGTGAAATTTGTCCAGGTGCTGGTACAGGCTTCCTGATGGGAGGTGTGGGTGCCTGTGCTCTGGTGGATGGAACTGAGATTTTTCTATCTGATGGGCATACTGTGGGGTGTCTGTAAACTTAGTATGACTTTGGGCAGCTTGCTTGGTGATAGGTGGGGCTGCGTTCCCTGCCCTGCTGGTTGTTGGTGTGAGATGTGTGGCACTGGAGCTTTGACATACCTTTCACAGACTGTCCAATGTGTCCCCCTTCAATCCCTCAAAGGTCCCTTTCTGTCTTATCTGATTTGGCCATCATGAAGAGGTTTTTCTGAGTTTGGGAATCTCTCCTTACCATAAGGCTCTTGCCAGGGGTGCTAGTCCTTTTTCTGATTCTCTTACTTTTTTTCTTTCTTTCATCCTATCTGGTTTACAAGGGGATTTTTCTTACCCTTAAGGTGTCTGCAAATTTTCCATTAATGTTGATCAGGTGCTCTGTGATAATGTGTTCCATTTTTACATGTATTCTTGATCCACTTGTGATGAGAGACAAATTCCATATCCTCCTATTCTGCCATCTTGACTCTTCCCTCCACATAAAGAATTTAAAGTGGCAGTCATAAAGAGGTTAGTGGAACTCAGGAGAAGAATGATGGGGCATGAGAATTTCAGAAACGAGATGGAAAATTGGGGGAAAAAAAAAAAACTAAACAAAAAACAAAAGATAAAGAAAAGTGAAGGAAACCTGAAGAATGCATAAGTTACCTAGAAGTCAAAGTAGTGAATATTAGTCAATCCAAGTAGCAAAAAAAAAAAAAAAAAAAGTTTATTATTATTATTTTTAATGAGAATAATTTAAGGGGCTTCTGGGCAAACATCAAGTATACTCACATTCTCATTATATAGGTTCCAAAAGATAAAAAAGAAAATAGTATAGAAATTAATTAAAGAAATAATGGTTGAAAACTTTCCTAACATGGGGCAGAAAACACATATCCAGCTTCAGGAAGCACAAAAATCCTAAATAAAATAAACACAAAGTAATTCACACAAAGACATATCATAATCAAAATGGCATGAATTAAGGAGAATTTTAAAGGTACCAAGATAGAAATAATGTGTCATATACAAAGGAAACTCAGTACTGTTATTAGCTTATTTTTTCTGCAGAAGCTTTACAGGTTATAAGGGAATAGCATGATATATTAAAAGTGCTAAAAAAACACACACACACACACACAAAAGTTTAAAATTAAGACTACTCCATTTGATGATGCTACTATTCAGATAAAGAAGAGGTAAACAGTTTCCCATACATGTAAAAAACTAGGAATTTGTTACCACTAAACTAGACTAAGCAGAAAGGTTAAAGGGTCTTCTCAAAATTTTTGACCCAGAGGGATGGTACGGGGAGGGAGGGGGGACAGGGGTTCAGGATGGAGAACATGTGTATACCTGTGGTGGATTCATGTTGATGTATGGCAAAACCAATACAATATTGTAAAGTAATTAACCTCCAATTAAAATAAATAAATTTATAAAAAATAAATAAATAAAAACTAAAAACAAAGAAAGAAAAATGTCACTTTTAGAAGCAAATGCATTATAAAGAATCAATCACTTTAAAAGGAAGTATAAAGGTTAAAAGACAAAGTATTAAAACCAACTATCAGTGTAATGAGAAATTAAGGGAAACGCAAAGTAAAAAGATGTAAAATATGATATCAAAACCATATACAGTAAGTGAAAGCATTGGTCTCTCAGTTGTGTCCGACTCTTTGTGACTCCATGGACTGTAGCCTACCAGGCTCCTCTGTCCATAGTGTTCTCCAAGAAAGAATACTGGATTGATAGCCATTCCCTTCTCCAGGGGATCTTAACCCAGGGATCAAACGTGAGTGTCCCGCATTGCAGGCAGATGCTTTACCATCTGAGCCCCAGGGAATCTCACAAAATGTGAGAAGAGGGTATAAAAATGTAGTGCTTTTAGAATGCATTAAAATGTAAGTGACTATTAGCCTAAAACATATATATATATATATATATATATATATATATATATAAAATCAGTCACCATGCATAAACCTCATGGTAACCACAAACCAAAAACCTACCATAGATACACAGAAATTAAAGAGAAAGATACCCAAACATAACTCTAGGGTAACTCAAACCATAATGAAAACCTCTAAAAGAAAAAAATGAACAGAAAAGAACACAAAATCAATCAGAAAATAATTTTTTAAAATGGCAATAAGTACAGATCTATCAATAATTGTCTTATAATATTCCAACTGAAGGAACAGTGTGGCTGAATGGATTAAAAACCCACAATCCATCTACAAAAATCCTACAGAGACTCACTCCAGATCCAAAGACACACACAAATTGAAAGTTAAAAGATGGAAGAAGATACTGCATAACATGAAAAAAAAAAGAAATAATAATATTCAGATTAAAAGCAAATAGATTTTAAAACAAAGACTGTAACAGCAAACAAAGGGAATCACATAACAATGAAGGGGGTGATTCAATGAGACAATATAACATGTGGAATATTTAGGTACCCAACATAGGAACACCTACATTTTTAAAGCAAATACTAACTAATCTGAAGGGGAAAATAGACAATATAATAATAGTAGGGTTTTCAACACCACACTTTTAAAAATGGATAGCTCATCCAGACTGAAAATCATTGGACTTAAATTACAGTTTAGATCAGATGACTGTACCAAATGTTTAGAGAACATTCCATATGATGGGAAAAGGACATTTTCTTCAATTAACAGTGTTAAAAAAAAAATGGACAGCCATATGTGAAGAAAAGACATGGACTACTACTTTATATCAAACATAAAAATTAACACAGTGGATTAAAGACTTAGATGTAAGACTATAAATTATAAAAATCCCAGAAGAAAACATTGGTGATAAGTTCCCTTATGTGGGTTTTGATATTTAATTGACCCCAAAAGCAAAGGTGTCAAGAAATAGTCAACTACTAGGACTATATCAAACTAAATCACTTCTTCACAGCAATAGAACCATAAGAAAAATATAAAAGGAAACTACTGAGTGGGGAAAAAAATTGCAAATTTTACCTCTGATTAAAAGCTAATATCACTAAAATATCACTAAAATAAAACAAACCATCCAATTAAAACTTGGGCAGAATAACTGAATAGACATTTTTCCAAAAAAGATACACAGATGGCCAATAGGTACATAAAAAAGTGTTCAACATCATTAGTTATTAGGGAAATACAAACCAAAACCATAATGAGATAAATACTGTTTCATACCCATCTGAATGGCTATTATCAAAAAATAGAAAATAAGTGTTGGTAAGGATATGGGGAAAAGAGAACTCTTCTGCACTGTAAGTGGGAATACTGGAAAGACTCTGATCCTGGGAAAGACTGAAGGTAAAAGGAGAAGAGGGAGGCAGAGGATGACATGGTTAGATAGCATCACTGACTCAATGGACATGAATTTGAGCAAACTCCAGGAGATAGTTTAGGACAGAAGAGCCTGGCTTGCTGCAGTACATGGGGTCACAAAGAGTTGGGCATGACTTAGTGACTGAACAACAACAACAAATTGGTATCACCATATGAAAATCAGTGTGGGGGCTTCTGAGATTAGAACTACTGTAAGATCCAACAATTTCACTTCTGGGAACACATCCTATGGTATGATAACATATAACAAAAATTAACGGATAACTTATCCTATTATCTTGAAGAGAGAGCTGTACTCTCATGTTCATTGCAGACTTGCACAACAGCCAAGATATGGAAACAATCTAAATGTTTGTCATCACATGAACAGATCAACAATATATGATATATATGGGGCTTCCCTGATAGCTGAGTTGATAAAGAATTGCCTGTACGAAATATATGAAATGCTATTCATCCTTTAAATAGGATGGAATCCTGTATTTGCAACATCATGAATGAATCTTAAGACCAAATAAATCAGCCAGAGAAAGACACCACTATTTGGTATCACTTATATGTGGAGTTGACTTAAACAAAAACAAAATTTAAACTCATAGAAACAGAGAGTAGAAAGTGGTTGTCAAGAGCTAATGGAAAAAAGAAATAGGAAGAGGCTGAAAAGGATACATATTTTCAGTTATAAGATAAATTAGGTCTTAAGATCTACTTATAGCATGCTGATTATTGCTGCTAACACAGCATTGTATATTTGAAATTTGTTAAGATAGCAAAACTTAAATGTTTTCACCAAAACAAACAAACAAAAGAGTAAATACAAAATATGTGAGGTGATAGATTTGTTAATTTGCTGATACAATCACTGTATGGTTTACATTGTTGTTGTTCAGTCTCTAAATCATGTCTTACACTTTTGTGAAACCATTGACTGTGGCCTGCCAGTTTCCACTGTCCATGGGATTTTCCAAGTAAGATTACTAGAGTGGGCTGCCATTGCCTCCTCGAATGGATCTTCCTAACCTAGGCAGAGTCTTTATCACTGGGCCACCATTCACAGTGTTGGCATATATCATATCATCATGTCATATATTTTGAACAATTTATAACTATTTGTCAATTATATCTCAATAAAGTTGAAAAATTAAATTACTAACACCTTATTAGTCTACAGAAATATAAAAAATTATAAGCTTAACATAATATGGTAAAAATATAAAACAAGACTATTTTAATCTTTCATGAATCAAATTTAATAGTATTTTATACACTTTAAGTATGTCATCAATGCATTGTATGATAAAGATATATTTGTTTGAAAATAAATTTGTTTTCCTTACATATAACAAGTATATATTTTTTTCAGTTTTGGCTTCCTTTTTCCATTTTATTGCAAAGATTTTATTTGCTTAAATATGAAACCACTCAACAATATTCATTAGATATTTACTATGTGTCTGTCACCACACTATGTATTAGCACCAATTAGATAATTAAGGCATGCTTTAGCATCTGATATTTAGAACTGGGCAGTCTGAGAGTAAGAATTATAATAACTGGTTTAAAAATTAAATTTTAACTTGAAGCCAAAAGTAATCAAACTCTCAGATTAGATTAAGGGAAAGGCCCATTCTGGTTAATGTGATTTTTATTAATTAAGAACTCATTAAGGAATAACTAGATGAAATCCTACACCATAACTTTCCAAATTAATTTAAATCTCTAATCACATTCTGTTCCTACCACTTGGGGCAAATACCAGGTTCTGATTTGCATCCACCTGTATTTTGACATTTCATGTCCCATTAGTCATTCTGCTACTGTCTTTCCAAATGTTACTATGACTAACTAAAATATATTACAATTTTATTTGTATATATAGGTGTGAGTTTGTGTGTGCAATGCAAAATTACTTGAAGCTAACATTTATACAAGACTTTTTCTAACCTGCAAAGAAAAAAAAATCATCCATTTGCTTTAATCAATAATGTTGTTTATCTGCAAGGTAAAAGTTATAGGACTTAATAATCTAGAATCAACAATTGCTGAATTATTACAGGAACTTCATTATACACAACATGGGTCCAGGTAGGACGTTGCTTGAAGGTAGTGGTTATTTCTATTACCCATTTCATTGAGAAAGAGTTTAACCTGGGTTAGAAAATAAAAACCAGTGAGGTAGATCTTAAACTGGTGCAGATGTGAAGAGAATCAAGTGTTGAGAGGATGAAGAAGGAGTATTCAATGTTAGCTGCACAATGAACTCATTTAGGAAGCTTTAAAAAAAGTTACTGTTACATGGGCCTCACCTCCTGATATTATCATTTAATTTGTCTTGAGTGCTGGTTGGCTGAGAGATTTTTAAAAGCAGTATCAGTGATTCCAATGTGCAGCCAGAGTTAAAAACCATTTAATTATTCCAGGAAGTGGCCACAGCATGGGAAAGACCAAGGATTGAAGGACATGTTTAAACACCTAAAAATATCGCAGCTTGGATCCAAGGAAACAGGAGGTAGCGGTGTGGAGAATGCAGGAAGAGGGCCCTTGCAGCAGGGGCAGAAGTGGGCTGGGCAGGCTAAGGTTCAGAAAGAAGAGGCAGGACCCGCAGGTAAGCTGGAAGGGGCATTTCTGTTGAACAGACAGACATCTCATGATTACCAGGTGCCAGGTTGATCCTGAACCAATTTCAGTCAGTTAGTAGGCAGCCCACTCCAGTGTTCTTGCCTGGAGAATCCCAGGGATGGAGGAGCCTGGTGGGCTGCCATCTATGGGGTTGCACAGAGTCGGACACAACTGAAGTGACTTAGCAGCAGCAGCAGCAGCAGTATTAAATTTCTGTAGGTTATAATATACCATTACCCACAATAAGGACTTCCCACATAGTTCACTTGGTAAAGAATCCACCTGTGATGCAGGAGACCCTGGTTCAGTCCCTGGATCGGGAAGATGCCCTGGAGAAGGAAGATGCCCTGGAGAAGGGATAGGCTACCCACTCCAGTATTCTTGGGCTTCTCATGTGGCACATCTGGTAAAGAATCCACCCGTAATACAGGAGACCTGGGTTCAATGCCTGGGTTGAGAAGATCCCCTGGAGAAGGGAAAGGCTACCCACTCCAGTGTTCTGGCCCGGAGAATGCCATGGACTGTATAGTCCATGGGGTCGCAAATAGTCAGACACAACTGAGCGACTTTCACTTTCATCCACATCAAATAGTTTACAAACCATTTAAAAGATAAATTAGAGCTAATTGGAGATGGTATCTAATAATGAATTAAGATTTATGAAATTTTCATTGAAATGTCTTGCCATTTCAGTATGGTAACAAATACTCCTTGCAAAGATAAAACAATGACACAGTTTGGATATGCAATGACACATCTCTGAACAGCAGAGAATGCAGTAAATTGTACATCTTAACTGAGGAATAATAAAAAATGAGTGGGTAGAATTTTTAATGGGCAATTGTAATGTCAATTGGTTGTTAGATTTGCTTTCACAAGGTAAACAAATCTATAATAAAAGTCTAAATTCTTTATCCTGATATTCACAGCTTAGATTAAGGGAGTATATGTGGCCAGAAAGAAGGACTGGAAAGAACATATGACAAGCTGGACAAAAGCTGTACAGCTGATTGCAGTATCAACAAACATGAAATGTCAAATAAATAAAAAGTCCCACAGGCATAGCACCAGATATCTGGGGAAAAGACATTAATATAGTGAAATAAGGAGAAGGCAATGGCACCCCACTCCAGTACTCTTGCTTGGAGAATTCCATGGACAGAGGACCTTGGTAGGCTGCAGTCCATGGGGTCGCTGAGGGTCGGACACGACTGGGCGACTTCACTTTCACTTTTCACTTTCATGCATTGGAGAAGGAAATGGCAACCCACTCCAGTGTTCTTGCCTGGAGAATCCCGGGGACGGGGGAGCCTGGTGGGCTGCCGTCTATGGGGTCGCATAGAGTCGGACACGACTGAAGTGACTTAGCATAGTGAAATAAATGGCTAAGTCAGGTGAATGTTGTTGTTTAAATGGCAATAAGAAGATATTTTATCTTGAGGAGAAAGTTCAGTTCAGTTCAGTCGCGCAGTCGTGTCCGACTCTTTGCGACCCCATGAATCGCAGTACGCCAGGCCTCCCTGTCCATCACCAACTCCCGGAGTTCACTCAGACTCACGTCCATTGAGTCTGTGATGCCATCCAGCCATCTCATCCTCGGTCGTCCCTTTCTCCTCCTGCCCCCAATCCCTCCCAGCATCAGGGTCTTTTCCAATGAGTCAACTCTTCGCATAAGGTGCCCAAAGTACTGGAGCTTCAGTTTTAGCATCATTCCTTCCAAAGAAATCCCAGGGTTGATCTCCTTCAGAATGGACTGGTTGGATCTCCTTGCAGTCCAAGGGACTCTCAAGAGTCTTCTCCAACACCACAGTTCAAAAGCATCAATTCTTCGGCGCTCAGCCTTCTTCACAGTCCAACTCTCACATCCATACATGACCACAGGAAAAACCATAGCCTTGACTAGACGGACCTTAGTCGGCAAAGTAATGTCTCTGCTTTTGAATATACTATCTAGGTTGGTCATAACTTTTCTTCCAAGGAGTA